>WURS02000016.1:1721731-1754630 GCA_011762765.2 Rhinocypha anisoptera | reverse complement strand
CCCCACCTCGGAGGCCTGGGGCGGCCACGCAGCACACGAACCACCTGCCCACTCGCCCCCCTGCAGCATCATCGGTGAACGGGGCGATCGCCCCACCTCCGCTAGTCCCGCAGCCGCACCCGATCGAGCAACGGCAGCATTCGAACCGTGGTCCGCCCATGGTGCCGCTGGGTGGCGCCAACCACCAGGGCGTCATCCCACAGTCCATCATCTCGACTCCCACGGAGACTCCCCTCGTTCCGAGCGTGGAGCCCGTCACGCCCAGGCAGCCCACGTCAGCCGTCCCGTCGCCCCCACCCACGTTCCCCCCCACTCCCTCCTCGGCATCGTCCTCATCGGCCTCGTTTTTCCCCTCACCCGTGGTCCCATCCAAAGTTGGGTTTGAAGCCGTCGGCATTGGTGGGCTTCCTCATCAACCCCACGTTCCCATGGTTGGCACGCCTACCGTTCCAGCCAGCCAGCCCGTGTCAACCGCCTCGGTTCCCGTGATAGCTTCGTCCCAGGCTCCTCCATCTGGGAGTCAGAAGGTGGAGTCTAGGGCCAGCGAAGCTCTCGAGGCCCTCTTCCCCCCATCAGGTAATAATGCATCAGTGGAATGTGACTCATAAATAAAAAAGTCATTCTGTGCCAAATGAACCTAGCTTCTCATCATCGGTTCATCCTGCCACGTTCCTTAGCCTCTGCCCTCTTTAGTTCCTTCACAGCTTCCTCCATCATAAATTATTTCTTCATGTAATCCAGTGGTTCCCAACAACAGTGCTGTTGTCTACCAGTGGACCGGAGAAGTCTGACGGGGGCGTGGGGGGGCATTTTGTGTCCAACTCCTATTGAGGACCAGCCACCCCAGTCCCTCAAGCAATTTGCAAATATGATGGCCACTATTTTATTTTTCATTTGCACAAAGGCACAAACAACAGCACACCAAAAGGCCATTTACATCGGATCCCATAAGTGAAATAACATTATTTCAAATCTAAATAACACAGATGGGCCAGTTTTGGTACCTGGTTCTCGATCCTGCCAGTACTTTGGCATTAGTACCAGCATCTAGCACCGATCATTTGAATCCGAAAATAAGGAACGGGTCCAGCATTGGGAATTGGAATTTTCTCACACACAGTGTTCTGTGGCTTAGGCCAAGGCAACAATAATGTGCTGATGAACCACTGGTATTCAGTTCTTGAAGTCATTTTTATTATATATGTTCTTTGTCCAAAATGAAAATGGAACCTTTCATTCTGATTGTGCACTTAGTCTCTTAATCATACATTCAATGAAACATAGCATTGAATTTGAATTGTTGAATTTCTTCCATATTCAGTGTCCCTATTGTTTCAAGGTTTCCAAGTTGCAATAACCATTAGGTATCACTGGTGTCAGGTAAAGACTGGCTGCTATATTGTCTTTATTATATACACCTGAATCTAAATTTATCTTTGTCATGATCAATTAGGCTACCCGGATCCATTTAGAGATGAAACAGGCGCCACTAGTGAAAAGGATATCTTCAAGGTTCCAGCCCTACCCAGGGCACCAGGGGCATGCCCCATGAGGCCTGGGATGACGTCCACTCCACACCACAAGCTCGAGTCAGTGTCACAGCACTTCTCGGCATCGACACCACCACCATCTCCAACACTCGTGACACCAGGGCTCAAGGGCCACCGGAGAAACATGAGTGACACTTCTGCTTTCAACAAGTGAGTGCGTCTGGGCTTCACGAAGCATGAATTTGTCAAGAATAACAAAGATGTTTTTATGGTATAAGTAGCAAGTTAAATCATGATTTCTCATTTGCCTTTCTAAAAATATTTTTCAATTGTCGTCAGCAGGTGACAATTCTGTTGGGTAATTTTTTGAGTGCTGGTGGGTAATATTTGGTATCGTGATGTAAACTCTGTTGCTAAATTTCAAAGTTGTCATATTTTGGGGTCTCATGAAGTAAGTAGGTCATGTTCAACTCTTGGCATCTATCGTGACAATGGGGATTGATCTTCTTTTTAGTAGTCCACATAGTGGTACTGAATCTGTTCATTATGAGGAAATTTATTGTTATTCATTTGTCTTTTGAGAAGAATTAAGATACCTTCATTAGATAATTAATTTCTTTTCATCGTAAAAAATATTTTCTTGTCTCACCAAAACTTACACATGCAGTTGTATTCTTGATGTGTTAAAATGATTGTTATTCCTGACTAAATATAGTCAACTTCCACCATGTCTGAAGCCCTAACAATCTTAATTAATTTAGTGTATAAAAATAGTTCCCTCTGAATTTTTCCAAACATTATTTTCACCAATTAGGGTGACACCACTAGAATATGTCTGTTTTAATGTATGTGAATTATTTATTTTAGAGCTATTATAGCTTTCCACTGAAATATGGAAAAGTACAATTGTTTATTTAAAAGTTCATATTCAGAATTTCCACATAAAGTGAAGGCAGAAACAAAAAACTTGTGATATGTTTCAGTCTTTTTTTCCTCTTGCCTAATAATTAGGTTCCTAATCATTTGTATGGAATTTTAGAAACCAAACCATTACAATTAGCTTGCTATTTTTAATTTTTATCTGAAATAAGTCTTAAGTTTAATTATTGTATTTAAAAGAATATAAACATTTGATGCATGATTTGCTACCTCTTTGGTGACTCTGAGGATAAATAATGTAATTCTGAATGTATGCATGAAACTGCATTTTAGTCGCTTATGCATCATCTATAGTTAGATGTAAAGTGTAGAACTATTATGCATATGCTATTTCAAATGACAAAATTCAACTCTTAATAAAATTCAGGTTGTTACAGGCAAAAAAAATGTGGTGCTTGAGGGTAATTTCCATTTCCATACCAGGGTACAGAATATTTTAAAAATAAATATGCCCCAATTCTGAAGATATTGATTCTTATCAGGCAAGTTGATTACACAGTTGCATTCCTACATACATGGATGGCTTGAAAATTCCATGTACACTCAGAAATATGGCATCACTTATGCATAAATAGGTTATTTTCAATTGGGCTGTGATGATGGGTCTTACTTAAGAGCAGTAAGTAGTTTTCAATTTTGCATGAGGTTTTAAAACCACCCTTGTACAGGTGAGGGGATTTCAGTTATGATTGAGTGCTTTACGACTCTTCTGATTTTGGCATCACCTTATGTTAGAAATTCATGGAAACCCTTAATTGAGCATCTCACTTTACATTATTAGTTGAACCAACCGGTTTGAAGATGCCAAAGAATGGGAATGGCTAAGAATTAGGTCATACTCTTCAGGGTAATGATGTAAAAGTAAAAGATTATGGCGTGATATGTTTGAGGCTTCAAATAACTGTAATGAAATAGCATTTGACACTCTTGATGTTTAAAAAAAAATTTATCCCATGATTTTAATAAAAAAAGTTTTTTTTTAATGCTTGTTTTGGATTTGTTTGAAGCAAAACTGGATTATTTATCGGGGAAAATAGATTTTTTATTTTAAATTTCTAAGCTTGAAAGATCATTAAGACTAAAAACAATATGATAATGAAGATAATAAATGGACATTTTAAAACATGAAATTACATAATTGAATTCAGCTCCGGTGGCTATTAGCATTGTAAAATTTGGCATGTATATTAAGCCTCTTTAGCTTTTGCAGTGTCATTTAATATTTAGATATGAGAATTTAAAGTCTACATTCATAATATATCACCTATCTTTCACATCAATTTTCCAGTCTGAAGTGGAAAAAAATAATTTTATTTTCATTTTAGGCTAAACATATATTAGATTGCGTCCAATAAGAATAGTAATTGTACTCCTTACTGTAATGGATTATGAAGGGTTTAAATTAATAAACTAAATACATTATAGACCATTGCTTAGAGTATTTTCAGCCAGCACTCCTGTTTGTGCATTTCACTCATGTTATCGGGCCCAAATAATCCAAGCCTTTATTTCAGTAGCTGTTCTTCTGTCCTTTTAACATCAACTTTGTTAATTTAATTCTTGGACTTCTGATTCTGTGAGAATCAGGATAATTGATTATTAAAATTAGGTAGTCTGCCCTTAGTGTCAGTTCATATTAAACATCTATTATTCTGATACTTTGAATAGCCTAGTGGTGACTGAGACAAGTCCATGGATAGTTGTTAGTATGAGTAGATGGCATGTACACCCATTCGTCTCACAAACCCGATGTTCCTATGCCTTAGTTTTAATGATGATAATTATTCTGTAAGTTTATATATACATACATATGTTCATTTTTCAAGTCTTGTGATATTGGTGTTTTAGGTTTTTGAGTTTTAGTCAGATGTTATGGTTATGTTGAGTTAATGTTTACAATGGTGTTTGGGGAATATCAATAAAGTTGTAGGCTCACATATCAGTTATCATTTTTGTCAAAGGAAAAATAATATACATTAGGGAGTGTATAGTCTTAAGCCTTTGGGAAAGTTACACAAGTTCACTAACATGCTGCATATTCGATATCAGGTAGAAACTTGAGACAAGTCTTCCATAAGTATTTCTATTTTATTTTGTATAGCTCTCATTGTTCATGTCAAATGATTTTTGGGGACATTGATTAGATTTGCCTACATAAAGTTTTGAACAATTTCATGCTCTAGCAAGCTTAATCTAACTGTTAATTATTAAGTGCATTTTTCTAGTAAAATGTATACCATTTGAAAATTTTCATTTATGAAGGATCTTCAGATCATGGAGGACATTTGGTTAATGACAAAAAATAAAATTAATGAAAGCCATTGATTTTTTATTGAAGAACTGTGTCATGATAATAAATTAATAGTATAATTTTGTTTTTTTTTCTATTTGGTCTTTCTTAAAAAAATGTTAGGAATACGGTTGGAAACTAAAACCTAGAACTTGCCTAATGCTGATTTTAATATTTATTGCTAAAAATCGGTAATACCATTAATTACTAATTGAATTACTGTAAAGAAACGTCAAAATATTGTTTATATCATAATGGATTGATGACTTAAGTTGCCTTCATTTTTGCACCTGGTATTGGTTTGGTAAAAGACTTATTTGGCCACAAGTCATTGCTATGTTTGAGTTTTTTAGCCCCTTATCCATGGTGCAAAATTTATTTCTAACTGGTTAAATGTTGTGATAGGTATTCAGTGATTTATTACTAAATACCAGAGAAAGAAACAAGGTTTATGAAAAATAGTTTCCTTATTAGTCATGGGAAGTTCAACCGTAGCTGAACTGCTCTCGAGGTCCAGATTTGCAAAATAAAATGAGAATTAGAACTGTTTTGTTTTTTGAAAGTATCACCTGTTCAGAGGGTTTTAGAATTTTTGTTGGTGTCCTTTATTAAAAGATGGACTGGTTTTGGACAGGGTGAGATCAGTTAATGTGTGTTTACTCTATGTAAAATGTTCATATCTGTGTGTTTTTATATAGGGTGCCTGGGAAAAAAAACATCACTGAAATAATAGTGTTAAAAAAGCAGCATAAGTTACCATTTTACTAAATTTTTTTTTTTTTTTAATTGTCAGTGAATGCCCAATAATTAATGTCTGATATGAAAGTAGAAGGCCTCATGTACTTGTGTGTGAAAAATGACTCCCCTGGTATTCTAAGGAAGGCCTTTCATAGTAATCACCTCAAAAATTTTAGCCTATAGTAATTTTCATCGTAAATGCATAGGGACCAAACGAGTTGATGCTTCCTTAATGATAGTTCATGACAAGATGGTACTGACACCCATTTGTTTAAAAAAGTCCATTGTTATGTTATCTCTTATTCATTTTGAAGATTAATCAACACACTCAATAACATTTAAAGAACATGCCATGCATTTTAAATTTTCAATAATTGATTTCATAGAAATGAGACAATATACATCAGGCCTAATTCAAAACAACATATTTTCCTATGTAAAACAAGACCACTCTTCTTAGGTGCCCACTTTATAACACTTTGGGTTTGCATCTTTCTGTTGTCACCACCATAGTTTCAAGGTTAAATAGCGACTAATGGGCACATTTCAATTGTTCCTAGTTATATTTAGTTCAATGATTATGCAATTAAACCACAAGCAGACATGATTGTTATAACTCTGCCTTAAATTTTGTAGTGTCACTGCATTACAGGTATTGTAGTGTAATGCCTGTACTATGTACTAATGAACTATTATGAGCAAAGATGTGTGTAAAATTACCACTGAGGATAATGGCTTCTTCCACTTAATAGCACTATTATTTTGATTTCCCTTACAGTTGAAAATTTGTCAGTTTTGTATCATGCTCTCAATTGATTTATTTTCATTGACTTGAAACAAAATTTGAATTCTGCATTATTCTTGCAGTAGGTGAACAATCATGCCTGTAACTTGCCATGTATTTGATTATTCTAATTCATTCAGATTTTTGTGCCACATTTTGCTCATTGGATATATCACTTGAACTAACTTAGTGTTGATTGATAATGTCACCTCTGCTCTAATTACCAAAGTTCCTTTCTTCAAAGACACATTTTGCAAATGTGTTTGTTGTCATTTCTTATGTTTTAAGGATGATTCTCAGACTATTGCCCGTTGATCGTTCTCTCCCATTCCAAGTTTTTTTATGTCCTCATGGGCCCCACTCTTACTTTGCTTGTCTGTTGAGCTTTGCTTTTGAGCTTCTCATCTTGTGTCTTTTATATTTTTCGTATTCTACTCTATTCATTCATTTTCTCTCATGGTGTCAAATCCACAAGTTTGCGTATTAAAATACATACTTTCAGTAACATTTTCTTCAATTTTTCAATTGTCCCATAGGGTGTTCTTCTTTTGGGGTTATGAAAAGTTGCCTCTGACAAAAAACTATATCTATAGTTTAATATTGTTTCAATTTTTATTGGGTTTCAGTTTTTTTAGTTATTTTTTGATGAAGTAATAAGATATAGGTATGATCGACGGATTCAGGCGTGACTTCATGGAACCAATTCAGTATAAATGAAAATCAAAACAACTTGGTAATTCCACATTCCAGTTAATGTGGAATTACCAAGTTGTTTTGCTTTTCAAGATATAGGTAATGAAACATGGCTATTTATCATGGTGCGTTAAATTCTTAGGGATCCAGTTGTACCAGTAAATAATTGTTTTGTCAAGAGATACATACCTCTTAAACTATGTTCTTGTTCATTTAATTTTTTTCATTCTTGATTATAATTTTATTTTTAATTTACTTTATTGTTTTTACTGTTATTATTACTTATATAAAAATTGCATGTGGTTCTAATTTTTTCTAGTCAATGTTAAGCAAAGGGATAGTTTTTTAATATTATGTGATCTATTTTTTCGAAAACATTTTTGTTATTCCAATATCTTTTATTATCTAGGTAATGGACATTAATTGGGTCTAAATATGATAAATGCCTGCATTTGTCTGACTCACATTCAATGTCAAATAATTTACTCTCTGCTAAATTTATCACATCATAAAGTATTATTTCTAGTATTAGTAGCCAACTAGCTTGAGTTTTCTTTTATCTCATTAGTGTTTCCTCTAAACATGAATGTAAGATTGCATAAATTGTTTTTTGTTGTATTTAAAAAGGGAGATGACAATTGATTAATGGGTAATGTATTTTCAGATATTTAATCAAGTGGTAGCAAAAATGAAATATAGTGTCAAACTTTTATTTGCTTTGAATCCACCGCAGATAATAAAAGTAAATACTTACTGCAGTTCCCCAGACTGGATGAAAATCTAATTCTAGGACCATGAAACTGAGCATTGAACAGATTATCTTTTTTTAGCCTCCCACCTAATACATTTTTCGTTTGGTGTATTCTTTTTATCTTATCTCTTTCCTATCACATGAGCCACAGAATGAGATAATGCCTCACAAATCAAGTTTGGTTTTCAAGGTAAACTTCTTCAGACTGAATGAATTATTTCTTCTTTACTGGTGCATTTTGTGTCTCATGTCTTCTCATTGTTCCAGGTTCTTCATTTTTTTCTTTCATATTTCTTTTGTGACTGCTAGATTTACAATTATATTAGATTTTATGTGGGTAATTATTCGGATATCAAGTATAATAGTATATATATATATATTTAAGGTTTGCATTTAAGTAGCTTTACTAGTTTTAGCTTATGTATCCAAACTGCATGACTTCTTTTTTCCCCTTATACAACTCTGTGTAAACGTAAGTAGGAATTTTGAGAGTATTTTCATTTGTGGTATTCTTACTGTAATAAGTGTTAATTGATTCTTCTCAGCTCTTCCATGAGGATTAATTTTAGTTGCTTGGCATGCTTCACTAACAGTTAATGTAATTATTTTTTAATCAGGGGTCATATACCTACTTACGTAGTTGTGGTATCACACACAAAATTTGTTGTGTAACCATTCTAAGCTTGTTGTAATATGAAGAAATACACACATGGTACTTATATATTGAAAGTAATCTCCTAATACAATGAATGAACATTACAGTGAAAGATATGAATGAAATGATTAATCAGAAAAATTGTTTTTTCTGTAGGGGTACTCAATCCTTTGTAATAATCAGATAATGTGGTTGTGCTTTGTATTTTGACTGTGATCTCTCAGAACTAATCCATAGACCTTCTTCATTAGTGTGGTGCATAATTGTTGGACTCATACTTGATGCTACGTATCTGTGATTTGACTTTGACAATACATTTAAAATATGCTGATCATGCCTGTGCCATTCTTTTCTATAAATTCCAAAATCAGATGCCTATTCTGAGCATGCCATTGGGCAAAAGGCTTGCAGTTATGTCACTGAGTACCAGTGTTGTCTATAGTAAGAATGGGTCAGTATTTTAGAGCTAAAGTTGGTACAACTGCTAAATGAATCATAGGATGAGGTCATTAACCTGCAAAATGTTAACATAATATTATAAGCACAATTTATACATTGTATTCTCATGTGATGGTGGTTGGGTATAATTCTGTATTCTTAAAAGTTCTGACATCAGGGCACAAGGGTTACAGTATTGTGCCCATCTGTATTTAGTCATCTTAATTTCATAAATACCAAACTCAGCAGTGTAATTAGAGAAATTCCAAGGTCCATGAATAAGTTTACTGGTAGATAACACCAACCATATTGTGAAATCAACTATAAAATGTTGTTGTGATATTCTGGCTAGTTAATGATTTTCATCTTATGTGACTTTTCACTATATATTTTTAAATTGTTTCAGTGAAATGGAATAGGAAAGCACTCCCTAAAGGGTGAATGAGGAGAGATTCCAGTTTTAATATCTCAATCCTTATATTTCATAACTGCAGCACACCAGGGCAGCATTTTGACATTTTTTTTAGATTAATTATTCCATTAAATGATTAATTTTTTATGAAAGTTTTAGTTTTACAGTTATGAACTTGAATTGACCATGATCTCAGTAGCCTTCATCCTATCTTAATAAAACAACAAATGTGCTTCCATTACTAATGCTTGTCATTTTCAATGCTACATTTTTAGTAAAATAAGATGTATATGTATTCAAACTTATATCAGGAGAAGATGTGTGCTACTGTGTGCATGCAGTACTTTGTGAGCTAGTGGTTAATATCATGAAGTGCTTGTGATGGTCATTCAGATGCACATTAATGTTGATCTCCAACCATGCATTTGAATGTACCAGTGACCTAGATGGTAAAGAAAATAATTCAGTAACAAGATAGAATGATCTATCAATTACCTAAATATATATAACTATAAAGGCATAATAAATTTATGGTTGTAAATTTAATGTATATTTAATTGTAGGAGGGCTTAATCAACAAGATATATATTTGTTGAACAACATTGTTTCTCATTACCATATCATGATTGTTAGCACTTATAAACTAATGACAGTATAAAAATATATATATATTTAATCTCAGGTGAATATTCAAATGTCAGTATATGCTGCTACAGAGTTGTGGAAAATAAAAGAGTGACTTCAAACATCTTTTGGTCTTTCAATTACTCCATAACACACAAATGCATGAGAATGTTTCTTTCTTTTTTCCTTTTATCTAGAAATCACGTGCAGTGGGTGGTGTATTTGATTTGCTAATATATTTGAGCATGCCATCTTTGCTAATGTTATTAACCACACACTTGCTTTTCCTCTCACTTAATTCTTGGTTTAGTCACAATCTTTTCCTTTTTTCCTACCTTTATTTCTCACTTTTTGCTGTTATTTTGGGTTAGTTTTTGTTAACCTCGAATTAAATTTAATTTTTCCTGTTAAGTCTAATCTCAGAATGTATTTTCTACAATAATATTGGTCCTTAACCATAGTACTTAGTAAAGCATAAATTATGTGCACAACAATGGTAAAATTTATCAATATGCAGTATGACCCAAGGAGACTTGTGAGTCAATCAGGTCAAATTAACACAAAACATGAAAAAAGAACATGACCTCCTCACTTTGGAGTCATTCACTGAAGTCTTCACTTTTATAGTAGTCTAAATATAATTAGTCCACATTTGCTGCATAAGAAGGGGAGAAGGTCCAATAGATTATTCAAACTAAATTTTTATATTTTAATGCAAAAACTATATTTCATGGGAATTACTAATAAATGAGGGCTGAATTTGTTTCAATTCCCAGTCATTTCCTATATCATTTTGATTTTAATCATTTTCTATACATACATTTATATTTCAAAATAAATAGGAATAAATGGATTGAAACTCCAATAATAACCATTTAAATTCTGTAAAATAGATTTTACTATATTTCAGATTCTTGTCAGGTGAAATGTGTTTTAATGTATCATTTTGTGCTTCAGAATGAAAAATGTATGTAAAATATTTAATAGTTGTGACATGGTGATCAATCTTTATATACTTGGCACTTGGATACTTAGTATTCTTAGGACCAAGTACTCATAACTGATTTACTAGTATTCTTAAACTTTCCTTTACCATTCTTTTCTCATATAATGGAAGATTAATGAATATGATATGCATGAAATTTAAGCTTGTGGCCACAATACATTGGTGATTTTATCAGCAAATACAATCATCACTTATGTTTGCGAACTAAGATTTCATCATATTCTACATGTCCAGTTATTAATGAGCAAAGTAAACTAAGGTTACGACTAAAAGTCAGACTTTCAAGTTTTATATTTCAGTCTATCAATGATAAAAATTCATCACTTACATTGAATTTATGGTACAACTGCTCAATGATTGGGAATATTATTTTCTGTGTTAGTTTAAACAGTTTTGAAGACAGGCTTTAGTAATAATACATATTGGAAATACATTAATAATATATACAGTAATACATATGGGCAATCTGAAACTGTGTGATGATCTTCATAAGAGATAAACCAAAGAAGGATGATTAGATAAGATGTTATGTAATAGGAAATACCACTTTTAGAGAGTTTGCAAAATGCCACGCTATATGCTCTTAGATTCATAGTCTTCATTTTTGACTTTTCAAATATTTATTTCATACAATGTCTAGGACTGAATTATAAATATGCCAACCAATGCTATTGGTCTAAAATTTTTGGGTCAAAAGAACTAAATTTGTCACTTGAAATTTTAACTCTTCCTACTTTGACACTTCCAATGAAGGTGAGGTTTTTTCTCTTCTCTTAGGGCAATTTATTACAAGCATAATGAAGTGAAATTGGGGCTCATTGTATTCATTGCTCTGTGAAGGATTCAAGATTGGGAATCTTTAGAAACCTGGTAGTGTTGACATTCATTATTCTCTGTTCATAAAAGTAAGAGCCATAATCTCTACAGTTTCCTTCTTTGTAATACATCATACAGTATTTATTCTATTTACAAACATTATTATCATCTGTTCAAGGTGTTCTCTGTTAAATATTTCCTATGCACATAATGTGCAAAAAAATTGTTTCAATGGAGAAATTATAAAAACCATGTCCAGTTCTTAAAATAATTGAAATATTGACATTATTTAATCCCAAATATAATAAATCCTATTGATGCACCACTAAACCCTCTTATTTTCTTGTAATAATATTTTTTCAAGGAAAATATTTGAGTCCTTCCTGTAATTATTTTGTATTCACAACCTCTTGCGTCATATTCACATGGATTGTGAGATTAAAATGATTTCTTTTAGGCCTCCCATTTTACTTTAATGCAGATATTTACTTGACACTAGAGTTTTCAAACTCTCAGTAGTGAACTTCATGTGTATCAAGCATCAGTTGTAGAGGTGAAATAATATTCACCATAGTTTAAAAGAATATCTGAGAAACATTTTATTCAGAACTGATCTCTGTGGGATTAGATGGTTTTCTAACAGTTTTCTCTCATAATTAGTTTAACTTTTTAGAAGTCACACCGACAGAAAATCATGTGATGAGCCAATTATGAACAATATTATACTTTAGGGCCATTTTAGGTGAAGTGCACAAGTTTTCCCTTGTGAGATGGGCAGTGCTGTAAGATCTGTAGCACCTTCACTAAGGCAAGAGACAGCGCAGTGGTTGGAAGTTATTATCCGTCCAAAATTGTATTCTGCTGCCCATCTCCGTACCACGAAGGCTATGTTTTGTCTAAAGTCCTGTCTCCCCCCCAACCCCTTCACGTTTTTCGCACACAGGGCTTTCGCTAGTGAGACATGCCAGTTCCTGGCTCCTTACGAGGCGTCCGTCAAGTCCCGGTCGGGTTCCAGCAGTCCACCAGCCAGCATGGGTGGAGGTTCCCAAGGTGGGAATGGCAGCAACGGCAACCTCATGTCGAGCACAACTCACACGCATGGATCGAAACGAGGGAGCGGCCCCCTAGACTCAACAGCCACAGTGGACAACAGCTCACTCAGGCATCACGTCGGCGTTTCAGCCTCACACGTAAGTCAACTTGTGATTTCAGCCATACAGACTTGAGCCACTCTCGTTAATCCTCATTTGTGTCACTTTTTTTTTTTGTTTCGAATTTATCACCCAGCCTTTGCTAATTGGTAATGATGAATGCACAGGTCTTTGTGATGGGGTTAAAACGCTTTGTTTTTGTTGCCGTGTGGTTCTCAAGTATTCAATCAAAGGATTTTCACTTTGTGACAACATCACAGCAGCAGTTGCTTTCCCAATACTGTTCATAATCATCAGTTTTATCAGTCTGAGTATTGGTTCTTTTCAAGCTCTTCGAGCTAACCTGTCAGCTGCTGGTAACTTGATTCTTTTATAGTTAGGTTGAATTGAATTTTTTATCTCCTGATTAGAGGTAAATAAAACTCAGTTGTACAAGAGAATTTGATCATAGCAAGACTAGTTTCATCTAATAGTTCACTACATCAGGGCAAAGTTCTGTTTGCCTCTAATCCTAATGTGGTTTCACGAAGTTGGGCCAAAATTGATTTTAATCCTGTTTCTTCATTACACACTTAGATCATCCATATTAACCTATCTTCAACAATTTCTATAATTTTCAATCTATACTTCCTTACAATAATCATTACTCCGCTTTTGCATGAAAAAAATGCTATGTACAATATTATGATATTTCTTTTCAATCTTGCTACGTGCACGGATTTCACCACCAGTTTTTCAGCATTCATAAAATATATTTTTCAGTGACAGAAACATCATGATGAGATAAAAATTGACCTCCCAGGTATTGGGTTTTGCCAGATCATTACAAAGTACTGATAATACTTCACAAATTCAGACCGAGCTTTTGATATTTAAAAGTTTTATTTGCAATTACTGAATATGTGAATAAGCAAAATATAAATAACAAAAATATATGCATCATTTTGTAGTGACAATAGATATAATGGCCAAGAATACTGTATTTTATTGATGCATCAATAGTTCTTGGCACATTTATCAAAATTATCCATTATTTCACTTTTTAAATGATTTGATTTTATAAAACACTGACAATTCAGGTCCCTGTAAGTTGTGTTAAATCAGGATTCTGCTGTGATCCTATACATAAGGCAACTAAACAATTATATGGTTTTGTAAAACCATATTTACCATAAAATAAAACTAGGATTTTGTTCAAATTTAGACTCAGAAAAAGGGTGGTTGTCTTATATTTGGGTAAATACAGTACTTGATAATGGTGTAGTACACCAAAACATGTCAGGAATAAAGAAGATATGGTTTCAGGCTTGACATGATGGATTTCTCTCACCATGAAAGGTTTAAAAAAAATGCACTGCAATTCTATGTGCAAAGTTTATTGTATCATGACCAGGTTTCGCCACATCACAGGTCATCATCAGGTGATGCTGTGATACGGTGAAACCTGGTCATGATACAATAATTTTTGCATGTGGAATTGCAGTGAGTGTTTTTTAAAACCCTTCCATGGTTATAAAGAATTTTTTTTTAAGTGGAAATTTCCAGTTGTTCTAGCACATCCCGTCTCAGACCCAATTTATCTTTATGTAAGATTATGGAGTTGAAGTTACTTGTGTGGTTGCAGTACCTTGAGGTATTTAGTGAAGTGGTAGGTGGTGTTATTATTGAATAAGTATGAGTGGTGCTCTCTGGCTCTGGTTTGGAAGTTCTCCTTGTTTTCCCCATGTAACAAGAGTGGCAATCTTGGCATTTAAATACACCTCTTCCTTTTAAATTCTTATCTTTGATGTTTCATAGAAGATTACCCAAGAATTTGCTGTTATAAAACACTGCTTTTATTTTATCCTTGAGTTACAATTTGCCAAGAGTGGACGAAATATTACCCAGGAAGGGAATTCAGCACAAATTTGGATTGCTAGTGGTGGTTCTTTGGCTAAATGGATTATTAATACCTCATAAAATTAAACCACCTTGCTATTTCCCTCATTTACATAACTATGGTATCCATAATATTGATAATTTGCATATTTCATATATTTGAACTAATTTTTCTTTTTTAGGACCCCATAATATGGGTTTAATTAATTAACAGCATTAATACGTATAACAAACTGCCTATAGTATTCAAAACTTCAGTGTGCCTTAAGACCTTTTAAGTCTAAGCTAAAATGTTTTTTTTTTCCAAAAAGTATGTACATATTATGGTGTCAATGAATAAATGAATTCTATTGTCTAATATTGTTTATTTTCTCTGGCATGTCCTATGCTAATGTACACATTTTTTATTATGTAGTCCTCAGACAACTAAAGTTATACATATATTATATTATTATAATGTTTATCAATCTTCTCTTTAGCCTCCTGAGATGATTTGCCTTTCATACAAATGTTTGATCAGTGAACAAAATTCTCTTTTGTCCATTTTTTGGAAATGCCAGGCTTGTGTGATTGAAATGAATGCTAAACGCAAAGAAAGAGACCAATTTTGCTGAAAGCTGAAATCTAATCCTGTAAAAAATGCTTCTGACTGAATACAATTAGTGTAAGTGGTGCCATCTTTCTGATTAAGCACAGTTTTTTTTCAAATTACCACATCAAAAATTATTCATTATGATCCTAGGATGTGTGTATTTGTATGTATTTAGTAAAAGACATATGTGATTAGATAGTCCTCATTAGAAATTAAGGTTAGGAATATGAT
This sequence comes from Rhinocypha anisoptera, assembly GCA_011762765.2. Classification (NCBI taxonomy): domain Eukaryota; kingdom Metazoa; phylum Arthropoda; class Insecta; order Odonata; family Chlorocyphidae; genus Rhinocypha; species Rhinocypha anisoptera. Next base: position 1,739,142 of record WURS02000016.1, on the reverse strand, counting down.
TTGGAGCTTTCCTGTGGTTGCAAAATTACTTCCCATGAATAAAATCTTTGAGAATTTACATATTATGAATCAACGTTGCTCTGAATGCTTGAAGTATTCAGTTTTGAGATTTGAATAGTTTTTTAGGTAGTGAATTTAAAGAATGAATTTTGATTGATTTATGTTCAGGGAGAGCTCTCTTCTTCTGGAACACCAGGAGCACGATCACTTTCTGCAGACATAGCAGACTGGAATCCATTTGAGGATGGCACTCCGTTCAGTCTAATGACTGAGGACCACATCTTTGGAGCTGAATTTGATAAAATACGTCGAGGATCTCAAAGTAGTAAGTACAGCAATTCTCCCAAATGCAACTGTGGTATTTTCATAAAATTCTGTCAACCTATGAGGTCAAAGGGATTCTTCCAAATAATTTGCCGAGTGAATCTCACAGCACTTTTAGGAGCGTCCCTTCACTTGTGATTTTAGAATCAATCACTTGAGTTACGATAATAGGTATAATGACAAACTGCACCACTCCAAACAAAATTAATTTTACAGCAAACGGTTTTGCAACTCAGTGTCATCAGGCATAACTCCTTCAACAGATGCTGTTTAAATATAGGGCATAGAGGGGGCAGTTGAGACAAGGTGTTTGAACCAGACGCAACATAATTATAACTCGCATGTCATTGTGAGGAGAAAACATTAATGTGGGGTAGTATTTATTTAGGGTGAGCCAATAACCTTGTTTTTCTGAAAACCGATACCCATTATTTTGTGCTGATAGTCCAATATAATTGTACAGATATTGCATTCCTAATGAGGTATGTGCAAAACCACATTATCCACACAGTAATGCAAAATATTCATCCAAAAATGCAATAGAAGACAGATTACTCGAAATTCAAAACAACAGAAGTATCTAAATAACAAAGTTTTTTAAGAATTTTCACAATCTTTATATTTCATGTCATGCCACCACAATGACGCCTGCTCAGCCGTTAAAAAAGATGATTTATAGCAATATTTTGTTTTGTGTCAACTCCACAATCACTTGCACTTGAGTTATCATTTTCCAATTATCAATGTACATTAGAGCTTCTTGTTTTAATGTTGAATTTTTGTGCTTCTTTCTAAAGCATATAATTCCGTAGATGTGTGAAAACTTCTTAAGGTTTGTAGCCGTTCAATTGTTTCTGTGCATGCCACTAAAACTCGTGTGTGTCAAGTTTCTGTTGTGAATTATTGTATTTTATTTTTTAACAGTCCTTGGTTTACCAACCATAAATTGTATTTCAATTATTTTTCAGGTATATCAAATGTAAAAAGCCGAGAAAGTTTGGTCATGACCTATTCTGATTTGAATGAGGACCCCTTCAGTTCTGCTCCATTTAGCTTGCCAGGTAGGCTGGTGACAATTATTCTTGGGAATCTGTTTTCTCCTTTTGTGATTTATGTCTTAGCCTTAGATCTGTATGTGATGAAAATTTCAACTCCTGTTCATATTATTTTTCCACCACATAAATTTCACTAATATGACAGAAAGTTTTTAGATACCTACTAATGATTTAAGTTATTTAAATGTATATATATATATATAAATATTAGTAGTGCTATAGGTATACTTTCAGGCATGTTATTTACAATGTGACTTAATATTTTCAGCCTCTAAACAAACCTCTAAGGAGAAGCAATCAACAAAGAAGACTGCCAGCCAAGGGGCTTTGAGTGGAGGAGGTAAACGATAGTGTTAATCATCTCTCTTATTTTGAGCCAAATGGTTTTTACACAGAACTATAGTAGTTTTTAAATACTGTAAGCGCTATATTTTAATTTATCACATGTTTATACATTGATACAATTTTAAGGTTTCCTATGGCTTTTATAAACAAATAGTATAGTAAATGTAATTTTTTGCTAGTTCGGAGAGAGATATACTCTACTAGTCAGCAAGACTAGTTCTGGTTTACAGGGATTAATTGTATTAGACCCTAACAGTCTTCCAAGCAATCTGTCTTCAATAATTTGTGGGCAACGATACCAGTTTTAGCTCACTGTGCAATTCTCAGTTTCATTGATAAGGACTTTGAAATTCAGAAATAGCTCGAACATTATAAATTATTCTCTATGAAGATGCATGTTTGGTAATATTGGTATATAAATTTATGAAAGAAAAAGCAACCAGGTCCTGAAATATCGTATCTTAAAGTTCTTTCTAATCCAAGGTTCAAGAAAATATGCCATCCATATTTGTATTAGAGGAAGATGATTAAGAGCAAGTCTTAGAAAAATTCAAGGAAATTAAAAGTGATAAACATCCCCTCCACTCTGAGGTCTATGTACTCTTTAATGTTTTTGATGATCAAGTATCATATTTTATTACTACAAGTTTTAATTAATGTTTAAATCTCATGATGCATAGACCAAAGGTGGTGGTAATTCATAGGAAGAGTTTTCTACTTAAGCATTCACCATATATGACACACTGAAATTTGTAACTTAGGTGATCCTTTAGGGATCAAAAGCAATCTGTTTTTCTCTCCTCTCAGAAATGTTATACCTGTATTGTTTCTAGAAAAAACATTAGACTGAGGTAAAATTATTGCATTGAACCTTGAGGTGTTCAGTTAACGAAATAAAAGCAAAATACTACACCACTATTTTATTAACATTGCAACCTCATTTTTTATGTACACTGGAACAAAAAAATAAATCCTTTAAAGAAAAAAGCAGGATGAGATATGTTATGAGATAAATGTAGTATTGGAGGGGAGGTGAGGAAGTGTTATATGACATTTAGGATATGAGAACTGAAGTGAGAGAGAATCGTTTCTCATTAGTATGTGTACATTTATCGCATTTAAGTGTAAATGAAAATGTGGGTTACATTTTAATAATCCGGCAGTTGTATTTTTGCTTTTATTTTCATATATGTTTTATTTTTTTACTATTATATGCTACCAATCTAAGTCAGATAGCCCAAGTGAACTATTTCACTTTGTCACAGTCCTCCAAGAATATAGAATCACAGTGACTCCATCATTTTACGTAAATGAAACTACTGTATTTGCACAAATCTAAGACAGGCTAGATTGTAAAATGACCCCACTTTCACAAAGGAAAAAAATATACTACAACAAGTTCCTCTTCAAATTTCCTCGGGAGTTTTTGGCAAATTGAAGTCTGCCGACAACCAGAAAATCCTTTGTGAGCCATGAACTTTTGTACCCAAGATCACTAGCTTTAAATGCTGTCTGCAGAATTTAAGCAGCCTGTGTGTACCTATACCAGTAGACAAAAATATCTGATTATTTAATCCAATTTATGTCTAGGATTTTGCTTTTGATTGTAAGATGACCCCTTTTTTTTTGGAAGTCCAGAAGGGAAAAAATATCGTATTAGCGAACTGTGTAGTTTCAGGCATGATGTGGTGGAATTTGAACATGAGCCAAAACATTAATGACTAAGAGATGGTAATTTTCCACTGTTAAAAGTGGAAAATTGCCATCTTGTCTTTAATATCGTATTAGATTTGGGAAAATATGTTATGTAACTAGATTAGTCAAAATTTATTGAATTGTCCTAGGAAAGCATATTTCTGTTGATTATTAGTTTCTTGATGTGTTGTTAACTTTCCACAAGTATTTTGTGATGAGCTTAGACTCTGACTATTGCTTAAGAATTATTGTCAATGATGCAGTCATTGAATTGGGTGTTTATTCCTTTGATGTGTAAAAGCAAGTGATTGGCTTTGTCGCAAAGTTGAAAAGAGCCTTTTTGATTATTGTTCATTGTTTAGTCTGTGATAGCCATTTTCATCTATGTCTAGAAGCTAAACAGCTTTATTACCACATCACTATTAAGGCCTCCCAATGCTTAACCCATTATGCTGGTTTTGTTGAGAGTAGTAAATAAAACAATGAATATCCTCCTTGCAGTGATTGAGGATATTCCCTTTGAATCATCCGTTGTACAAAATGATGTTTCACTGGTGAAACTGCAGTAGTGCAGGAATAATCATTTTAGTTTCTCTATAGGCCATTGATATCTGTGATTACATATAGAAATCCTGTTTACTGACAAATATAATGATGTTCTCTACCCATTAAAAGTAATTTCAAAAAGCAATATAATTAAATACATTCAAAGTGTCATCCCTGTATACTTGGAAATTAAATGAGCCATAATCTAGTGAATCAAATCAAGCTCTAATAGGTCTTGAATTTAAAAATTAAGAATACACTGCAATTTCACAAATTTTATTCTTAAACTCACGACCCGGGTTTCACCACAGTATGGCATCATCAGGTGCAAATATAAAGCAAACATCACTTTGTATTTGCACCTGATGATGCCACGCTGTGGTGAAACCCGGGTCGTGAGTTTAAGAATAAAATTTCTGAAATTGCAGTGTATTTTTAATTTTTAAATTCAAGATGAAAGAATTTCATAGAGTTAATCCTGAAACTATCACTCTAATAGGTCTATTGATTGAATATTACAACCTGCTTTCATATGTCACATTATTACCCTTTCACCCTGTAAGTTTCATCTTTGAAAATATTATGTAGAACACTGAACAGTCTGCAAAATTACACTATAAACTTTCCGACAATACTTATCCATCACAATGGTTATTTTATCATACATATTGGTGACACTAATTAAGAGTTTTAATGGCTACTCTCCATGAATATGACCCAGATAATTTAAAAGCTGTTCATGTGAATTTCCTTATATCTGGTCGCTGTTATTTTGAATTCTTGTAATTTTTTTATAACTATTCCCTAGTCACATATTTGTAAGTTAGGTCAACCAAAGCATTATTTAATTTGCTATAATAGGTAAGGCATGGTGATGCCAACAGAAAGTTACCTATCATATTGATATATGATAATGTATTTATAATTGCAAATTGTACATGAGCTGTTGTCCTAGTTCGACCTGCTTTTATTTGTCCTTAAACATCCCCTATTAAGTTTGGTTTTAAAATGAAAGTAGTGCATAAAATTTATCAATTATATATGTGAATTATTTTATAGTGATGTCCATAGAAATCTAGTAATCAAAAAGTATAGTCATAGATAAGTTTTTCTCTGGCTATCTTTGCACTAACCTTAACTAATATAAAGCTTGGCTTATATATCATCAAGTCATGAGTCTTCTTGAGAAAAATAGGTGATTGGGTACATATATTTGAAAAAAAATTTGGTAATATCCAACAGCATTCTCACCTAAGTCATTGTCACACTGAAGACAATCAAGAAATTGATAATTCAATTAATTTGATCTACCCCGTTTATTCATAAGGTCAGGTAGAGATTGTTTGCTATGCATAAAGTCCCTTGCACTTATTAATTGAAACAGGATACTATATTAGGAATTATATTTGTATCGCCGGTAAAAATCAATTGTAATTATGTCTTATTCTTTATTCACAAAAAGCAGATATACTGCTATAGGTATTGTCAGGTAGACAACACACACACAACATTTAATATATATTGGCTCTCATACACAAAATTATTTTTCTCAAAGTGACAACTAATATTTTAGAGTTTATCTTGCATTCTGATGAATTTTCTGCAAAATATGGAATCAATGTAATTTCTTTGTTTAATTGAAGAATAATCTTAAGAGATTTTATAGCATTTGGACAGAGTTAGGTGAAATCTATTAATATCAGAAAGACGTGAATAATAGTTATTAATAGATTTTAATTTTAATATGGTATACTTTCTAGGCTGGAAATCCCAATTTTTTTAAGTTGACTGAATTGCTGAATCGTCCAATTTTCGTATATACTGTGGCAATAAAATGACTGCAAGAAACAACACCAATTTTAAATTATTGCAGATTCTAATCAGAATATATGGTATATGTTAATGTGGACTTTGTTCATAGTCAATCATAGTGGCAAAAAAAAGTTTTTAATATCTGAATTTGCTCAGCTTGATGAAAGTTCCGCCTTTTCTGCAAATTACTGATGATCAGCTATTGAATTTTTGACTCTTGTGTAATATTAAATTGATCCATAATAAATGATTTGTGACAGTAGGTAAATATTTGTTGAAAAATACCATTAGATATTACAAAAATTATCAACTTAGGGCTTTGTATTTAAAATTGTAAATGTTTTTATTCTGCCAAAGTTCATCCTAGGTCTCATTTTTAAATGTGGAAGTGCATATGGTAGCCATTCTGATGAGACTGCAGTTTTTTCCAATTTAAATCCTGCAAAACCAGTGTGCATTTTGTTTTCCTTTGCATGATCATCTCATGAATATGTTTTGCTCGCTAACATTCTGTTGCTTCATGCCTCCTTAATCATCTTTCTCCTCTACCTGCCACAATCTCTTGCTCTTTGTGGGGTATTTTTGAAACCTAATGTTCTTATTAGCATCTTGATCCCCTTTCTCCTGTTACCTATTTCATTAAAAATTGAAAAAAAGTTTTAGAAATTATTTAAATGAGTAAACATTTATGAATGTAAGTACAACTGCCTATTTAATATCCATAACAGACTAAGAACAACTTCCATGAAGTGAAGCCTGAAAATATTCACCCCATACAGGTAGTCAATTATTTTGCCATGCAATATTTTCCATCTGAAATGTGGCTAACCATTGGATTTAGGAATCATGGCTCTTGTGTGTGCAATTTAAAATAATAATAGCATGGGATCAACGTACCCATGCACTTTTTTGTACATTTATGCAGTGATGGGATTTCATAGGATTACACCAGTTCAAAGTGATTACCTACATCAATCCATTTATTAGCAAAAGAATATTACTAATTTGGCTTCATTACTGCTGAAAATCATGTTAATTGATTCTCATTCTCATGCATGTATTTCAATTGAAGATTCAAGCTGTTTTTAGTAATTTTTTGCCTACTCTTGTCATTAAATAAGTCGTAATAGCCACTTTTAATGAGAACCTTGAATTGGTATGGGGATTTCTTTCAATCTTTGGCTCCATAATGGCTATATTCTATCCTCCTGAAGTATCCTTAAGTGTCACTCAGTTTGAACTGAACTTGAATTTTTTTTGTCATTTCAACAACAGTGCCAGTCTTGAAATTTGCAAGTGATCCCATTATAATTATCTGGAAATTTCCTCCTGGCCATGTTGGAAAGTTTTAATTTCTAATGTCTGATTGTGTAGCTTTGAGAATCCTGATATACCATCCAGTGCAAAAGAACAACATTTCACAGGAATGTAAACCCCATACCAATAGTTTACCCACAATTTAGTTATCTTTGAAAGACCCTAGCTAAATCTATGTTATATTTACAACTTTAATTTTAGCATTAGTCGAGTTTTTAAAGAAGTTCCCCCACCTAATCACAAAATAGGATTCTACAGTGTGTCACAGTAATTAAGTATTAGGATTAGTGTATGATACTCTTGATTCATTGAGGGCTTTGGAAGTTTGCTTCATTTTTACTTAAAGAGATTTATGTTCATCAAATGTGGATATGAGGTAAAAACTAACCATTTGTGCTGCCATGGTATATAAACTTAAGTCAATATCTTCTATGATTAAAATACATGATTTTGTCTATAGGCTATTTAGATAAGTAATGTCTTACTATTAATGCTTAAGGTTGCTTATTTTTACATTTGCATGTGTGGGCACTATAATCTGACTCACTTTATCTCCCTTGTTCCAGAGTGTGGTCAACAAAGAAAGGGTAGTCTGAAGGATTAAAATGAAATGTGGAGTTCATTGTTTCTCATCTGCCCTGGGTTCTTTGCTTGCATACTCCCTGCACTGTCTTTGCTGCTCCATTAATCTGAGCGCCTCAGTACCCTCCCTTGCTCTTCTTATATTCCTGTAAAAACCTGTTACTTCTTCTTGTTGCCTTGGTAATTAGGTGTAGATGAGCTACACTTAATTACATGATTGTTTAAAGGTGGTTGGTGATTATTTGGAATGTTCTCTGTTCACAAGCATAATTTTCTCAGTACATAGCATACTGCAGACTGTGGTTTGAACAAATAACTTACTTTTTATCTGAGTATATATTTTCGCCATGCAGTGCACAACAGCACTGGATATAAAAGTTATGAGGCCAATGTAAAGAATCATGCTAAACGATTGCACAGCTCAAAAGTCACCTGAACTATGTTGAAGTATAGCTTATGACTGATACCATGGAAATTTATTTTTTTTTGTTAAAATGATTTTTATAAAGTGTTAAGGACACAAGATAAAATTATCAAAAGCTTATTTTGAACTACCATTCTACAATAGGCACTAATTTTCAACATGTCCTAGGTGCTTTGTCGGTTGAGTTGCAAGGAAAATTCTTTCATTACAGTCAGCTGGCAAAGCCTAACATTCACTGCCCAAGGTCATCGATTTGTGTTCATTTATGTTCTGCGCATAGGTTTCGTATAACAATAGACTTCTTAAAGAATTATTGTGGTGCTAAGTGACCGTTGAAGTTGTATAAAAACACTCGTGGTTTTATAAATGAAGCCTGTTTATTAAGAATTTGTGTCTATAAAAGGAATTATTTTCCAGTTTTCCCATGCTGATTCCTCAGTCAATAATTAATTTTCGTGGAATGCCTTTGTGTCGACCAAAAAAAGCTGTTCACAGGCATGCTGCTGTTTTTTTTATTTTAGTCCTTCAATTTGGGGGGGGTCAGGGGAATTAAGAGACAGAATATATAAACATTCTCTTGCCCTTGTGTCCAGGAAATGTCTTTCAACCAATGAAAATACTCCTTTTGTGGGTCCTTGGCTAAATCGAGTGTCAAAGATATTTTTATTGAGAAATGAAATTATAAGTATTACGCTGAATATATTCTTCCTATTTGAAATTATATTATTTGTAGACGGATTATTTTTTTTTTAGATATTCTTGAGATTCAATCTCAGTTTCAGTTACCTGTATCTTACAGTGATATCCTTGATGGTGATCTGTCACTCAGTGAAACTTGTGTATCAGATACTTAATTTGAAGACTATAAACTATGCTTATGGGAAGGTTTTGGGTGATTTAATGAAGTAATCAGATATCTAGGTGTAATGGGGTTTTATTGTACTTATTAATGATTACACAGATTTTCTATAATAGGTTTTACTGAATGTGATTACTGCTTTATTTTTCTAATACTGTTTAACATATTTAACATCACGTATTGCATCTCATGCTGTTATCATATGTAATTGTTTGAAAGTTCTGTTGATTATCTTTTTGATGTTGATGTAATGAAGTAGGTTAAGTAGGTAGTCAGGAAAAGTGGCCTAAACTCTGATTGCATATCTTGAGAAAGTGAAAGTGATGGCTATTTTGAAGGGAAATTCTTGGAAGGACAAATCAGTGGTGTTTTTAAGTCAGGGAAATGCTTTCATAGTATATTCCTATCTATCAGAAAATATTGCTCAAAACTAATTTACTGTTACCTCCTCATTTTTATTACATTGTTAAATAAGTTTTCCATTTCAATATGTTATTTCCTCCTGGAGGCCTGCATATCAGAATATGTATATTATATTTCAATGATGATTGTAGGGTTTGTGACTTTAAAGTCATTGTCATCTGTAAAAAAAGTAATTGTTTAACATACTGGTGAAAGCAAAAAAGGCATGTTGCAGTGATTGGCCTAAGTATAATTCTTACAGCAATCACCTAAGCATGATTGGTTTTAGCTGTGGTGTGTGCATAAAAATAAAAAAATATATTATTTCTATTTTTGCCCTTGGCATTTCTTATTATAGTTTTGTGAGTAAAATTTCTACTTGAGTGGTCAGTCTCTTCCTTCAAAGATAGTGAATTTCTATATTATGAATAGTATGTTGTGCTGCCTTTATTCTTATGCCTCCCTTGTTAGAGTTCATGACAGTGTGCAGTTGATTGAACATATGTAATGGTTCATTCGTTTTGTGTCATTGTGGCCGTTACTACATTATAAAATGTTCTATCCCAAATAGTAACTTTGTATTATTTGCTTTGTGATTAGTCTAATTATTTGAACATGATAGATTTTCCTGCAAAAGATTAAGCTGACCTAAATTTTGTTATATATATTGCTTTTATATTGTTGAAAAATATTACTCTGATATGTGATAAAATTATAGAATGTTTTGTTGTATACGGTTGTGTATTTTGCATACATGCTATGATAGAGCTGTAAACAGTCTTGCCAAAATAATAAGTTTTTTTTATTTTTTTAGATTTTTTATCTCATGCATTATTTAATTCACTTGTAGAAATAGAGAAAAGTTAGTCATGTTTAACAAATGAACTGGCTCTCCAGTTCCTTATTATTGTAACTTTCTGTATATATAAATATTTGAAGTATGTATCCATAAACATCTAGTCATCTGTGTCAGTGTCCTCTTTCAGAAGTAGTTACTTCATTGAAAGCGTCTCTAAGGAAGTTTGGTTATTCTCACCCTTAAAAAAGAATTGTATTTGCAGTGCATACTGGACACATGTATATAAGTATATAATGAGTTGTAACTTCAGGGGCGCTTAATCTGTCACTTGTTGGTTCATTGGACTCTGCTGTTTGTATTTTTTTAAAGCAAGGATGTTATGAATCAAGCAAATTATGACAAATGTAAATATCATGTACAATTTCTCAAAGCCTGTGATTTAGGCAACTGAAGTGAATTAGTTGGAGAACCTCTTGCGGTTGATTTGTGAAAGCATTGTAGTGGGATAACTGCTGTAACAATTGACCAACCATAAAAATATCATAAAAATATATTTGTCACATTCCAGAATAGACAAATTGTAGTGCTGATAGGAACTTAGAGTAATGCATGTGTTTTATTTTTTGGTAACCTTGTCTGGAACCACCCCTTATCAGTTATGTGGCTTGGATAAAATGTTAGTTTGACATATTTGGTATGACTGAGAACCGATGTTCCAGAAATATTATTTTCAATATACCCCATTTTGGTCTCAGCTGTATGTGGCGGCAACTACAATAAAACTGATTGCCATACAAAAATGTGTGTTTTCCTTTACAAAATGTATTGAAAGCCTGATGAGGGACGTTCCAGAAAAGGTGGCTGGGTGTGCTTTTAGGCTTAACTCTGGTGGCTGGAAGTAATTGTCATTGATCCTGGAACTTTCCTCTCTTGTTCATTTATCTGTTTCACTCCCTCCCATTTCTTTTTATCCTTCTTGGACATTTTAATCGCATGGAAGTATGCACGGCTTGCCTCTCTGAGATGAAATAAGCAAAGGAATCTTTTGTCGGTTTTGCACCCTGGTAATCTCCACCTTTTTTGAAGCAGCCTTTATGAGGTTATATACACACCGTCTCATCCTCAAGTATCCCCTGGTGAATTCTTACATGTCGGCTACACATTGGCAGCAAATTATTTGTTATGTTACCACTTATAATTATGGTTAATATTTTATCAGTTATAAGCGTAAGTTTGCTTGATGGTGAAAAATGTGATATGATTATGAAAGAAATAATATTAAGTAATTAATGCTGTATATTAACAGCGTGTAATGAGAACAAAATTGGGATGTTATCAGAATGATTAAAAGGTCTGCATTTAGTTCCACGTCTGTTATATTCAAGTTCAACTAAGTCTGTCAAATCTTAAGAAACAATTGAAAGAAAAAATTTAATATTTATATTTGATTATGATACTGGGATATATGCATAAGAAGTAAACTAGTAGGTTCTGTTGATGTGGCTAAACACATTAATCAGGCTAATATAATACATGTTTCATTACCAAAACAAAAATAATTAGGGACTCCAAGAATGTAGATTCTTGGCATGTTTTATTTTTATGAATGTTTATGCGTAGATTAGAAGAAGTCAATTATATATAATGGCTATTTGAGTAATGCTACCAAGCAAGATTGTTCTATTTTACCATTTTACTGATAACCTGAATTTTCATCTTCATATTGCAAATTACTGGCTAATCTGGCAGAGTTGAACTGCACATCATGTTATCATGTGATGTATTTTTTTAATGGAATTTTATGATGTTAACTGATCCAGCGTTAAGGCATTTAAGATCCAGTTCAGTTGCCATAGCTTAATAACTTGATTGTGTTGTACTGTGAATCTTATTTTGTTAGGAAATCCCTTAAAATAAGCTTTACACAATGGCCTTATTGACGTAAAATATGCTTGTACCGTATTATTAAATTTTCTGTACACTGAACTCCTGCTTTACAATGTTAATCAATTCCATGGGACCAATCATGTTGTGGAATTAAAGTTAAGTGAACTTAATTATACACAAATTCTGGTAATCTGTATTTTGTCGTTGATCTGTATATCAGGTAATAGAGGTATAGAAATATATACTGCACATTTGGTTACAATCTGTGAGGGAATATAAGTCTCTTACTGAATAATATAAATTTGACTGATGTACACAATCATAGAGTGAATTCTCATTCATAAAGTGACCAACAGTCTTCTTGAGAAAGTACTTCGTAAACTGAATTTCATTATATTGTGAACCCATTGTAAAGCGGAGATCTACTGTACTTAAAAAGTAGGTACCTCGACTTTGTAAGTAACATTGGTGAAACTTATGACACTGCTAAAGTAACTTAAGTACAATTGCTTTGGAACTGTTTTGTTAGTGCTTCTGCGCATACAAGTATTCCACATATTTTGCCTACACATTGATTGTACTTTTTTAATATATATATTGATATCCACCATAAGTGGGTAGTAAATTATTTTATACTTTCTTGTCATCAGATACACACAGATAATTGTATAAAGTTGTAGACTTGAATTACAAATTATTGAGAAAACCAGTTGAAAGCAAATGTAGGATCTGGAGATACTGGGGATGTTGTTGAATTGTGTGAATCATTTTAAACTTTATTGTTCCAGTAATAATTTTGAAGATAAAAATTAAATTGAAAGTACTAAATAGTCCACTTCCTGCATTATAACAGTTTTAAAGTCTGAAATTGTTTTTTAGGTATAGAAAATTCTTCTATTTTCATCAATACGTAAAGTTTTACTAGTTTGCCCAAAATTCAATAATTTTCAGGTAATTTTCTTCATTTGGAGATGAGAAAGACAGCAGTAAACAGCATTACGATCTGCCATCTCTTTCACTGGATTTATATGTTTTCAAAAATCTTTATGGCTATTTTTTTTACTGATTAAATACAACATTCGATGCCTTTATGGCTAAAATAACTTTGAAAATTTTTGGAAAAAATTTTATGCTGGACATTCACTTTAATAAGATTTCCATTTTGTGAATACTCTCCTACATTCATTCATTGAGTTCTGTGATGCAGTAATGTACTGTTATCTTCTAGCAAAATCTTTTAAACCCACATGCTTTGAAAATAAATTATTAGCAAGTGAAGAGTGGGTGATCTAACTCCATATCAATATTAGATATTATTTCAATATTACAAACTATTATTCTTCGGGTTTTGAGTGGCTCCTCTCAGTTCATGATTTTGCACATTCTCACTCAGATCCTCCAAAAACTCTGTCCTCTCCTTACCAGTCTTAATGGAGTCAACTTTTTCAAAATTCCTGTTTTGGGAAAAGTCATTAAAAAATTTCACTGTTATTTTAGTTGAGGCTCTGCAGTAGTACCAGTCCAAAATCCTGTTCATCTTTACATTTTGTTATTGTTATCCTTTAATGTTTTGTCCATTTGCAAAAAAAAATCAAGGTTTCCCCACCCTCCTTTATTTCCACATGATGGAAAGGAACTCAAAAGTCCACAAATTTCTAATCACCCCACCTCGGTCCGCCGGGAAAAACTTATTCCAATTACTTTCCAATCCTGAATTTTTCTCCGTTTCTGATACTCGGGATGCACATGGTAAAACTTGCAAGAGAAGGATAAAGCATCATCACTATATCCCGCACAAAACTCTTCCCTCAACCGGGTAAATTGAAACGAATCGATTCATTGCGTCGAAATGAATTTCACTATAAGGGACCATAGATATCTACCTTATAATGTATTAGCTGTATTTATATACCTGAATGTAGATATTAGATCGCGTTAATATCATAATAAAATTGTCTGCCAATTATTTGTGGGTTTTTAATGGGCCCTGTAAATATCAGGGTACTACGATGAATTATTCAACATTTTTAAAGCCCTTCACAACCTGCATGTGTAAGTTAAGATTTATTAAGAATTATTCCACAAACCCAGATTCTTTCCACAAACAGTCATTACATTCAGAATGCCTAGGTCACATTAAAGCACAAAATTTTGGTTCTCCATGAGATTTGACCTATATTAAAATCATAATTTGCACTTAAAAAGTAATATTAAATAGGTCTGTAACTTTATGACTTATTACGAACTAAATCATTTTCCATATAAACGAATTCCCGATTATTAATTTCATATTTCGACGATGCTGTTAATGAACCTTGGTAAATTAATGACCCACGATAATTGGTCCCGCAGGATTTTTTAAATTCGCTGGGAACTGCAGATTGAATGCAGGCGAACACCGCCCCTAGATTGTATTATTGGTTAAATGCCAATCATTTAGCATTTTAATAGCATGCGCACGAAATTTCCCGTCATAGACAAGCGCATCCGAATCGCATCATTCTCGTGACACGATTTGAATGGGAAATTCTAATTGCATCGCGCACTCGTGCGTTCTTACTCTCCCGTGTTATCCCGTGACATTTGTCGGATGTTTTGCTTCCTCTGTGCCTTTCTATGAATCACACTTGCCCAGTGAATCGCGAAGGCAATTTGATCACAATCAATGTCTCCCCTCCGATCTTAAAAATCCAAGGCGTGGATGTCATCACCATTATTTCATTTTATTTTTCCTTCTAATTTTGAGAGCTTACCTGCTCCCACGTCACTCCCCCGGTTTCAACATTTTTTCCCCCGAGGCTCGCAAGTGGATTGGGGCGTGTCGAGCTGACTTCTTTATTGATCCCGAAAGCGTAATTCAATTAGGCACTGCGACGGGCGGAACTTATTTGCATTAAATCTTCCGAGGAAAAGAGGACGTTTTAGTTAACTCCATGCGATGTTTCCCCGAAACCGATTTACAGCGCTAAGTGATCATTGGGTATAATTCCGCTTGTATGTGCGGTGACGCACGAGTCTGTGTGTATATATATTAAAAGTGATTGCCCTTGCATTGGGAGAGGGTGTGTCCGAACCAATCTGAAAATGGCCCCCTCCAGGGTGCGTAGAAAGGAGAACAATGATATACTCCCAATGACAGTGGCTTCGGAAATTTTAACATTCCTCTGCCTTTCCCCGGAGAGTAGTGAGGGTGGAATCAAATAAGGCTTTGCGATGGTACAGGAAATGCCTTAATTTACGAGTTAGGCTCTCGTATCAAAGCATTATTAATGATTGGAGATGTAAAAAAAAGTTCTTCCTCGTGAAACTTGTAACATGTGATTTTCTTATTTATTTCATTTAATGTTTACAGTGTTAACTAGCACGACAGTTAAAAAGACACGTGAAATACTCTCGGGTCCATAAAAAGAAAAACATCCGAGACGAAATAAATTACAGGTCTAACGACACCCTTTCGGGAATTTCTTTACCTGAGCATTTCGTTTCTGAGGTAAATGAATTGCACTGCTCATAAATTGAAATCTTTTAATATTTATCTGGGGAACCATATTTCGACACTGATCTCCGGAGAAACATTTCTCAAATTCACAAGACAATTTACGAATTGCCCAAAAAAATGGAACTATTATATGAAATATCTAATCATGTGAAATGAAGACTTTTAAATGTTTCGAAAAATTTGTGATTCGTTCTAAGCTATTCTTAGCGCTCATTTCACCGCCACAGAAAAACGAACACATTGCCAAATACCTATATCAAACGGTTTTATAATACTTTTGAGTCCCCTGGAAAATGATTGTCATTCTGACGTCTAAGAAAGAGACACTCCGACCCTTTCCGACGCCTGTGAGAGCTTCCTTTGCGTTCTGAAAATATCCTACCCAAGAGGTCCCTTGCCCAGTTAACGGTCGGAGTACCGTATCGTTTTTGGGGAACCCAGTACCGTGCGCTCACATATAATATCCTTGGGTAGAGTGAACTCTAGAGGCAGCAGAAGACGCCTTTTAGTGAGTTGGACTTATCGAAATTCACGCCGATTGGACACTAAAAGGTATGCCGTTACCGCCAAGTTGTCAATGAAGCTTAACATTAAAATGAATGGCGATAAAGGCTCCAGGCTGCTCGAGTGTAATTTATTGGATAGCCTTTATCTTTGGAGATCAGTGGGCTTTTTTTCCAGAGAGAAACAGGATCGCCAGAAAGAATTGCAAAAGGGCTTTTCATTGGGAAATGAAAAGAGGCATGAAACGGACAATAAATTCATTTGCCCCGTTACCCTTTGTAAATCAGTATTATGGAATATATTTTTTTCGCGCAACAAAATTCGCACAATGGTGCTTGGCTTCGATTTTCATTAGAAAGAAATGCAAGTGCGTAAATCGAAGGTCACGCATGCGAATCGTATATATATTTTTTGTCATTTTTATCGTCGGCGCGAGAGCATTGGCCCAAAAAACATACTAAATGGAGCGTGAAAGCTGGTTTTGCCACAATAGAAGTGCTCATCCCCGAGCCATCAGCTGTCAAAAGAAACCACATCCTGAGCAAATATCATTTGCACGCTCCAGTTATTCGACTTTTTTTGAAAAATAAAAAAAACCTATAGGTACGCTAAGAGTAACGGAGCTTAAGAAACGTACCCCAGATTTCAGAAGAGGCTTCACAAATCAAAATATTATCAACTACTTAGCGGGACATTTTTTGTACTTTGGATCTGGAAATGTGCATAAAACGTGGAGTATTAGAAGTGAGTTTTCTGTGTATTTACGAGTAATATGTGTACTTTTTCTTCCACAAAGAATACATAATAACGACATGAGTTTCCCGCAGCACAACCGTCGGTCAGGTATTTTCGATTCCGCCAAAATGTTCATTTGGTCCCTAACGTCCAAGATTTTTTTCGCCGAGCAATTATCTAGACCGTCAGCATCTCAACTTTTTTTAATTCAACGACAACTTGAAGTGAATGTAGTTTCCTTCGGGGCAGGTTGCTGAACTTTTCTCGTTAACCATGCCCTGACCGTGTTCGAAACTAAGTCCGAATTAAAGGCTGGAGACTAAATTAAGACTTTCGGATTGCACGAAGCGCTCTCGCGAAATAATTCGTTTCATGCCTCGAGGGCGCAGGCGGCATTACTATCCCCACTCGAGAGTGCGAGCCCACGAAAATCATTAAGGATTTTTTTTTAAAAGATTATGGGGACGTTTCTCTCTCCCCCCCTCCATACACTCTGGGGCTGACTACCCCTCCCTTCGTTCACACGGTCCCTACTTCCCACATGACTTGCCCCCGTCACAGTCGACGAGACCCGGTCAGGCGTCGGTGGGAGAGTTGAACTCCTCCTTCCATCCGCGGCCCCACGG
>WURS02000016.1:1711563-1721631 GCA_011762765.2 Rhinocypha anisoptera | reverse complement strand
TTTTTTTTTCTTTGTTGCATGAATCCTGATTATTTGTGGGAGAGTCACGGGATGGGCTTGTGGTTGTTTCGAGAATCGTTTGATGAATGTTTTAACCGGCCAGAGTTTAATTGCAATCATTGTTTTTTTTTTGTTTGAGTTTTTCCGAAGTAGTCTTGAAGTGTCTCTCTCTCTCGCAGTGAGGTGGAATTTTGTGATGATTTTTGTAATGGAAATTGATGTGATTTTCTCCATCCAAAAAAAAGGTCGTACAGTTTAAATTTAAACTTTTATCCCTGATGTTGCATGATTTTGGAAACTAGAAAATGGGACTAAATTGAGTATTGGAATGGTACAATTAAAAAAGAGTAATGGATGGCATCTTTAGCAATACAAAAACATTCTATGACGGTGGAAAAAAAGTCAATTGATATTAAACATTGGTGTAGGTTATTTTAGTGTCCTGCTGTCAAATAAGTTTATGCAGACTGTAAAATGTGTACATTGTCAAAATTTTCCTTATTTATGGGTTAACTTCCGTGCACCATACTGTTTTTGCTTTTGAAATAGGATCAACTATTATTTTGATATTGATTAATTTGTTGGCACATCAATTTTTTCCTTTTTAAATATTTGACATACATTTAACTTTCATTGAATCATGTGCTGGCATCCTATCAAGTCTTGGGGATTTGTTACAGTTGTAGGTTATCCATTTAAGTTGTAGGATTGACTATATTTAACAGTATTTTGTCTGCATTTCAGTGTTATTTATGTTTTACTTATTTAATTTGAATCCGCTTGAGCCAAAGGTATATGAATGTTGAAGCCTTCATCCAAACAATATGTTTAAGAAAGACATTTTTATGGGTGTTTGAATTTGTTTATAGTGTTCTTTATTACTAAATGGGAAAGTTACCAACTAATGAAATGGCTGTACATAAAGTTGAATGGTGTATATTTATTGAGAATCAGATTTAACTCTAAATATGATTGAAAAGTTTGCTACAGTTTGTGCTGTAATATTTATATATATATAGTGGTTGACATTGCCTTATTCCTATTAAAAGTAAGAAAATTGGCCCATGTATGACTTAGATGTTGGTGCTATGGCAATTCAAACCACAAATTATTTATTTTTTCCTGGTCTTTCTAATGGTTATTTAACTACGTGTTCATTCCATTTTATATCTACTGAATGAGACCAAACAATTTTACTTTTGAATGTTGCTTATTGCGAAGCTGATGGCTACATTCCTAACACTGATTATACATATTGTATTTATGAATTGGCGATTGACTCTAATTGCCTATTGTTAAATCAAAATCTTTTGTCAATTTCTTCGACATTCTCAATGAAAACTGATCAGGTTTAAGCAAATTCACTTTTGGCAAAAGGTAATTTGAATGCAAGGAAGATAAATTTAATATTTCTTTCTTACATTTCATGCTCTTAGCAAGTCATGATCCTGAAAAGAAGTTATTAGCTGGGGTTAAATATCTGAAAATGAAAAAGGGAGGGTATTGCTTGTATTTTCATATTTTAGACTTATCATTACCTACATTTGACTTAGGAAGTTATCATTTTTGGACTTCTAACGGTGCTTATGATATTTTCAGAGTAGTTTATATACACATATATATATATGCGTACTTTAGAGGAAAGTAAGCAGTGCCCTCCATACACTACATGTAAGAAATATTTGTCAAAAACTTGTCTATCAATATTTTATTGCAACTTACGTGTAGGAACCAGTGCCTAATATTGGAGGTGGCTAGAGAAACCCAAAATATGCAGATAAATCTATTATTATACTGGAAAACCATGTAATCACTTGAGTGAACTGATATGCAAAGAAATTAATATCTAGTTGCTTTTGGATGAAATAGTTGTGATCTACTTGACTACCAAAGGTGAGATATGTTTGTTCCAAGCAAAGAATGAACCAAATTCCTTAAATTCAATGTTATTTTTGCCTGTTCCAGATGAAATTCGAAACTTATTTTGATTGAAATTTTGAATGTGGAATACATAATGAATTACATGAAAGAGCTAATCTGATGTGCCTTTAACGAATGCTAATAGAATGAAATTAGTCATGAGTACATAATATTTTCTTCTACATGCTGGTATCACTTGCTGTTATACCAGTGGGATCACTTTATTAAATTTATCGGTTCATGAATTTCAGTTTTCGATTTCCCTATAATTTCATTTGCAACATGTAAACTCCTTATCAACATTTTGATGATTATTTTGCTATCATTTTTTTACAGTTGTTTCTGTGCATTGAACATACCAGGGTGAAACATCAGGGGTAGTAATGGCAGCATTTAACCCAAACATTGGCTATGAAAAAATACGTCAGGCATTAACTTTAAATGTGACTAAAAGTAATGAAAATTGGCTACTTGAATGAAGTTGTCTATATTTGCGATGTTTTGAGATGTACTGTTATTTATTTCAATCATGAATTCCCTATTGACTGATTTTCACCAAACTGCCTCTTGGCCTATATTCTGAATATTTTGTTTGACAGCTATTCAATGCTTTTGCATTACATTGTAGACTGAAATAGTAAACATTGCTCAATCAAAGTGTTTTAACTTCTGGGTAAGGATCTTTAGAGTCAGAATAAAAATAGAGTAGAACAATGAAGACTATTAGGTTTACAAACAAGGAATGACAGCTTGTACATAACACACTTGCATTTATTTAGGCTAGGCCTTGTTAAGTACCAAATGGTGCTCCATTCCATACAATTTACTCTAAACTACTTCTACTGACAGCATTGAGCAGCTTTCCATTGTTATTTTGATCAATTCGTATTTGGTTTACTTTGTATTTTTTCTCAGCTTTTTTATGCGACTTGAAAAATATACTTTATTATCTGTGAAGATTTTCCACACTTCTCTCATCTCACAGATTTTTATCAAGAGCTTACTGTCTGATTTTATTTTATATGACTTTGTGTGAATTACAAATTTGCATTCCAAAACTGTTGCGGTGTCAACATACAATTTATTGCATACATGTAGATTTAATCTTAAATTTGGAGTGCTTTGATTTTGTACAGTGTATATTTTTTTCCTTTCTGACCAGATGTTGTACAGTGGTATATTTTTATCATATGTCCTAGTTCAGAGGATCAGTTGTTATTACTCTTGTAGATACCTTTTGAAAAGTTTGTGTTAGAGGAGAATTGGCATTAAACATCATATGCCAGTATGTAATAATTAACCTCATAATAATGATGATAATGCCTTACCAGTGAATGAACTTAATTGTTGGTATGTTAAACTTTGTTGAGTAACTCCTGTGTATAGGAAATGTAAAAAAATTCTATATATGTATACTGAATAAATTATAGTATTAAAAAGTTCTATTTCATTAAGTTCTTCTAAATATGTAAGTTTGTGCTTAATTTCATTTCATATTTTCCATGCATAGTATTTCAAAGAATATACAATATGTTCATATGAAATCATTGTTCTAATACTTATGAAATTAAATTTTATATAATGTAATGGTCAAGTAAATGCATTATATATATGTGTGTGTGTATGTACATATATATAAATGTTAAAGTAAGAATTTATAAATTTTAAAGTAAGTACCAAAGTTAACCTTTTGTATTGAAGACTGGTTACAAGTCCACGAGAAAACTATTTGATCGATATGTCTGTGGGAAATAAGAACACCCTATACAATTTCCTTTGAAATATGATGAAGTTGCTCACGTGTATATAGATTAGTGAATTTCTTTACCATCCCTGGATATCAACCTCTGTATAGCTGCTCTCGCCTAGAATTTTTAGTTTATAATTCTCTTCATGTCAACAGAAAAAGGTTTCACTATCACACATGCATTTCACCAATAGAGATGACACCGTCTCCATTCAAGGACATTTATGTGTGTATTTTGGATGGAAAAAAGGTCCTCTTTGGTGCACTGAAGGTGATCCTACAGCATCAGAATTTAAGAGTGAGAAAACACTCCCTTGTTCTAGAAATAATCTGGTAACCATTTTATAATAGGATGTGTATGAATGGGATGAACTTCTATTTTCTCTCTTTTTAAGTATGTATCAGCATACTAATAAGATATGTCTTCATTGTATTTAACCTTCACAGAGATCATACTGAGACACAAGAGCATGTGAGAAAATGTTTTAAATCATGCAGTTATCATCTCAGAATGACTTGAGAATTGTCCTTGTAAAATTTTAATATC
The DNA here is from genome assembly GCA_011762765.2 of Rhinocypha anisoptera. Lineage (NCBI taxonomy): Eukaryota > Metazoa > Arthropoda > Insecta > Odonata > Chlorocyphidae > Rhinocypha > Rhinocypha anisoptera. The sequence goes on along the minus strand of WURS02000016.1, from coordinate 1,717,417 downwards.
TTTTGCTCAAATCTCGATGGCCACCTCACAATGGATAAGAATGTAGTACATGCATTCAATGTATCTTATCATATAATATTCAGGGAAAAATACTGGAAGCTGCAATTAAGGAAATATATGACATATCAACATCATCATAAGTTATCAGTTTCACACTTGGTTTGCAGCACCTCTCCCAAAAACCATTAACACAACAATTATACAAATTAAATGTTTTGAGGGAGCTTGTGGTGGAATTTATCCCAATTATGGGCATCTTTAGAGGAAGTCACTACACAAGTGTGTCAAATGGCTACAAAGTCTTTGGCCTAAGACATAGGCTGTGTAGCCACTTCCTCTAGGGATCTGATATATCAAATTGATCAAGGGAGAAGGTGAGTGGTATATTCTAAGTAAAACAATAATTTATCTAAATTCGATTTATTTTAATGAATTAAAATTTTTAAACAAATGCATGTGAGATTTCACACACCTTTAGGGAAATTGAAATTTGACTAATGTTACTCATGTCCCAAGCATGTTGGTGGGCAACCACATGACATTTCTTGGAATCCTACACACACTATCTTAGGACATAAGCTGATCACATGAAAAATACATATTTTGTATGAAACTTGCCTATCTTACGAACATGATATTAATTTTCAGTGTTTGATTAGACTTCAGGGTAAAGTTTAAAATCTCTTGTTAGTACACATTTATTTTATCCATTATAGCACTAGTGTTTCGATGTAAAATGTTTATAAATAAAGTAATATTTTTAAAAATTGATTGACAATACCTACATACCAATATTTCTGATCTGCCCTATCACTAATACAATATATACAATATACTTTGCTAAAATATAAGGAACATTTAATGAGAAAATTACTCCCCTTATGAAGCAATAGGCATATTGAATATATTTAAGTCATTTCCGTCTATTTTGCACAGCATGGGCTACACGAAGACTCACTGTTTTTTCCTTGTCTTTTCATTGCTCGTCGCCTATTAATGGCCATTTTAATATTTAGTCCTGTTAAGCACAACCAGCACAGGAAGTTGATCCAGGCCGCAGTAATGGAGATTTTCAGGGCAAGCGCAGTGTTGATGATAGTCGTCTCACCACTGAGTACCGCTTTGCTGTTACGGAACTCGTAAGTGAACCCATAGCGGATGACTTTGCGAGGTTGTAAATAGTCCATGAAATCGAAAATGGCGCCGCAAGACAAGCGAGCCGAGACTACGCGTGCCAAGTCACCGCTCGCCGACAACATTCTCAACCCGACGCGCCTCCACTCTGAGCACGTTCGTGCGTACCCATCCGAGGAAACCACCGCCGTGGACAATGCGAGTAACGCAATAACAGCAGCTATGGCCGCCACCGGAACCCAACACGCAAACGTGTCTTCGTACTCGACGGGTTCGCCAAGGTCTTCTCCCCTCGTCGTCGTCGTCTTCGAAACTATCGTGACGGTTAGGTTGGCGTTGGAGGCCTTGGCTCTTCGCACCGAGGGACTCGAGGAACGTGCCCTCTTCCTGAACGGATCGATCTTGCGTCTCTGGGGACTCCTCCCCCTCGTCCTGTTCAGGGCTCTCTCTTCGCCGCCGGCCTCCTCGTCGGCACTCTCCGCACGCGACCGCTTCGCGGCCCGCACGGCGTGTGTCGTCGTTGTTCGTTGTGCACTCTTCAATTTTCGAGGCACGGCGATGAATACCCTGTAGCCGTGGTATATCCCGAGTATGATCGCCACGACGAAGACAGGGAGAGGGGAGAACACTGCAAAATGGCAAATGGCCGTGTGACCACCTTGGAACCCGTAATTGTTGTTCGAGGTGACCGCCATTGCCTTTCCATAGAATATGCACCCACAGTCTCCTGCCGCGAATACCCCGAGACCATACCCGTCTCTCCCAACACCGTCGCTCACATCGTTGATGCAGGGATAATTCAGAGTTGCCGACCAATTAGCAAACACCGTGGCTGATGATATTATTATAATAAGGGATAATAATGAAGAAAATATGTAAAATCCACTCAAGATTCCCTCCATGTCGTGATTTACTGATACTGCACTTTTTTTAAAACTCACTATTCCTGAAACAAATCCCGGAATTCACATGATTATATGCCACCACAAGTTTTCGAAATTCGTTTGCACTTGAATGACATTTGTTTATAACGGTAAACATCTTTCCTCTTTTTAATCGATACGGTCTGCAAAATGTGCAACGGACAGGTTCCTAAGCCGTGATCTCTCGATGTCGCACCACTGATATTTTAGGTGAAGTGTAAAGCTGCTGATTATGATGGGCAAGACTCGTAAGAAGATAAGAAACCTCTTATCTCTGACCATAGCAACCTTATCGCACTTGGTATTTGGTTAAGAAAAGTGAATCAGCGCAATATGCAGTGAAAATAATGGTAATACCACAGACTAAAAAACATCTCACGACACTGTTTCTGCATCGCACGTGCCTTGGGGACTCATGAATGCTGCGAAAGGTGAATCTCATATTGCGAGCGTCACGCGAAATGAATTCATTCGCTGTCAAGTGTCCGGGGCCCCATCTCTTAGGCGTGGCTCAAAAGATAAGCTATTTAGATAAAATATATATTTATCCTTTTTAAACTCTGGCGATATTAAGGAAGTTGATTTACTTGATTTTTTCACCACAGTTTTAGAAGATTAATCATTTTATTATAAATGAAATCATTGTTTGGTGGAAAATTATCGTAGAGGTGCTTTCAGCCTCATATATATCGCATAAGAACCCAGAATTGCGCTTTGATACGGAATTTGGCGTTTTCAGTAAATTTACGATGTTCTTCTAATAATCTCTCGCGTCATGTACTTAACAAATCATCGGCCTCGGTGGCGGTGGGGTAACGTCCTCGTCTGTTCAACCCGGAGGTCACTGGTTCGAATCCCGACTAGGTGGATTTTTCAATCTCCACCTAGGACATGTTTGTGTGTGTTTTTTGTTAAAAAAAACTGTTACAGTGCCCACTGTAATTGGCTCTTTAGTGCTATTTGTGGGCGATTGAAAATTAAAAATATCACATATTTTCTGTTTCAGTAAATATAGCAAATAATTATCGCATATATTGATAATAAATTTAATTCATCATTGACATTTGAATAAAAAAATATAAAACATATATTTGAATAATTTTAAGGGAATCCGATACCACTTGATGTTGCCGTAAATTATATATAATGATTTATAATTTTGTATGTATTAAAGAAATGTTTAAAGGTTCCGCTCGAATCTGCACCGTGACAACAGCGCTCTGATGTCATGATTGTGTAGTTTGTGAAATAAAAACAAATGAGCAATAATCTTTCCTCCATGTTACTTTTCCTCATGTCCCTCTGTAGATAGTCACTCACGAAAATTAGAGAAAATCTTGCTATGGACAGTAAGGATACAATATTTCCAAACATGTATTCGAACGCAGATCCAAGTATGAACATCTCTGGTAAGTTACAATGGCAATGTTCCGAGTAAATTATTGGTATGTCTGTGTTCTGTTTTGTTATCACTTCGCCGCATTTTTTTAAGTTTACCAAATTATTGTCAACAAGATTTTTCTCTGCTGTGATTTGCATCCACTGTTTAATCAACATAATGGAAACCTTATTTTTGAATCTGTTTTATCGTATTTAGCTTGACCTGTGTTTAATTTTGTTTCATGCAGTACACTCACCCCAAAACCTGGCCCCACTTTCTCCGTACTTAAACTTCGATCCATCATATTTACAACAAAGCCAGCCAGAGTTCATATTCCCCGAAGGAGCTGGGAGACAGAGGGGCCGCTTTGAATTCGCTTTCTCGCAAATTGGTGGGTCCTGTATGGTAGGAGCTGGTATCGGTGGCGTCGGTGGACTATATAATGGATTACGAAGTACATCATTAGCTGGACAAACAGGGAAACTTAGGAGAACTCAGTAAGATTATTCACTTTATTCTTTGGTATTACTCAATTTTATTTATGCAAACTAAATTATGGTTCCATGAATGTTGATAGTCTGAATAATTATGCAAATGGACGTATTGCGTACCTGCCCTTAATAATGCTATTTTAAAGTTTTATTTAGCTTAGTGGAGTCCTTTTCACGTCAATTTGTGCTACTATATGTTCAATATTGTGCTATCTATGTGTTTAGTCATATGGTGCCCAAAATATTGATTAAACAAGTCTCAAACCAATTATTTTTGTGCCTTAAGTACTATGTTGTATAGTGTGGCACGAGTTAGCTGTTTTAAAGCCTGGTATTAATTATTATATCTCAAGCTACTATTATTACTAGCGCCGACCGGGTTAGCCTGGTGGGTAGCTTACTCGCCAGCTAATCCAAAGGTTGCAGGTTCGAATTCCGCCCGGGGCATGGATGTTGTGTTTGTCCAGATGGGTTTTTCTATGATACGAAGAGGTGCGAAATGACCTTAACCGTCGAAGCACCCTATAAATAAAATTACTACTACTATTATTACTAGCGAGTAATTCTCATCTCTGCAATGTCAAGCCATTTTATTTGTAAGTGATGCAATGCTGAATACTCCTTTGATGATCTTTTAGATATTGTACAGATTGTTTTAGTAATAATGATCCCGTTTGCGACAATGATGTTCCTCTACCTTTGCTTTGACACACTTTAAAAAAATATTATTTTTTACTTAAATAGTGATGGAATGTCCATATATCCTTTTTGCTGAGACCTAGTATTCCAATAAGTGCTTGATTAGCTTTTGATTAGATTAGATTACCTGATTAGGTTGAGTTATATTTAGCTACAAATAAATTTCATCCTATACTTGTATGAATTTCCCGTTTGGGGTATCGAAGCAGTAATTATTTAATGAAAAATCATTATATGATTATTCTTGATTAGTATTCATAATGAATTAGATGGCATTTTATCATTCTTAAAGTGGAATGTGCTCTGCCTTGGCAAAAGTCATCCATAAGTTTTCTGTTTGTATTATTTTTTTGAATGGCAGTATTTTGTTAATTAATGTACTTGCATCCTGGGCTCCTTGAAAGATATATTTATGCCACAGTACTGTTAAATAGTGTATAATTGAACGTTTTGTAATCTGCATAGCCTAAATAAGTTTTTTGTTTAATCACCATAATTTACTATGGTAATATATAATGATGGAAAAATGGCACAAGAAATTGTTTAGTACTTCTTTAAGAAAGTCACTCTTGCATAGTAACATTGATGAGTGTCTATTTAAATTTCTTGCACTATTGACCTAACTTGTTTCTCATATCCACCCCTGTAATATGCACCCACATATATACAGCAAATGTTGAATCTCCTACATCCTAAATATGTTTCTTTGTTTCCAGGCTTCTGAATTATGTTATGAAACAAGGAGCTGCATCTGCTAATACTTTAGGCGTATTGGCAGTAATGTACAGTAGTTTTGGTGTGCTCTTATCCTGGGCACGAGGGACAGATGATGAGGCTAACACAATTGCAGCAGCCACAGCTACAGGTCTCCTCTATAAATCATCAGGTAGATATAAATATGTTTGTTTAGAAATGGCATTTGTTCAATGCTGGTGCATATCCTTTTTTTTTTTTAATATGTGCTTGGTGGGACACTCCCAATCATGAGTATTAGAGGATTACATAATAGTGATGCATGAACTGGAATTTTTAAGATTTATATTTCATTGTGGAAATCATATTCGGCTCTACTATGTGGAACTCCTTCATGATGTATAGGATAAAGGAAACTGCAATTCCACAAATAACACTTTATTACGACCGGTTTCATTCACTTGGTGACATCGTCAGGTAACAGAGTACAGAAAGTCAGACATATATATACATCGCGGGTGGGGGGGTGGAAG
>WURS02000016.1:1697463-1711463 GCA_011762765.2 Rhinocypha anisoptera | reverse complement strand
GGAAGGGGGGTGGTGGGTTAGGTGTTAGTGTATTGTAATTGCAAGAGGGGAGAGCAGGCGAGGTTCACTTGTTCGTTTAGAACGACACATTTCTTGGAATCTAAGTGTTGAAAAATCTCGATATTTTCCAAGGAGTCCAACCGAGTGTCTCTCCCCCACACCATGCGATGTCCTCTAAGCTAAGGAGGAGGCAATTAGTGACCGTGGGATCTACCTAGCCACCGACCCACCAATCCTATCCGCCCTCCTTCCTCCTCCACCCTCCTCACTCCTTCCACCCCCCCACCCACGATGCATATATATGTCTGACTTTCTGTACTCTGTTACCTGACGATGTCACCAAGTTTACGAAACTGGTCGTAATAAAGTGTTATTTGTGGAATTGCAAAGTTTCCTTTATCCTATACATTATATATTATTGGTTTAGTGAAAGCCTTCATATGGAGCAGAGCATTAAATGTATCTGAAACCTTGTTGGCACAGGAAACCGAGCTTCATGTACCAAAATGATTGCTCCAAATGCCCCAGACTCACCACCCTTTAGGTCCAGGGTTTAAACAGTGGCAATCCAGGCTTATTGGTCTAGGGGATAGATTCTTTTTCTCTGTATTCTGACCATTCACTATTTTGTTTCTACGCACAGCTGAATTAGTCACCTCTCTAAGTTGGTCACCTGTCAGTAGAACCAGAAAAATATATATAGGGTATGTCTACAATTAGTTGGAACCATAGATGTATATCATAAAGAGGTTATACTGTAATATTATTATTATTATATAGTAATTGTGGTGGTTCATGACACTTTCTCAGGAAAAACTTTAAGGAAGTCAATCATACTAGGAGAAAATGAACTAATTGCTGTTTCCAAATTAATATTCATAATGAAAAGAAATAGCAAAATTTCCACAGAATAAAGGTTTATTATGACCCGAGTTTCAGTGATACTACACCATCATCAGAATTACAAGTACACTTGTATATCTGATGATGGTTTAGTATCACCGAAACTTGGGTCATAATAAATCCTTTATTCTGTGGAAATTTTGCTATTTCTTTTCATTATGAATATTTCATCATTCCACAACATCAGTCCTGATTCTTCATTTTGTATTTAAAATTGTTTATTGTTTATAATCATGGTTTTTAATATTCACACTACATACTATATACAGTACCATATTCATAGTAAGGTTACATCACCACTGGGGGATATAGCCCTGCTACGAAACCATGTTGTGTTAAATAAAAATTCATATGGAAACTGCAAAGATAGTTACTCCTAGTCGAGTGGTTTCATTCTGGTACCACTAAGGATTTAAAGATACAGAACTTGGAATCAAGGTAATTATGGTTTAGTTTAAATAATACTTAAGTAACATATTTTTTGTTCATTAATTGTGATTTTTGAATAAATATAATTTCTTCGAATGCATTGTTAAAAGCATTGAAATATTTCTATAACATGCAAAAAAAAACTGTTTTGAATATGAGCATTCCATTCTTACCATTGGGGATGGAAATGTCCAAAACACAATTACATGATGTTACACAACAACACATCATCCATTTATTGCACTTAGCTCTTCTTCACAATGGTTTCACACAGTGGGATTAAATAGAATTTTTTTGTAAATCAGTATTGAAATATAGATAATGAGTGAAGCAAGCTCTCTCCCCATCGTACTAAACGTAGATGCAGGCTTGCTTCCAATGAACTTTGTGGGCTTTTTCTGCCTCTCATAATTAAGTTCTCTCTGTAGGGCTGTTGAAATTATTGCTGGGAGTTGTGGTACCTTGGTTTTCTCACATGGAGCTGTATGCTGTGCATTAACCATGCAAGCAAACGTGCAAGATGCTCATAATGGGGAATGTCTATTCCCGGGGGGCATGTAAATCCCCAGATTACTGCTTTATTGATGTGGAATCTTACTTCAATAGAAGAGCTGTTTCCGTGAGCTTTGGTATTGTAAACATAGAGGGCTGACTTTCTTGAAATTGTGTTGAATGCACCTTTCCCTAACTTTCCATCTGAAAGACAACTATAGAGTTCCTTGAAATTGAAAGGTGAAGGTTTTCTGCCCATCAAGTGCTAAGCCAAAAGGCATGCAAAAATTCACACATCAAGGCAATAAGTGAGTCGAGTTTGCCACTTGTGGTTTCCCAGAAACATCTGGTACCCAGAAAATCACTCAGCTTAGGTTTCGCTGAAGGTGTCCAGAGGCATCATCTGGACTTGAACCTGTTCATTAGCCAAGGACCCTCTGCATTGGGGGCTACCATGACCTTGAAATTAATAACTGGCCTTGAAATCCCAGCCTCTGAGAATTCTGCAGTGCTACTTTTCCCCGAATTACCAGACAGTGTGTTATGACAAGGAACACTGGAAAAGTGCAATGAAACAGCAAAACCTCTAAAAAGCGAAATCCAAGGGACTAAAATTTTGCCACTTCGTTATAGGGGGAGTTAGTTTTTCATAAGTGTACGGCTCATTGCATCACTCAAGGGGAAAAAGAACCGTCATATGCTACAGAAACTAGCTACTTGACTGTGCGATACATATATGTACATATCTACGTTTTCTCAGGAGAGTGCGGAGAATAAGTATTTGCACATATGATCACCTCCTTTCTACCCCCTCTAGTCCCTTTCCTGATTTTATGGCCTGACCTTTTATAAGAAAGGTTTGAATGGTCACACTTCCAGAATGGGCCCTCCCTTTCCAGTACCATTTGGGAAGGTTCATAACCCTTCCACCCTCACAATTATTCTTTCCCTCAGTTACCTCCAATTTTCAGTTATAAATTAAAATATTCATATCGTTTTTGGTATCAGATTAACCCTCATAGTGCTAACCTTCTTCCTGGGGTACTAGCTAGAAATGTGGAGGGTATTTTAATAAAATGTAGAACCTTAGGGAAAAAAACATCATGAAGATATTGTTTTATATATCAATGTGTGGTTTTTTTATTATTTTAATTGAACAATATTTTTAGTAATAATATTTTGATTTTCATACACAATAGTAATAGATTTTTAAACTTTTTTCTAATGAAACTACTATTTATGCATACTGGATACAACTAAAAAGACATGTGTAAAATCATAAATAAATAAAATAAAACTAGTGAATTGCATAACTTTTTGTCAGTATAGTCATAATGCTGATTAATTTGATACCAAAAAGTACGTAAATATTTTAATTTAGAGCTGAAAATGGAGAGCAACTGAGGGAAAGGGTAATAGTTGCTCAGAAAAAAAAAATCCCAAAACTCGAGTGGGCGGAATGCATTCATTTAAAATTGGGAGTGTCGTGAACCTTCCCAAATGGCACTGGAAAGTAAGCCCCCATTCCGGAACAATAAGTTAGTTTGGCCATTTAAACCTTTCTTATAAAATATGGGCCCATAAAATTAGGAGAGAGAGTAGAAAGGAGGCGGTTATACGTGCAAATACGTATTTTCCGAACTGGCTAGTTCTCGTAGAAGATGAGTTACCCCCCTTGCGTGACGCAACGTGCAATGCACCCAATAACTATAGTGAAGTGGCAAATTTTCTGTCCCTTGGATTTCGCTAATGGGAGGTTTTAATGTATAAAATAATTGAGCACTATACTGAAACAACTTTCTTCCAATACTTGTCGGTATGCCTTTAAGCTAAATACGAATACACCATTATATCTGATGTATCAATCTCTCGTATGTAACTATTATATAATTATTATTTGTGGCCTAGCTATATCTTTGATTTTACCATGCCTCTTCCTATTTATATAAGTATGTATTTTGTGCTGTTGTGAAAAGCAGAGGAACACGTTTATTTTGGATATTTTCCCTTTGCCCTAAGAAAAAAATTGCATCACTTCTAATATATTTCTTTTCCCCTATGCTAAACTTTTCTTTGAATTCTTGAAAATGTTCTTTCCATTCCTTCTCAATGACCCAGTCAAATAAAATTGATTTTTATATGATTCACATGCCAGATAAACACTCTAAAAGAAGTTGTCAATAATAACATGGTATTCTATCATAAAATAATAGTAAAATAAATAATTATAGGATTTTTAATAAAATGGGAGTTTGTTAATGAGAGGTATTAACCATTGCATTTACATAGTAATTTGGGCAGGACCATTGCATTGGTTCATTAAACTGGGAGGTTCGCTCGGCAGAGGTTAAGTACATTGTATTAAGGAAGAACGTTGTCATTACTCAAAATGATGTAGTTGCAACTGACATTTGCCCATAATTTTTCTTTTTCGTTGGTCCCTGCCTGTATATTATGATTAGTTTTGCCTAATCTGCTACAATTTTAATTCATGGTCCGCATAATATACAGTATTTTATGCACATATTATTCACCCCTTGAATATGGTGATCTTTGACCTGAATGCTTCATATTAGGTTCACCTTTATTTTGAATATGTCAATCTATGTAAATTAAAATAGTTAGAAATGAGAGATTTCTTGGAAATTAATATTCATTGTACTGATCAGAGAAAATAATTTTTTGCCTCTTCTGCATTCATTCAGTATATCCATTTTATCCATAACTGTGTTATGGAACAGGCATGGAAAGATAAATTGAATGGGGATTATGAGGATGAAAAATGGCCAGTTGGTGCATCAATTAATAACAGTGTTAACAATTAATAACTGCTCTCATTGTGTAGCAGTGATATTTGAAAACTTTGCTATCACAAAATTATTAAATGACGTGTATAGATAAGACAGCAACACAATAAGCAAGTTGTTTGGTATCTACAGGTAATACCATAAACCTATGTATCACAGTTTTTGATATTATAAGATTTACAAGAGAATATGCCAATGAAAGCAGAAAAATAATTGAACTTTTGAATTTTGATATTTTCTCACAATTTTAAGTGGTGGTTTAGAAAAAGAGTTTGTTAAACTTTAGACTTAAAATTCAGAGGACCCATATTCAGTAAATATGATTCTTCAGCCAAAGCTCTGTTGAAAACGACAAACTTTTAAATAAGAGAACATGGAGAACACTTGTCTGTACACTATTCTTTAAGAGTTATTCAGTTAAACTGAAGAAATGTTTTTAACCACCACTAATTATTTTTCTGAACATGTTTCATAGAATTATCTCACTGTTAATTATTTAGTATTTTATAAATCAGAGAAGGGTTTTTGAGTGATCCTAAACTCAATATCACACTCTACGCACATGAGGAATTTATTCACTTCTTAGTTTAATCGATATCTTGAAGAGTGTAAAGCTTATTTAAAAAAACCTAAACCCTATCAAATTTGAACAAACCAGGTGTTACTTTGTGGAACATAAGTGTTCACTTAAAGGTGCACAATTATTTCAAATTACATATCCATGTATGCATCTATAAAGACATTAGATGTTTTGCACTGAAGCAGATTGAAGGATACGAATGAACCAAGGGAACACTTAGTTCTTCCTCATAAAATTTAATTCATGGCCCAGTTCATACTGTCCATTATTTCTAATTTCTGTAGGATGTCAAAATAATATCCCTTCTCCTCAAAACATAAAACTTGGGAATAAAATCACCCCTGTGTTTGGCTTCGAAGAGATGTTTAGCAAACTGAGAGTAGTTACGGTGGGACAGTATGAATTCCGATTGTGAAATTAATAACAAAATGGCTTCTTACAGCTCACCCCTCCTCAATCTCCCATTTGGCCTGCCACCATCCACCAGTCGTTCAACTCAACAGAGTTCCTCCTCAGTTAATCCTCTCCCAGCCACCACATTCTGACATTGGCCCTACCACCCTCTATACCATCCATGACCTCTCCCCTCCCCTCTATCCCACTTGAAAATCACCAAGACCTTCCCTGAACCCTTCAAAGGGTATTTAAGGCACGAATCACACCTTATGATGATGCTACATGTTGAAATTCTGGGTTGTGAAATAAATTTCATGGAGGAACTTGAGCATCATCAGCTTCCAAGCTGGAAGGGTGCAGGTTTAAAACATTATAGAGCTTACAGGAAAAGAAGCAGATATAATGAACTAGAAACATTTATATCATTGATTACATCATTAAGTAACATTAAGGATCATTACATTGATAAGGTAATAATTTATATTTAATTAAGTGTATTTGTTAATTTTTGTAATTGTTCTTCAATATGCTATTTAAAAGATTTTTAGTTATAAGATGTTTTCATAAGTTCTCCATTTTCTGTTTTTCTTTAATATTTTTTCACCATTCATGTTTTAAACCCCCCTGCTCTCCTCTGATGATGCCCTTCTGGAAGAACGGTGTTTCATTGAGTCATAAATCCCTTCCTTAAAGTAACACTGGAATCTACAACATAGACAAAGAAAATTATATCTAGTTTTCTAATTGTAAATTGTCTAGATTTTGTTATAAAAGTCCTCTTCTTTGGAAAAATGTCATTATCGAAGATCAGGTACCAATCTGTTGTTGGCTCTGGGATTATTTCATGACAAATGCAAAATGCAACTCACCTTTTCTTGTCTTGCAGCGGGTCTTAGGAAGTGTGCAGTAGGTGGTGGGATCGGCTTCGGCATAGCTGCCATGTATTCCTTATGGATGTCAAGAGATAGGATTCAACAATTCCGGCAAATGAACCCTGCGTAAGGAATATACTTTAAAAAGGTCAAGATAGGATTGTGTGTGTGTGATTGTGAGAGAGAGAGATTTTGATGGATGGAGGCCAAGGTATCTCCTCGGAAGGAGCGCAGCTGTCAAAAAAAAAATATGATACTGCGCTCTTGCAGCTGAGTAAATTGTGAATTCAGATGCAAAGTCAAAGCTGCATTGTTCCAATTAGACAAGGCTCTTAAGGGATTCCAGTCATTAGGCCTTGAGCATAGGTCCACTTGTAATCTTGCCACTGTTCATAATATATGAATATGTCTACTAATAGATAGTAGAAGTTGGTAGCTCATTGCTGGGGGCATTAGTGATATTGGAGAAGATATTCCTCATGTTTGTTTTTCTTTTTTTTTTAATTTGGAATTTTTTTCTCACTTGTAGATTTTACTTTTCTCTTTTGATTTTCTCAAATGAAAAATAAAAGAATATAATATGTATATTCCGATAGAATTTTGAATTTTAGCACAAATCTTTAAAAAAAAATGTCACAAAGAAGCTGCACTTTACACTTTTATGTAATCTTTTCAGCATAGTAATGGCAAACTTTCTGTGCATTTTACAGTAAGCAAACTTTCCTTTTTTCTCTCTTCACTCATTCTTCCACTGCTTGAGAACTGTCATCCTCATTCGCTGCTTTTGCTCTTGGGTAAACAGATCTAGAGGTGAATAGGGGACCCCCCCCACCCCCCCCTCAGTCTCTTTCCCCGAGGGGTTGGGAGAGATGAGGGGTCGAAGAAGTGTGCTGTGAAGTGTGATGAAGCCATTGCCGACGGTGACAATTATTTCTACCGTGTCTGCTCAGTATCTGGACCAGTTGCATGGATGTGAGTGTTGAGCAAGCCATCAGATGGGACCGGATAATTTGTGTTGGCAAAGGAACTGACCTCTCACCAGTGTACATAGCAAGATCAAAAAAAAATATTTTAATATAGTTCTCTTCACGTCTGATCCTCTGTTAAAAGTGGTAATTTGCTCTCTTATTGTCTCCTTCGTTGTTGGCAGGTACACCAAAGATGTGCTGGTGGATGACAGTTAAATTCCTGGTCACTTAGGCTTAAAAATACTAACCTATACGCTTAGGCCAGCTCAGTGAAATTCCCATTTGTGAGATGGATCACCTTTTAAAGAGTTTAGTCTGTTATTGGAAAACTGCATTGTGCAGCCTTTTTTGTTGTTGATGATTTTTGAGTGACTTACCTCAAAATCTTTGTTCAGAGATCATAGTCATCCAATAGATCCAGTTATATTCAATAAACAGTGGCAAATGCAAAGTTGTCCTGAGTTTTATTTTGAATTTGTCCGAGCCTTTCATTCAAATCTTATCCATTAGGTGGTGATGAAGGCATTAAAATATAAACATTTCCAAATTCGGATGAGGGTAAACCATTGGGCCTTTGCTGCATTTCAATGTAAAAATGAACCTAGCTGTGCTATTAATTTATTTTAAGTGTTTGGTGCTTTCTCAAATCTTGAGGCTACCAATTCTAATACATTACAAGGAACTCCATCAAAATGCACATAGTTTGTAATAGCTGCACACTACAAAGCAGTCTCTTGTAAACTTTGATATTAACTAGGGATGGGATGATACAAAACATTTTATACTCTATTTTCTTGACATAAAAATTTTCATGATACCTAGATTTTTTGATACTTGATCCTTCAATACCACAATGCAATTTACACTTTTGTGGATGAGCCTAAGTATGCTAAACATCTTTCAGAAATTAAATAATAATAGAATGCAAGTGAAAACTTTTCTCATTCTGCTATTTTCTACTCCCAAATCCAAACCAGTGAAAATGAGTGTTTTGTTTATTAGACACTTGGTTTAGTCTTTCTTGTTGGGATCTCTTGTAAGAAAGCCATACATCATACATTTCAAAAGTTTAGCTACCAACCACCTGAAGTTTGTCATAAAACATATGTTATTGTGCAAAAGTTTAAGGACACAATTGGTTTTGAAGAACAGTCACAAAGATCCAAACTGCATCTATATTATTATTGACACAAATTACAAGTTGACATTTTGCCAGGTGGTAAGATATATAGAAATTTACATATAAAAATCTCTTGTAGCTAGGAATTAAATAATAAAGAAATAATTTCCCATAATTCAAATAATGATGAAGCATGAATCTTGAAAAGATGAATTGTTTTAGACAAGTTCATTTCTTGCTTCATTTTTAATTCAACTATATGTGATGGTAGATGAAACTTTGCTTTTCCACAAAAATGGTCGGCAGTGTACCTCGCAAAGGATTTATTATGCAAAGCTGGCATGCCACCCCCTCATCACAGAAGAATTGATTTCTCTCATGAAAGTGTGGATGAATCAAAATTATTTTCTGTTCAATAGTCGGTTCTGTAAAAAGACAATAGTTTAGTTATGGTTCTCGGCTCTTATTTGAAATTTTCATTAATAACCTTGAACAAAAGCTATTCAAAAGTGAACACCCCCTAGTGTTGAAAGTGCATTAACTAGTGTTAAACTTCATTAAACTCATCAACTTCCTCAACAACAAAATTAACCTCACTGTGGAAACACAGCGAGGGGGAAAACTAAACTTCCTGAACTTAGACATGTTAATTAAAAATGGAAAACATAACTTTGAAATTTATTGTAAATCAATGTTCACCAACCATGTTATTCCTGCTGACTCAAAACGTGTGCCCAGCCAAAAGTTAGCCACTTTTCACAGCACATTACACTGCACAATAAATATACCCCTATATAATGACGAATTCCACAAAGAAATAGAAACTATTAAAAAAATAGCAATGACAAATGGCTACACCAAAAGAGTATTTGATAATCTCATAAAGAATAAACAAAGTAAATTGTTCATGTTCCAAATCCATGTTCCCAACCTCAAGGAAAAACCCGTTTGCTGTCTGATTAAATATCCACTATCAGAGAGAACAGCAAAATTATTCAAAGACCTAAATATTAAACCCATCTTCTATATTAACCTACACCTGAAGAATATTCTTTCAAAAGTTAAAGACCCCATCAACAAACTCAGGAGCGGAGTATACCAGTTGCTCTGACTGCTGCTGCTCAGACCATGGCGCAACATATCTAGGACAGATGGGAAGGAGTTTCCGGATCAGGACAGCAGAACACAAACATGCCTTCACCAACAAGACAAGGGGATTCACACTTTGCAGGACACTTAATTATCGAAGGTCACCTATCAGATTTCCAGCCTGAAATCCTACACCTGGAGTGCAAGGGATGCGTATGAACGTGCTCTAACAGATGGAAATTATATCGTGTGTAAAAAGAGGCGATAAACCGATCACTAATGTCTATTTGTTCCCCTTCCATTCACCTCTCATAGACCTCAAGAATTTTACTCCTTCCACAACCTGACCCTCCTCACTTTCCACACACACAGCCAGACGTTCCACCACCCCAGCCCTACCAAACCCTACCACCCTCCACAAGACTCCCAAGCTTTCTGTATATGTGACTGATGGTCAACTGTCCAGCAAACAACTTCCTTTCCCCCCTCCCAAAGCCCACTCTTATCCAGCCACCATCTTCTTCCTGGTTATATAAGCATCTGTAGAACCTTCTTGTATTGGAGCTGAAGATTCTAGAGTGTAGTGAAACCAGTTGCCCAAAATAAAATTATTTTCATGGAAAAGCAAAGTTTCATTTAAATCCTATCTACTGCGAATATTGGATTTCCACAAAGTATCAGCCTCTACCATTAACTTTATTTGCTGTAGCCTTCACTTATAAAATATAAAGCAGCTCTATTTATGTAAATGTTTTCTAAGTAAATGTTTACTAGGTACCGAATCAAAAGTATCCTGGATTGAGTCATTTCTTGATACAAGTATCAAGTGATATCGAGGTATCAACAGACATAGAATCCCATCCCTAGTACTAGCTAATGTTTTTCAGTTATGGTTCACAAAATAATTCAAGTCTAGCTAAATGAGTAAAGAGCAATCATTTTCCTTTCTTGAACATAAATGTAATGTTCGGAATTTTAATGAAGCAATCTTAATGATTTGTTACATGTTATAAATTTGTTAATCTTAGACGTCACCCTTTTTAAGTGCCATTGCTAATGAAATTTTTTGTCTTAATATTTGCAATGATGCATATTCTTTTTCAAAGGTACCTAATTTGTAGTTTCATTATCCTTTTAATTAGAATGATGAAGTGGCTAAGCAATTCACTCGTCATATTTATTCTCCTACCAGTTATTTGGATAAATGGTATGTAGTAACAAAATTCTCAGGGCTCACCGACCAGTCCTTCATTGATTTAAGAGGTAATTTTCACTATAAGAAATTCCCTCATGCATCAGGAAGGTAAACGCTGTACAATAAAGTATGATGCAAGTGACTGTAGGAGAGAAAACATTTATTGAATAAAATCAATGAATTTAGAACAAATAAAGGCTAGGAAAGGATTACATAAATTTATGGAAGAGGCCAACAAGTGTAGTTATTAGATTAAAAACTGGATCTCATCATTCCTATGTAATTATCAAGTTGCAACTGCAAGTTTGGAATTGAAAATGCAGTAGAGAACAAATTATTATATGAATTGGTCATCTGAAGTAGTGAAATACTGTGTGGAAAATATATTTTCTATGAAGAATTTGGATGTACTATTCCCAAGAAGTTTAAAAATCAATTTAGACTTATTCAGTTTAAATATCCTTGGTAGTAACCCCATTTCTGAAATTTGGTATGTTGCTCTTTTCAAATGAGAGTTTTGATATATCACTTTATGGGTTTAATGAATACATTAACTGAGAAATTCATATTCTCTCCCTGCCTCTTCCCTTTCACTGCAAGGAAAAATTAGATTGAAAATTCATCAGAGCTTTAATGACTATTCAATGAAATAAATTCTCAGACAAAGACCTTTTCAACAAGAACATTTTTAAAAGCTGAATTTTAATGTCCTTTATAAATGATATTGTCTTGTTTATGATTGAATATTTCACATGAATTTCCTTAATTTATTATTCAATTTATTTAAATAGTACCTAGAAACTATGGAGGTACAATCTCTGAAATATATGTCAATTATGTGTCTTATAGTGTTTTCTAATCACTTATATCGTAGCCTTCTAAAAATTAAACAAGGCAGTTGTTTTTATTCATAAGATATTCTGTTGATCTAACACAAGTACATTGCTGCAATTTCCTCCAACTGGTGCTGATTGAAGTATTACAAATCATCATTCCATTGTAATAGATCTCCCCCTTGAAATATTATACAATTTTGTTGTTCAGCTGTTTGACTTGGGTTAGTTGGAAATTTTCACAATTACAGAACTATGATAGACCATTTGGTGTGTTTCAGGTAAGTTGGATGGGTACTCTTATTTGAAGCTTATGAAATCAATGGAAGTTAGAGAGAAAAATCAAGTCTTTTCAAATCATTCAGAGATCAAATTGATTTTTCCCTTGCTTCTGGTACCAATGGTTTAGTTTTTTCATGATTGCATTTACCCTGTAGAAGAAATGTACAATGGAGAGCATTATCTTTTCATGAGACATTATGGCAAATCATAAATGTTCTTCAGTTGCGATTATCTGTCATCATTATCTGATACTATTATACACAAATAAATGCACATTAAGGAACTGATAGAGTTCCACCTCCAGGACCAAATGTAAAATAAAAAAGTTTTTTTCCATTTTATTTAGTCGGTTTTCACTTTTATGGATAAAACACTAGCCAAGTAAAAAATCAATTTTAATCAAGCATTCTTTTAAATTTTCTGTGACTCTTATTTACTTTATAGAGGTATTGTTATTTAAATAATAATGCAAAGCGTTGTATTAAAGTGAAATTAGAGAGTAATAGTGACAAATTTGTGGTTTCACATTTCTGTCAAAATACTTTAAAATTACAGTTTTCATACTAAAATATAAAAAAATGGTCAAATTACGCCCATGCGGTTTCGAGTACCTTTGGGGCATGGGTTTTCTTCCAATTGGGTTTTTCTTCGATTTTTAAGCTGTGTTTAAATGACAGTATCCGTCGGCCCACTCTATAAACAAGCATTACCAGGTACTTGCACTTAATTTCGATATTCCGTTCTTTCTGTCGCATTGTTACTTAAATGCATCCTGTGAAAATGAATTCCTTCGCGACGAAAAGGAAAGTAATTTTTTCCAAATAAATTTCATTGGAAAAAGCAAACTTATAGGTGAAAATCACCACCAGGTTTATGGCCGACCGGGTTAGCCTGGTGGGTAGCGCGCTTGCCGGCTAATTTCTTTTGGAGTTGGTGTGGAAAATGCAAATGCACCCCCAGGGAAGACAGCCCTGGGGAGCGTGGGACTCGGCCGGGGGTTTAGTCCGGCCCCTACCCACTAAAACCCGCACCACCTGATTACGCCTGGATGGTGGCAACCATCTGCAAGCTGACGTCATTCAGCCATCACGGGTCCTCTTATTGAACATATTTATGGAAATCAGCCCCCCACTATCACGCGGCTGCCCAGCACTTTGATGTCGCTCTCATTCGTAACTCCGGCTCCATAACACCAAAGGACGCTGTTTCGAGTCCCGCTCTGGCATGGGTGTCGTTTTCCGAATGGGTTTAATCTTCGAACTGAAGATGTGTAAAATGACCATAGCCGTCGACGAGCCCTATAAACATAAATACTACTACTCAGGTAAATGTGGAAAAATATGCAACACTCGGGAGGGCGGGCGTGGAGGGGAAAGAGCGAGGGTGAAGGGGGCGAGGAGGAGATATCAAAACGCGGAAAGAGTCGGCGGGGATGCAAAAGCGTAAATCGTCCGTGTCGTCTATATCAGTGCGTGCGTCTTCCGACTCCTTCGGGAGGACCGTCGCCCCCCGGCGATTCAAAACGACGCGACGTGCGCGCGGTGTGGTATTTGATCGCGGTATCCAGGGAGGGCGCATGGCGATGCGCGCAAGTTGTCAATCCTATTTCGGTTCCGGCGGGTCGGCCGCCTACCTCCCTCACCCCCCTCTCCATCCCACCACGTATCCTCCCTGAGGGCGTTTTTAGAGGAGTGTTTTAGATGCAGCGCCGCTCCTTTTGAAAAGAGAGTCTTGGCGGCCGTGTATTTGTAAGAAGTGTGTGGAGGGAGGGAATGATTGGGGTCTAAGCACACGGGGAACCAATAAGATATGACACGGACAGTTCGGAACGGTGGTATATTTTACCGAGAAAAGTCTTGCTTGTGTTCCCTAGAGAGATGCATGGGTGCCAAACCTTGTGCTTCCTTTTCGTATGCCCCCAACAAAAGCCTACCCCCCCCTCTCCGCCCCCTCGGAGTCCAACCCTTCCGCACCCCCCCCTCCATCTCCTCCCCCCCCTCCCCCCCCCCCCCCCCCCCCCCCCCCCCCCCTTGC
>WURS02000016.1:1680301-1693727 GCA_011762765.2 Rhinocypha anisoptera | reverse complement strand
CAGAAGGAGCAGCAGCAACAGCAGCAACAACAGCAGCAACAACAGCAGCAGCAACAGCTGCAGCAACAACAGCAGCAGCAGAAAGAGCAGCTCAGGCACCAGCAGCAGTTCCAGAGGGATCTGCAGGAGCAGCAGCTGAGGGAGCAGGAGCACGCATTCATGCAGAACCAACTGAGGCAGCAGTCAGCACAGTTCCAGCAGCAGTTCCACCAGCCTCAGTTTCCTCCTCAGATGGGCAGGCAGCCACCACCTCCCCAGCAACAGCAGCAGCAGCAGTCGGGCCACCAGTCGACCACCAGAATAATACCGATACACGTGGAAGGGCGTGATGATCCTCCCGCTGCACAGCAACAGAATCAACAGCGACAGCAGATGCAGCAGCAGAAGAGTTCCGGCGGTAGAGAGCATGTGATCCCGATACAGGTAACCACGGAATCTATTTCAGAAATTATTTACTGTCATTTATACATTGGGGAAGAAAACCAAAGATATGTAGACTTTGTTAACACCACTGTAGTGGAATATACAATGCCTCGTTCTTTTCTTTTCTTCCTTAACTAATGCAGGTATTTTGTTTGACTTGAGGATATCTGGAATAGAACTCCAAATTTTTTTCTGCCAGTCCATTAAGAGATATTTTATATTTCACCTGCTCTCTTTCTCTCTCCCCATTTTGCAGCAGCCTCTTCTGGTAGATATGTCCACAAGATGCTATGGAGATTTAAAAGTACAATGGCATAACAATGCTAGTTGGTGAAACTAAATATGTCCCAGGGCAATGCAAGTTT
Organism: Rhinocypha anisoptera; assembly: GCA_011762765.2. Classification (NCBI taxonomy): domain Eukaryota; kingdom Metazoa; phylum Arthropoda; class Insecta; order Odonata; family Chlorocyphidae; genus Rhinocypha; species Rhinocypha anisoptera. The sequence continues at coordinate 1,692,939 of WURS02000016.1, read as the reverse complement.
TTATTTAACACTTTTGGGAACACAACTTAGAATTCTTCAATTTTTTGCATCTACTGTATGTCCTCCTTAATTTTTTATTTTCATTTTCAGGCATTAGATTGCAATATTGCATAGATTAAAAAAGGAAACCATTAATGAAAATTTCTGATTATACGATATATTCCATTTCTCTAAGGAAAATTTCAATTTATTTAAATAAATGGTCGTGTTGATCTTTTTCATGCATATTTTAAAAATCACTTTCTGTAAAAATGAAATTACTCTACTATGATTCATAAAATAAATTTAGCAGATGTACACAAAGGGAATATGTGTCTTTTTGTGTTATGTGTGAATATGTGTGTTTATGTGTTAATACAAGTCTTTTTAATGGTAATCCAGGGCTTCAAAAATTGATAATGTGGATATCATAATAAACATTTCAGATGGATAGTTGTCTGTATACTACTAAATTTATTTTTTATCACAATAACTCTTCCAGCTTTCTTTTAATAAGCTTTTCCAGGATAACGTTACGCTATAGGTCTAATTTTACTCAACACAATACTTTGTCATTTCCCCAAAATTTTGTATTAACTGCATTTTTACAGAGTTATGGGTGAATGTGAGATATATTAATTACATTGATATTTTCATTTGCAAATGACCTTAAAGTTTTGGAAGTTCAGCTTATGTGTGTAGAAGAGTGAGATGCAGATATCAAATCTTCATTTATTCTACTAGATTGAAGGAAGATCATCACAGCAGTCTTCACCATCACCACAGCAACAGCAGGCCAGAAGACCTCCATTTGTTCAGAATAAGTTCAGCTCTCCTGGTACACCGTCAGGAGCATACCCTCCACAATACCAGCATCAGGTGGATGGAAACTTTGTTTCTGCTATGGAGAGGTATGGAAAATATGTGCACCTTTTCCACTTTTCATTGTTTCACATGTATTATTCATCAAGGAATTTATTTCTATTATTTCTCACTTTCATTAGAGTTTATGACATAATTTGGTAGAGATGAATAAGTGAAAATTTAGTTTTAAGGCTGAATTCTTCCAGCTGGAGAATATTATTTTTCTAGCTCTCAATTTACTTTTACTGTCACCATACCGTTTGGTAAATCTGATTGAAATTGATTAAATTTTTCATAACTTTTCTAACAACACACAGTAATCCAATGCTATAATAAAAGTGAGCAGAATGAACCAATGTATCTCCAATAATTCCTTTCACGTACTATTTGTAAGACTTTCATAATTTCATCAAAAATTCAATCTGGCTAATCATTTCTATTATTCCATTTAAAAAATTTCTCATTGCAGTAAAGCCAATCTAAGCAAACTTCTGATTTATTTCATCTTGAAAACATATTAAAGATTTCTTTTGACATTATGGAGCATTAGGTGATCTTCTATTGGCTAAACAAAATATTTTTTTTCTACAGGGTCATTCCTCCTTTTTCATTCTAACAATACAACTTCTTTTTGATGTTAAAACATGTAATGAAATGAACCATGTGTCATATACATATTAGCCTCTAAGGTCTGCATATATTTCAATATAGTTTGTGTATTGTCTATTCTGAATCTCTTCATTTCTGTCTCACCATTTATTGGTAACATTTGTTTCTTTGATGGAGTATTAAAATGTAATTTCCGAAGTTTATTTTATGCCCTCAGTTTGGTGTTCTTGCATCAAAAATTTTTTTTTGTTCTTCACTACAGTGTTGGTTTATGCAATTAGAAGTTAATTTTATTTCTGATTAGGTTTTGAATTGAAGATGTGAGATGTAAGTCCTTTTGGGACATCACAGAAACTTCTGGTGCTACTCAGAATGGTTTGTCAGGAGAGGAATATGTTTTGGAACAGTATCATTTGCAACCAAACCTATTTACTTAATGCTAGAAGTCCTTAGACTGGAAATATTCAGTCAGTATGTAAAAAAATTTTAAAAATTCCAAGTGTGGAATTTTTAGTAGGAATAAATTTGAAAAATTTTGTTTTTTCCATTTATTCTCAAATAAAATTATACAAAAATTTACATTGATTTCATCTTTCTTTTGACTTTTGTTGATAATAACTTTCATTGCCACTTTTAATAAATTGATTCTTTAGGAATTAATAAGGTTCATTTGTTATATGTGTATCAGTTTGTGGTGCCTAAAGTAATAAAACTGAATACCATAATTGCAAAAGAACTCCATAGGTGTAAATCCTTAATGAAAATACCTTTGGATTTAAATACATGTTGTGATTCCATTTATATGATATCTGCATCAACATTGTGTAACTACATCATCACATAATGTAATTTCATTGTTGTGAGACACGTTAAGATTTTGCCAAAAAAATTCATTTTTAGAAATTTTTCATCAGTGTGTCTAAAGATGGTGTGGTGAATAGTCTCAAATCAATAATCATTCTTGCAAAGACTTGAGTAAGTAAGAGGTTGCTAAGATGTATAAATTATTATCAGCCTCAATGATTATAAAGAGTGCACTTAAGACTTGAGTTTTCAATGAAGGTAGTCTAATTAAAATGTAATTAATCATCAGTACTTCAATCTGAAGATTGGTTGACTGCAGCCCTCCATCCTTTCCAATCTAGTGCGAGTTTTCTTACCCCTTGGTGGGTCTTTTTTCCAATGTTCCCTTGGTCTTTCCTGTAGGGTTATCCGCTCCATTCTTCCTTCTATTATATTCTTCATGAACCCATTATGCCACATGGTGTGTCCTTATTCCTCTTTTTCTTATAGTACTCCACATTAACTTAGCTTCTTCTGCTCTTCTGTACACTTCCTTATACAACACTGACAGTCCCGTTGATTTTCAGCATTCCCCTCCAGCACCATGCTTCGAAGGCTACTATTCTTCTCTGGTCTGCTTTTCCAATGATTTATATCTCTGATCCATAGAGCGCTCTGCTCCATACGAATATTTTCATATACTGATTCCTTGTTTTGGAGTGATATCTTCCTTGAGGATAGTAGTAGCCTCTTCATCATAAATGCTTTCTTAGCCTGAACTAATCTACTCTTGATATCCATTGTACTTCTTGCATCTCATGTAATCCTGCTTCCCAGGTAGCTAAAGGACTCCACTTGCTCTATCCTCTCACCTTGTAACTTGACATCTGCACTCAGCTTCTCTCTTCCACATACTAGTATTTTAGTCTTCCTGCCATTTAGTCTCATGTTGTAATAATGTTATTATAATATTTAATACTCTGAAAACTGAGGTTGGCATAAAAGCAAAGATGTGTAGCTATACTGTATTCACTTTTAATCTACATTCAAACAGAGTCCAAACAGTTAAAGGTTGTTTTAGTATGAATCTCTTTGGTTTCTAGAAGTGATTCGATGGTGTGGTGTCCACTTATTGCACCAAGAATCATACAGTTAATAGTAGTCCCAAGATAGTTTCATGGCATCCATCATGATTTAAGCATATATCATGGGCATAGGTCAACTTGTTTGTCTGATTTGTTTTCTTGTTATATGAAGAGGTGCTAAATAACCAAAGCTTTAAATGCACCCTATAAACAAAAATACTATTACTTCTCCTACCACCCCATTAAAAGTTCTTTACCATTTTCCTTGTTATCAGGATGTCAACTGGTGACCAGCACCCGCAGTTCGCGAGGCAGCATTCGTCTCAGCAGCACCCATCTTCCGGGGGAGGATGGGGACCAACCACACCAGGAGGTGGGCCAATACAATCACGCTCCTTCCGAGTTCTACAAAAAATCACAGACACTGATGACAATGGTGGGTTGCACTAATGATACGAGGTGCATGTGGACGAGATGAGGGAATTAAAAGAGTTGCCAACTCTTCTTCAAGAAATCCCGACGTAATGTCCGGATCTCCAAATTCTCCATTTTACCTTCGGTGTCAATACCGCATAACCGTCTTCTCACCTCACAAAGAATCCACATTTCATAGAATATTTTGAAGGAATGGAAAGAATTGTGTCATTTAATGTCTTCCTGTAGTCTGCATGTCAGTGGGACAATATTCAATCTGTCCACTGTGAATATTTCATCCAGTTGAATCAGTTTAATTCACTTGGTGTATTCCTTGGGAATGAAACAAGTTAAATGTTTAGATTGTGAGCATCTCCTATATGCACTTCCTCGTAGTTGTTGTCCGACATCAAATTCAAGCACCTACATTGGATATTAATGACTGAATCATGCCTTTCCAATGGAATTCATTGCATTTTACTTTCCCTGTCTGGCTGTAAATACATGCATCTATATGTTGACATCTATATATGTTCTAACACAACTAGTTTGGAGCAGTCTTTTCTTCAAGGGTAGTTTTAGGCATGTCACATTTTCCCTATTACCTTTGGTTGACATTATCTTCTTAGAGTCTTTCACAGTTACTTCCCAAATCTTTTTTCCGGGGCATGTAGGTCAATTCCTTCAACTGTCTAATTGTCTGTTAAGTACCCCTTTCCAAACAATTCTCAACAAGAATGGCATGTGATATTTTTTCCTCATAGTTTTCTGTCTGTAGAATAGAAGAGACGATTCCATTTGAAGAAGAATGAGCTTCGATGGATATATCCTTTCCACGTGTTGGCAGCTCTGTCTTGTTATGAACTTTTCTTTCTCCAAGGCAGTTACTAGAGGACATGCATGCGTACAAGTGTACCTACCCACCTAATCATGTGGTAACAGAAGTCATTCATGTGCTTCCATTTTTTGTTCATCACATTACAAATAACTGTCTAAAATGTATAATATATTTTATGAATATATGTATTATTATAATGCCAGTACAGTGATGGGTATTGTTATATTATTATAGTATGCATTAAAATAAATTATTTAGTTCAGGAATTCACTCCATCATGCGAATTGATAATTATAATTACAAAAAAGGTATGACCATATCTGAAAACCACTTATAAATATGTATAGTGTATTTTTCAAACTCACAGGTAGTAGCTTTATGCATAGTACCTATCTGAAATTGCTTTGGATCAGAATTCTAAAATTATTCTGGAGGCCTTCTACCCTAAGGATAGTTTTGAGTTGCACAACACTTCTGCATTTTTTTTTATTTTAAAAAAGTCTTTTTCAGTGACCGTGCATCAGGTGAGGGATGATTGTTATTTATGCAGTCACCAAATAAGAAATATTTTCCCAGTAATTCTTGATATAGTATTGGATGACCATCACTATAGTTATGTTTTACATTGACTCTGAACCCTCCTCTGAGTATAGCACCCAAACAATTTCCTCGTGAATTTTTTTCTTTTTTAATATTTCAACACTCATGAACTAACGGAATATAAAGTGTAAATAAACTGTATGATTTCAATTACTCTGACTTGTTTCATGATTCACTTTTAGTTCAACCCTCAATTAATGAAAAAACTGACCTTTTTGTATTTGTCATAATGGGAAAAATAAATGGAGTTTTGGATAACATAGGAGTGGACAGGGGCATTACTAGCCTCCAACTAGGGGGCAGCTAAAAATTGTATAGAGTTTATAAGGGAAGAACTAGAAACACATATAGATAAGGAAATTATTTATGTTTAATTAATTAAGTTTTTATTAACAATATTTATGTATTTTAATGCAATAACTAACAGATTCTTATTTATAAGCTTTTTTATAAGTTTTCCATTCTGGTTTTTTCTTTCATATTTTTTCACAATTGATTTTGCAATTTTTTCTCAATTTAATATTCTCTCCCTCTGATGGCACTCACGGGAGTGGACTTGAGGGATTTATTTATTTGACCTAAAAGTACATTCTAGTGGTGGATCATTATTTCATCTGAAACCTTTATTCGATTCAGAATTCTCAAGTAGCAAATGGAAAAATTGGATTTGTAATGTTTGACAGAGGTCATTATCCATTACTACCACTGCTTTTGAATTGATGGATGGTTCTGAGTCGTGGGATACTCTGGACTTTCAATTCAAAGTGACTAGAACTAATTAGCTTGGTTATCTTCACAGACAACCAAGCCCTAGTTAGTCCCAATTCACCCAAAGGATTATAGTTCAACTCTCAATGTATATATACCTAACTGAATGTTACAGGGCCAATATTTAATATTTGGGATAAGCTTGACAGGAATAAAGTTGTTGACATGCAACTATGTAAATCAAAAGTAAATCAATTATGTAATAAGTGTATATGAAAAAATGGCACATTTCATTCTAAATATCAATCACAAGGTTGCCATGACCCAGTAACTACCTGTCTACCTGCTTAACTAGACCTATAATATTTTTTTAAATCAAGTCTTTCTCTCCCAAGCAATGCTCAAACCCTGCCAGACGCAATCCATACTAACATTGATTCCATGGACTAACATAGGCCTCCATTCACTTTCAACGATAGTTCAGAAACAATGGTCCATGATTTAGAGCACTGAGAAACCATGACTATTTTTTATTTTATCATACTCAAAATCTTGGGTATAATTTTTCTCTGGTAAAAGTATTGCTGCTATTAAAGTGCTTTTAATCAATGCACCAGTCAAGAAATTGTTAGGTCAAAATTATATTATTCTTAAGTAGTTAGAAACTTATTTTCATCATTTACAATTATATTGTCAAGTATTCTTCCCAGCTTTCCTGCAGATAAGTAATGTTCACCTGCATCCATTAAGTGAATACTAACCCAGGCATAATTTTGGCTGATAAAAATCTACTGGTAAAATAAATTTTAGTCTTTAAAATCTAATATTAAACTGCTATAGTTTGTTCAGTTCAATAAATCACATTCTAAACACAAAAAACATCTCTACTAAAACAAAACTATAAAAAACTTTCTGTAACCAAAAATCTAAAACAGCATATTTATCATCTAAAAAAACATTGAATCCACCTTTTGTTAAATTTTTATGTACATTGTTTCCTCAGGCCATCCTGAAGGATATGAATCACCGATGTCACCAAATTCTCTCCCTTATAGTCATGGATACAGGGCAAGAAGAGATGATGGAGAATGTGGTAAGTAATTGAAGTTCTTAATCAATTTGTTACAGTTTAATAAGAATATTTACTTAAATGATTAAGTGTAAATATGTGCAGTATATATCTATGTTTTGGGAGGGTCTGCCTGTGTCTTAAAACCCATGCTGAAAGTTTAGTATATTCAAAGGATGCTTCACAGAAATGCACTAATTTTACAGTTTTCCCACTTAATCATAGAAAGAGATTGTCATCATAACTTGAGAAATAATATATTTATATAAATTGTCTACTGTCATTGTTACATCATTTCAATGAGAGTCAATATTTAAAAACCTATTGTACTCCTAGATTTCATACTATCATGTTTTGGCAAGGTTTTTGCTGACTTAATTTTGCCTTGATATACAAAGGGGGACATGTCATGATTTTAGTCTTTAGCTAATTTATATGAACAAACACAGATATGGGTTTTTAAAAGTCTGATTTAAAAGTACCTATGATACAAATATGAAATGATGATAATCATAGTACATATTATGGATAATTTTACCCACTTTCCACACTATTAAAAAACTCAGAATGTATAGTGTTTAGGATATCACAGTTTCAACTTCTAGAGATTATATTTCAACATTTATGTCAAATACTTTTTCCTGAATAGATCAAAACAATAAGGAAAATCATGATTAATATCTTAAGATTATTTAAGGCTTTCACCAAACCTTGCCATTATTAACTATCTTGATTTATGATGACATGATGAAATGTTACTCTTAGCTTTTATTCCTTGAAAATGGGAAGTCAACTGATTATGGATGCAGATCTTATTGCCTGTATTCATTTCATTAGATTTCTGGAGAAAGATACATCCTAGTCCTACATTTTCACTCCTCTAGATTTCATTGATTTACTATGTCTATGACTTCTTAATCATACCACATAGAAACATGATTACAAAATGTTTGCCATTGAATTGTTTAAAAATATGTGTATTTCAGTCAAAATGAACATACATATTTAAATTTATATAAAATCAGAAATAAGCTGAGTATTTTTTTCTAAGTTTATTGAGCCTAGTTGTAGAAATATCAATCAATTTATGTTGATTGGGCTAGTAACTGAGATTATTATTATATTTTTCTCAATAATTATGATTTTTTTTTAAAATCAGACACTGTTAAATCACCTTCCCCTGTGGTTACCATGAAAATTACTGTTGGAATGTTTATATCTACTTGTTACCTTCATACCCCAATGTTACATGTTTTGTTATACAATATTGACTGAGTCTCTATGTCCATTTATTATGTTTCATTGTTTGAACTCCATAAAAAAATCAAGATTTTACATTGAAGCATAGAATTGTTGAAATCTCATATTGATAGAATTATTACTAATTGCTTAGCGTGATTTTGAGTCATATTTGTTGGAATTTCAAGTCAGGATAATGTTTCAAAAGACCTTTTTTCAAATCATTTAGGTTTGTCCTGTCATTTTCCTTAGCTATTTTTAATGGAATATTGCAGGTTTATTGGAATATGATACTCATTTGTGAGGTCTCTGTCTTTCCTGTCATGAGTGTTGGCAGTAAACAAGTGTGTATTGAAATATAGATAAACATTATTGCTACAGTGTTTATTTATAATGTGGATTGTTTACAGTATCCTGAGAAGTCAGTGAGTCACTTTCAAACAAAGTGGATACATATTGCATTAAGTAGTCATGTATGTAACAAATTATTTTTCGGCATTTGTTGCTATTGTAATTGACCTTAGGTCTGCACATGATCCATATGGGTGATCATCTTACCTACATAGTTGCCACATGTGTATGAGTAAAATAGAATTTTATTATTTTTCCTTGATATGCCACATAAGTCAAATTCTGACGTTTGAACCAACACTCATGTCAGTACTATTTCGAAACCCGTGCACAGTGACACAGTAGCTTTGATAACCCCATTCCTTGCATGGCCTTCTTTTTTTATCTCTTGTAGAGACACTTTCATCCTCAGATGGAGGTGGCTCCCCTACCGACGCCTTCCTCTCTCACAGTTCAGACCCTTGCAACAACAACAACAACAACAACAACAGCAAGCACTCCTCACCCTCTCCCCTCGGCCTCCCGCCACACCCACCACGCCGACCCCAAAGCCAACCCCTGCCCTCCTCCGTCTCCCCCACGGAACCCTACTGGGGTCAGTACGACCCGACCTACCGTGCCTATTCCCCTTACGCAAACCCCATGCTCGATGGAAGTGAGCACTATGACCCTTCATATTGGTGGAATGACTCCCATCAGCCTCAGATGTGGGATCCGTACGCATATGCATCGTACATGGCCGGCTATGAGGCCGCCACAGCTGCAGCGGCCACTTCGGCATCCCCGTTTGGCACTCCTGTGGCATCTCCCTCTCCCGCCCAATGGAGCCACTATCCTCCACAGCAGATGCCCTACCAGTACCACCACCCTCGCTATTATGGAGGTTACATGAATGGTGATTCTGATGATTACTCAGGTTATTCTTCGGCAGAAGAGATGGCCTACTATGGCAGGATGCAAGCCGCTGCTGCTGCTGCAGCCTCTGCCAAGGATGCAGTCCCATCTCCTTATGGGCACCAACAGAATGGGATGTATCAGAACGATTATGAGGCTCAGAACACACCCTCCTCGACAACATCTCCTGCTCCCCGAATAGTAGTGACTCCCTCTGCGTCGGAGGGGTCACAGACACCAACATCGATGAAGGCCCGGGCCGAAGACAGTTCGCCCGATCAGAATGTTAAAAGCTTGAAGGTGAGCTCCCCGCGGAATAAAAACGGTAATGCAAGTGGACAGGCATCTGCCACATCGGAGGAGGAGGAGGAAACGGAAACGGAGGTGGAGACAGAAGGGGAAAGTGAGGACGCAGGGGGAGACAGGTCTCCAGGCCTGCTGCAAGCAATAAGGTCTGTCTCCAATGTGGGCATCTATGATGGGGAGGGAACACCACTTGCCGAGTCCTCCTCTCGGTCCAGCCGATCTTCAATGAACGAAGAGGAGGAAGAGAGCGAGGAGGAGACGACAGAGGATGAGGAGGAGGAAGCCGAGGAAGAGGATGATGAGGAGAAGGATCTACAACAACAACAGCAGATTCCCAAGCAGCTGAGCACCATATACGAGGAGAGTGAGAGCATGGCAAGCAATTCTGAAGCTGAAACAGAAACATCGGGCAGGAGTGGTGGCGAGAAGGTGAAGAAGTCCACGTCGAAGAGCAAGCAAGAAGATACGGAGGGGGAAACGGAAGATGAGACAGAAGAGGAAGAAACAGAAGAGGAAACTGAGACAGAAGAGGAAGAGGAGAAGGTAGATAAGAAGGGTAACAAAATGACAGCGTCGAGCAAGACCTCGGTGGACCGAGATGTTGGGTCAGACTCGGAGAGTGAAAGTGAAGCTGGGTCTTGGGATGGGGAGGCATCCTCAACTGTCACCGTCAGATTACCTCTGAAGATTAAAGTCAGCCGCTCAGATGATGATGAGCAGGTTACAACTGTGATTGTGGGTGACAGTGAGGTTTGCAAATCCAGCTCAAGTGACAGTGAGAGAATGGAAAGTTCTGTAAGTGCAACATCTAAAGCAAAGCATGAGGATAAATCAGAGGTGGTGGCTGGTGATTCGGAAGATCCTAATGTGTCAGTCACCCTGTCTGTTCCTGCCAAAACTAAGGTAGAAAAATGGAGGGAAGAATCTTACAAGTATTCGGCTGGTGAAGATAGTGACCCAGAGAGTGAATGTGAAACAGATGATTCTAGGGAGATGTCAAAATCTCCCTTACCCCCTGCCAAATCAAAGTCCATTTCCTCTGAGCTAGATTCAGAGGTAAGTGTGACTGTATCATTGCCATTGGCAGCAGAAATGGACAAAACCGAAGGTTCTGCTTTCAGAAATAGGAAGGATATTGAGGAAGAGTCAGAAGAGGTAGAGTCTGAAGAGGAATCAGAGGAAGAAGAGGAGGAGGAAGAAGAAGAAAACAAGGCACGTCATGAGAGTGAATCACCATTCAGCCACTGGGAAGATGATTCAAGTGGTACGAGCATTCAGACTGTGAAGGTTGGACTGTGTGGGGCAGCATCTGCTGCTGTCACTTCAGCTTTAGGTGGGAGGAGGAACAGTGGGGCTTGCTCTGACTCAGGTCTCCAGAGTCAGTCCAAGGAATCTGGCAATGCTGGCAGTGGAGGAAAGGAGATTATTGCAAAAGTGGAAGAGGAGGTGTTGTCTGAAAGTTCTTCAGAGTCAGAGGAAACAGAAAGTGAGGAGGAGGAAGAGGAGGAGATTGACGATAGAAAGCCTGCAAGTAAGACTGCCGAGAAGATACCTGAAAAGCCAATTGCAGTTGTTGACCAGGTGGTTAAGGCTGTAGAAAAAGTGGAGGTGCCAAACGAGGCCCCTATAATGGAGAAGAAGATTAAAAAATCAAAATCTAGCTCATCTACAAAGAAGCTGGCCAAGGCTGCTGGGGGTTCATCTACCGAGAATGTAGCTGAGCCCCCTCCACCACCAGCATCTCCTCCGGGAAGTGAGGATGATTCAGGTGTCACAGATCTCAGTCGCCACATATCCGATGTCGAGTGTGACAGCTCATCGACAGGCAGGGGCAATCGGTCGACAATGAGTGCCGATGCTGATGATGATGCAGCTTCAGCTGCTGCAGCCATTGTTGCTCAGGTACTGGAGAGGAGGGGAATGGTCGAGTTCCAGAGGGCAGCCACTCACTCTCGCCTGTTTAACCTTCTGAGGGATGCTTGCGACGAGGATGGCAGCGAAGAAGAGCAGAGGGAGCCCGAGCAAGAGTACGTGAAACCAGAGGAGTTTCCTTCCATCAAGGAGAGAGAGGTGGATGAAGAAGAGACCCTGGACATTGCCAAGAGGCGCCGTCAGTTAACCCTGCCCCTCCGTGCTCGAGAGGCAAGCCAGGGTGGGGCGGACAGTCTGTCCTCATCTTCTGGAGTGGCTTCGCCATCCTCGCCCACGGCTTCTGCAGAGCGTCTCGTGGGTGAGCTGGTGGCAGAGTTGCAGAGGAGGAAGTATGCCCAGGCACTGCAACACCACAAGAGGCCAAAGAAGGTACCACTGGCCAAGCTGCATGCAGCTGCCTTGCGTATCCTCCAGGAAGACATGGACCCCTATGACACTGCCACTGGGAGCTCCCCATCCGAAGACGGGAGCCCGGCGAGGAGACCTCCTCCCAGCCACACCGAAAATGTTCACTCACCTGCAGAGTATTATGCACCTATGGGCTATGCGGACCCCGCATACTATAGGGATTACTGTGATTATTATGCCACGTGGAGGGATGGCAACGGGTACATGAAACATGGTGAAAGATGGGACCAACCCACATGGTGGGGAGATTATGATGTTGTTCCTTCGAGAGCTTTTAGACTGCTGAGGGAGCATGCCACGCCAAAGGGCTTCAGTGGTGGTGTCATCCATGGCCTCTGGGCCAAGTGTCCACGGGTTCCCAGTAGAGATGGCATCCACCACTATCCTATGGGCCCGAACGTGGGCAGCTCAAGTGAACCCAGTCCTACACCTGACCAAACACCCTGTTCACCCGAGGCGACTTGAACACATGTGAGAGAGGGGGGGTTGGGAGGGTGGCAACCTTGTTGTTTCACAATCAATCATAAAATTTATCCCCACGTCCGCTAGTTTACCGACA
>WURS02000016.1:1658666-1673997 GCA_011762765.2 Rhinocypha anisoptera | reverse complement strand
ATCCTGTTTACCAATTCCTATCCCATATTATATTTATCGCCTATGGCGTATTTTCTAATATATATTATATATATATACTTATATACAAATTTGTGTGGAATTACCAAGTGTTTCTCTTACTCTAATATGCTGAGCAAATTCCATAAATTTACGCCTGAGACAATAACTTTAACAAACATAGATGATTAAAAAGAGAAAGACACAAAGAAAAAGGACACTCACAATATTGATTCGTACGTTTCAGCAGGAGAGCCTGCCTTCGTCAGCGATGAGGAGAGAACCGAGCCGGCAAGTGGTTATCTATAGCTGATGGTGGGGCACTTGGGGAGTAGGGAAGAGTAAATGTTTCTACTGTTTAGAATGGAGTAGAGTTCTTTAAAAAAAGGTCTTCAGTTTATGTGATCCTGGGAAATAGTGGTGTTGAGGTTGAGTTCTCGATCTGGGTTGGAGGATTGGGGAGGCCTGCCAACCTGAAAAACATTTTCAAATCCACCAACCCTCTGTCACGGGATTTCAAAAACCCTTCCCTCCCATATCCCGCAGCATGCAACCTACCCCGTTGCAAAACCTTCCCCCTTTTACAATCTACCTCACCCCTCCCCCATCCCCTTATGTCTTGTCCACCCTGCCCACAAGCTAATTGCCTAAGTAAAACCGTCATTTACCGTCTCTCATGTGCCTCGCCTTCTACATTGGCGAATTCACCACTCCTCTTTCTATCCGCATCAACAACCATCATTTCTCCACCATTTCTCCACCACTTCTCATCCCCTCCAATACCAACACACTGTGTATTCCATGACCTCCCTTTTGACCGCTGCTTTTCTCTTTCCATCTTAGAAGTATTACTCTCATCAACCTCCAACACAGAGGTGAGAACCCGAGAGCTAGCCTTCATCCACTCCCACTCAACTTTCAAATTTCCTGGGATTAATTCAAACAGGTAGCACAGCATGCTCTTCACTCCCAACTCCCCTCACTTCCCCCTCCCCTCTCCCTTCCGCATAGTCACCCATTCCACCCTCCCTCATCATTCTTACCTCAACTCCGAAGAAGAGCTGTCGACATTGACTAATATAAAAGGCGGGGCAAATTTTACATTTAAGAAGGTAGATAACATTACTAGTGGTACAGGAGGAGGCAGGAAGGGAAGGGAGATATTTAACAAAATGGTCATGAGGAAGGGAAGGAGTAGACAGTAGGGGACAGGTTTTACATCTGGGATGAAGACAAGCAGTGAGGTGGCATTGCACAATTCGTTATTTGTTGCATGAGAAATGTGAGTGGTGGCCATAGCACTGAAGGAGAGATTGTGGCAACACTGCGTCCAGATAGACCTACATCGTCTGCATTTTCCTCGTGTCTCCCAAAGCCTTATCAACATAAACAATTATAAGTAGGAACGCCATCAAGCTTTCCTTCATCACCCAAGATGGAATTTTGTTAAGGGGGTTAATGCTAATCAGGACATTCCCACTTGTGGTCTACATTGCAGCACACGCAACCAGTTCCAGGTGCAAAAGAGTATCTCATGATGGTGTGTCACTGTGAAAGGCAACGATTTATTTGTTTTGTGTCTGAAGAACTCACTACGACCTGAGATACTGGAATGAGCTACAGAACCCATAATAATTTGCAATATGTAAAGCATGTAACCGATATAAGTATGTTATATGTAAACTTATTGCAGTTATTATGCAGAATAACAGCCGTAAAGAACATCTGCCTCTTATTCAGGAATTATTTTCTGGTCCCTGACTTTATAAAAATTGATTTTTATTGCATATTTTCCCCCCTCTCGAATTTTTCCTGTAATTTGGAAGAAATAGACAGGGAAGAGGAATGTGGTGAGTAAATATGGTATTACACTTACTTTTATTTTGTACTTGAGCCATTCTGTTTTGAATCATTTGATTACATTAGTCCTGAATCCAGTGTGCCATGAAAACCACATGTACGCACATATAAGGGTACAAGGTAGAATAATGAGAAATTATCCATGTGTGAAAAATTTATTTTTTAAACAGTCCTAGAGATGCAAAAAATATTTAGTTTTATTATGTCAAGCCAGGGTATGACTAATTTGAATAATATCCAAGTATTTGAGAATAATAATCTTCATCTCTTCGAAGGTGAACAAAATGGAGTGGTGGCCACGACTCGTGATGACTGATCCGGAGATAAGCACCCGCAAAATTAATCCAGAGCCGTCAAAGTTGTCTGACCTCGACGGTGAAACTAGAGGTCTCGTGGAGAAGATGATGTATGATCAGCGCCAAAGGGAGCTTGGACTGCCCACGTCTGATGACCAGAAGAAGCAAGACATTTTACAAAAGTAACTAACTTCAAAGGTGTCATTTAGTTATTAATCTATATGTTTTAAATTGTAAGTCTTAATAAATATATAAAAATAATTAATAAATATATTTTTTATAAATATTAATTTATATTTCTTCTGTAATTATTGATTTCAAATTGATTGTTAAGGGTCATCTTATCACCTAATATGGTGTACAGACAAATGGTCCGATCCTAAAAGTCGAGAAACGTCCAAACCAAAATGGAGGACTCGATTAGGTGGTGTAAATTTGGTTAAGTTTTTTGGATTGTACTTTTTTTCCATGGACTTTATGTCCATTGGACTTTTAGGATTGGACCTTTTGTTTAAGTCAATCATCTAGTACATGGCACAATCATTATTTCTGGCTACATTTAATCTTTCACGCAATTTCTATTTCAGATTCATGCAGCAGCATCCTGAAATGGACTTCTCAAAATGCAAATTTAATTAAAATGGAACTCCATACAATTTAGATAATAATCTTGCAATTTCTTTCTTATTTCTTGTAAAATGTGTTGCTGTATTTTGTACTAAATAAATGCGATTGTTCAATTATGAAGACACTGTCTGAATGCACTGCAAAACAGCCTCTTTTAAAAGCATTTGGCACAATAAGGTTCTCATTGAAATCAGGATCCAATGCTTCACACGATCACGAGGTGACACTAGATGTATAAATTAATTAAATGGATGAAACACGTTATCACTGTTACTTATTTTGATCAATAAACCTTTACCATTCGACCTAAAGTGTGTTTATCGTAGTTTTTTACAATTTTGATCTAGCCTGGTCACACCATCCACATGCTAGTATCACACAAAGATCTGTAATAATAAGTAATCTGTAATAATAACAGCAATAGTTTTGTTTTCATAAAATTTGTTCATATAAAATGACAAAATCGGGACCTTTCAAAAGAAAAAAAAGGTGCAAATTTGCCTACATTATTAAGAATACATACATTAAAAAACACCATACGAATAATTTACAAATGTACTTTCATATGAAAAAGTTTACATTACTTTTGAAAATATATAACACATCAAACAGATTCAAGCCAAAAGCATCATGAGAAATAACCTGATGTATATTCATACGGATGATTTTACATTAACTATTCAAATTTATCTACACTTATTTCATGTTCAATATCCATTCAAAATACAGTTTAAAAACTTTTTCACATGTCATCTTTCTACCAGTCAATGGGAACACATTAAACCGTGACATCTTCTCTGACCATGGGAAGTCTTTCGAACTGTTCCATTCCCTCCATTCAGTGATAAAAGTGAAACAGTGATCAAGTGCACTTATTGCGCTTAACTTGCGGCAGCTGCCCCCTATAAATTCCACTGCATGTGATGAAAATTCACCAGTCTTCCATCTGAAAATGTCTCGGCTGCCAGGTTTCACTCTTTGCCTACTAGCGACTCGGGAGATAAGGGAGGCTTAAATGTCTGTTCTTCCCCACACACCACAATATAAGACGTTGCCTGAAGGGATGGGCATGTGTACCGACAAACAGTTCAAGCATAGTGATTCCTCTTGCCGATAGGGTGCAGCAACTTCAAGCTGCTACTTGATTGAATTTTTATTTTCCACCGTTCCTTTACAAACTGTTAATTATTTTTTAGGTATATTGTTTTTTATTTAAGATACTTTAAACGATTTCCAAGTGTGTGTGGCTCCCAGTTTATTAATTTTTTAGGACTTTGTACTAAAGAGTAATTGGGAAATAAAATTTATAAACATTTTTTTTTACTGTTGGATTGCCATCAGTGTTGAAATTTTGTTAATTTTTAATAGATTTCATGTATCATCATTGTTGACCAGTTTCCTCACAGTCATTAAAGGAAAATTCCACGCCTCTCCATACACCCTCTTCAACATTGTGAGGAACAGGAGACATTGAAGGCTTGAAGAAGAAGAAAGGGGGCTCTGTAAAAATATAGATCCTATCATGGAAAGTTAAGCAATCACATGCCAATGACGTTTCAGATTTTATTTGGATTATTATGATATCCACCTCAAAACTAGATGAAAAAGACTAGTAAATATTATTTCATGTCAAATGTTATTTTTTGTCATCAAATCAAAAAGCCTAATGTTCATTACTGCGACCTGTAAATCAATTAAAACGTTGGTCATGACTTAAGGGCCAATCAATCACATAATGAAAGTGACAGGCAAAATACATAGCAATCAGCAGATTCTCTCGGAATACTTCAATGGTGAGGTATTGTTAACACATGTTCAAATCTGGATACTTTTTTTGTTTTTTAACATCCACTAACCTAACCATTGAAATATTCAGAGAGAAACTGGTGATGGTTATTTTGCCCAATTTTCGCCCTTTTTCCCCATTATTTATACTGGCCTATTAATGGATGAAATTATTCAGGTTAGTTGCAGCAGTATAATGAAACATTGTTTTATCTGAATGAAAATATTTTCCCATGTGGACATACCAGGGTAAAAATCTATACAGTCCCTGAAACAACCAAGAGTGTTATACAAAATCTTTGGTGCTACTAAACATGGTTTGCTAAATATTTATGTTGACAGTCCACAATTTTAAAAACACTTTTCTCTACAAATCTCACAATAGTGTAATGAAACTGTTTGTTTTGAGGCCTTCATAATGCTAAGCTAATATTGGGCTCTTATAGAAATGTGTATTTTTCTTCACAGTTTGGAATAAATTACCAATCATCATACAATATGGAAGCATCATGCACATGGCAATGCACGCTGTAAGGCCCTTTTTATTAATCACTCTCTTGTTCATATATTCAAATAAAGTGAACAACTGCTTAAAATATATGTACATAGTATTGCCTTCTGCATTCTATCCTCTTGAAATACTATTTAATAATATCTGCACTATATTTATTACTAATATTAATTTATTTTATACTATATTTATTATTTAAAACCCACTTTTTAATTTTATTCAAGTGAAAACTAAAATTGTATACTGACCTCGTGTTAAATTTGTATAGTATTAAATCATGATGTTTTAAATTTTTTTCTGGTTTATACAGTATTTTCCAGCTTCTAGAGTGAACCATTGTTGAGGCACAGGGTGATTTTCCTTAGATTTATTTAGAGAAAGAGCTATAGCTTATAATAAGCTGGAAAATACCATACTTTAGATGCCATAATTTCATAAATCCATCAATGTATCTTTTCAAATCAATCAAGCAACTTGTTCCATGTCTGAAAATATGACTACTACAGTAATTTTATTGCATGGTTTGACATAAAATGTGGATTAGGAATACCAGCAAAAAATTCCTTTAATTTGTTTAAACATAGACATTAAATTTTCATCTGCATATTCATTGAACCATAACTTCATGAAATGCTCAAACAGTTCTAGCCCTCTCACAGGTGCTTAATATTTTGGATTGGAGCTAGATTTTTATTTCGATAAAGTTCATTTAAATAGCAAAATACGAGAATTGAATGTATGATACAGGCTAATGTCATTGTGTCCTGGAGCATACTTTCAGGCTGTATTGTTTTGCATGCCAGAATGTAGTGTTTTTTCCCAATTTATGAATTTTGAGATAATTCATGCAGAGTTTGAGAAAGGAAGGTTGTCAATAGGGTTGGTTTGGAAAAAGCATAACAGGTTGAAAATAGAGGTTAGATCACTCATTGTCACTGGAGATACTGCCAACCAAAAGGAATATCTACTTACGAGGAAATGAGAAAAATGGTAAACCTCCCGATATTTTATTATGTGTATCTTCGTGATCGCTAAAATCTATTTTCTGCAAATGCTACAGAAAAAAAGTGATCGATGGATTTTCGAACACGCCCCCTTCGGAGCAGACGACTTTAAAGGGAAACGGATGCAGTGCCACCTATCGTGAAAAGATTTTACCTAAGGATAAACTGCTGGAAATGTATCGGGGAGTGTTGGTACATTAAGTTGTTCGGGATCAGTTTTCACTTTCTGTTTTGAAAGTAGAAATTCGAGTAGTGAAGTGTTTATACATGTAGCATTTTCAATTAATTTATGTTCCTTCAATCACGGATTTTTGAAGTGGAGAGCATGAAATGTGCGTAATGATCGAGAAAAACATCACGTCTGCATCTGGTTGAGAGGAGTGGACATTTTATAGTCTACAAATGGTTTCGTAAGTGGAACTACTGATTCTTGGATAAAATCTGTAGCTGAACTTGAATTTTAAGGATCAGTTAAGTTGGTGAAGTCAGGTGAGTAGTCGTCCTTAGTCATAACATGTCCTTGGAGTACTTTGCTCTGAGTTGGTGATGTCAGAATTCAAAATGAATGCCTATATGTAATGCGAAAGGCTTAAAAATTTGAGGTTGAAAAATTTTATTATTGGTATCGATTTATTTTCTCTGAGGAGCCCCATTAGTCAGTGGGTGGGTGTTTCCATTGTCTTTGCTTTCGGATGCTTCAAATGCCATTACTCTTAGGTAATCATTAGGTTTACTTTCAGACATTTTCCTGAAGAAGAACAACGTTGAAGTAGACATGCAGTTCAACCTTGCCGACTCATCTATCACATTCACTGCTGTTGGAATATAATCCGTCAACTGATGATTATGAAAGAGTTTAAAACTTGAAAAAGACAAGCAACAGAAGTGAGCGTTATTAGTGCCTATACCTTCTTGGATTGCCTCAATTTTAGACTGCAAACGTGGGCAAGAAAATGCATCGAGGCATATGAAGGAACAAACTGTTGCAAGTTTTTCCCGTAAGTGTTTGAGACATTATATGTAATAATAAACCAATAACAAGGATTTTTAATGGTTGTGTCAGATGCCGTGCTTGTTAAGCATGGTTCGTGCACTTTTACTGATAAACTGCTAACTAAACAGTGCAGCGATTTAGACACTAACATCAAAATGTCTGCTCGTGCGATTCTCACTAGTCGACCAAATTCCCACCCGTTTCAAGAAAGGCGATTAATGCTTGATCAGAAAGTTAAAGTCGGAAGATCTGTTGCTCGTGCGCGTCCAGCGACAAACAATGTAATATTTGATTGTAAAGTTTTATCAAGAAATCATGCCCTATTTTGGTATGAAAATGGAAAGTTCTATTTGCAGGACACAAAAAGTAGCAATGGAACGTTCGTTAATAATCAACGTCTTAGTAAAAGCCTGGAAGAGTCTTCTCCTCAAGAAGTATGTTCAGGTGATATAGTTCAGTTTGGTGTTGATGTTATGGAAAACTCTCGTAAGGTTACACATGGCTGTATAGTTGCTACTCTAAAATTGTACCTTCCTGATGGCAAAGAAGCAAAGGCCAGTCGTTCCACAACACTTGTTGGTGCTGTTCAATTGGATGAACTCTATCAACTGAATTCGTATCTTCAAGAAGCACTTCAGAGAGAAAAGGTTTTAGAGACAAAATTGCGTTCACTCCAGCAGTTGGTTGTAAATACACAAGAAGCTTCAGATATGGGTTGGAAAGCTTTGATCGATGAAGACCTGCTTATATCGCGAGTCGAAATACTAGAAAATAAGCTGCAGGCCTTCTACAAAAATTTAGGTGAAGACAAACTCAGGAATGAGTTGTGTGTTTTGCTTGAGGACAAGGATCGTTATCAGTACATGGCAAGGCAATCAATCAAAAAAGTGATTGAGGAGAAATTGGAGGCCGTTCAAAGTCTAAAGACTATGGAGAGAACTTTAAACACCACTGAGGAAGAATGTGAATGCCTGCAAATTTTATGTGAACAGAGTCAGAATGATGTAAAGGATTTGGCTCAAAAGTATAAGAAGCAACTGCTAATGGTGGAGGAACTCACTGCAAAACTTCAAGCCGCTGAAGAACAGCAGCAAGAGTTACAGAAACAACTGGACCAGGAGAAGACTTACTTAAAGTCACAGCTGGAGGAACACCTGAAAGCTGAGAAAACCCTCCAGGCTAAAGTCAAAGCTCTTGAAGATGATAGAGGCGGAAATGAAATTGAGATGTCCACCATATGCTCCAACCTCAAATCCCTGATTGATAGTGACAGTATTAACAATGATAATGAGGATCTCAATTTGAAGGAAATGAAATATGATGTACAACTCCTTGATATCACTGATGATGACACATTTTCCATTAGTTCCAATGAGCTTCCCGAGCAAAACAATGACTCTGACAGTGACAAGACGGTGGTGACGCTGGATGGTCTGATGGACAGCAAGAGCTTGGCTGAATTGACACCTGAGGGAGGGGATTCGGATTACAGCAGGAAAAATGGCAAGGAAGAAGGGAAGCCAAACAACAAAGTTTGCGCCCTGGAAGAAATGTTTACGCAGGAGGGGTTTGAGGAAAGTGTGGATGCTGAAGATTCGAATCAGTTGAAACAGCAAATGCAGCTGATACAGAATCGCATGAAAGAAAAATCAAAAGTCATCTTGGAGCTTCAGGAAAAGATCCATGGCTCGTCTGAGATTGTAGCAAGCCTTAAAGAATCTTTGCAGTCGGAACAGGGACTAAGTGCCAAATATTATGAGGAAGCCGAGAGCAGCAAGAAACTCTTATTCACTGCTGAACAAAATGTAAAGCAGAGCAGAAATGAAGCGGAGCAGTTGAAGGATAAGATTAAATCACTGCAGGCTGAATTAGACACAAATAAGATCAATCAAAGTTCCACAGATGACAACAAAAATTCATTGGAAATAATGAGACTGACAAGTGAATGTGCCTTGCTCCATTCTAATATATCTGAACTGGAAATGGAGATAAAAAGAAATAGAAGCGAAAAATCTAGGCTAATAGATGAGAACAATAGTCTTCTTAAGTTCAAAGAGGAAGTGGATGTTCTGAAAGGAAAGCTTTCAAGTGGGCAAACTACTTCATTCCTGGCAGAGTATGAGGAGTGTAGGAGCCAACTTCAGGACAATGTTCGCAAAATTGCCAAAATTGAAGAGGAGCTTGTTATAGTTAAGGAGAGATACAGTATGTGCAACGAAGAGAAGACGTTGCTTGCTCATGATCTGCAGTTACTGAAGGAAAAGTACAAACCTTTTGATTTGCAGTCCTTTGCTGCATTAGTTTTTGCCGTGGCCCCCTTTCTTGTTATTTTAGGGTTCCTTGTCCTCATTTATCCTGCATTATCCTTCCTAACTGGATCAGATTCCTAATGTGTAATAAATTTTTACATTTGTCATAATTTTGTATTGTGCATATTGAAGTCAACTTTTGTGAGAATCAAACTTTGTTACATAGCACTATATTGTTGATATTGTATATTGTTCAATTTTTTCAACCAAAATTTCAATTTTAGATTATTTGTTTAAGACATTAATAGTTGGAAGTCACAAAGCATTGTGGTCAACAAATGACACAGAAACGCAGCAATATCACAATTGATAGAAAAATGCTTTGTGTTGAAAGGGTTTGTTAATTGAATTAATATTTTGACTTATTTTAAATGTGATTATAATGTGTTATTGTCTTTTTATTGTTGTCAGCTTTGCAAAATTTGAAATTAAATTATTATTATTTTGCAATCCTGTTCAGTGATATGTTTTTTATTTGTTCACTGTCAGTCAATCTGTGATTTGTAATATTATCTGTCCTAATTTGTGACCCCACTTGATTTCTCCAAAAATAAAATGCAATAAATGTGATCAATTGGTTTAATTATCTTGTACCTTTACCTGGTACATTTTGTGTATGTATAATTATTTAATTCTTCTGCTCATTTCAGTTCAATGCATTGTGTTGTATGCAATTATTTATATAAATACGTTTTTTCATTGAGATTACTGTACATCATAGGAATGTTTGGATTTGGTGAAATATTGCAGTGAATTGTGTTCATGTTTAAGTTTTTTTATAATGGACTCTATAAGGGAACCTGTACCAAATGTAGGACATTTATTAAACAGTTGGACATTGTGTTTTAAACTTTTAAATGCTAAGGGAACAAAGTTGAGGCTGTGGACTTAAACATTTGAGCATTACTTGTCTTCAGTTACAATCTTTGACACATCAAGTATGTGTATAATTCTGTGCCCCCGAGTAAAAGTTCTTACAAATCTATAGTGCCAATGAATTCATAGCCTAGCTTTAACAATTAGACTGAAACTTATTAAATGCCTCAAAAGTGTGATTGTGAAAGACGATACTTGAAGGATGTCTCGCTGTTAAACAGTGTTTGGTCATTCATTGGATTCTTTTCAATGTTGCAGTCAATGATTGTTAGATCTACTACAACTGAAGTGAAATGAAATGTTGGTGTACCTAGTGCAGTATGTCAATTTTTCCATAATCCCTTAGAAATAATGCTCGTAGTCTAGTATGAATTGGAATTTGTAAATGCCATTTGATGCAGATCTTTCTGCATAAACCTATTAAATAAGGTTCGAAGGGAATTCCACCTGGATGTAGGGTATGTGTTCACTCGTAGAGGGACAATCAAATGTCTTCTTTGCCCTAAGGTAATACCAAGTGTTAGTTTTGCCATTGGCATATGATGTATTAGTAATGCTATAAAATGTAAATGATCACATTAAATTTAAAACAAAGGGAATTTTGGAAATTCAATTTATATGGAGTGTGAAAAACTTCACTAAATAAGTGCAATGCTTATGGAAATTCAGGGATAGAAAATCTAGTTTATTTTTAAATTGTTAGAGAGAGTGACTTTCCACAATTGGAATACAGATCAAAATCCCAGTATGCATTTAGATTCTACTCTCTGGATTGGTTCTTTCATTTTTCATTGTTGGCTTCTCTGGTTTCCTTCTGGGTAATGGCATTTTAGGGCATTGATGTTTCGAAGCCTTAAGTCTGCAGTCGTCTTTGGGGCAAAACTCCATGTGGATGATGGCAGATTTAGCCTTTAAAACATCAGTTCCCGATCGATCGATGCCATTACCCTAATTGAAACCAGAGAAGCCTTGACTGTTTGCCAGGAAAACTCGAAATCCTTTATATTTCATTTTGGTTCATTGAGTTCCTTTTGATTTTTATGCATGATGCCCTGGGTGTAATTATTATTATACTGTATGACCAAAGTAACTAATATATATATAATATTTTAGCTTTACTGGAATTCACTCTGCCATAGAAGCTATTCATTCTTGTGAATTATGTTAATTTTTAAATCACTACATGAATAATCGAACATGCATAAGCATATCCGTCCATCATTTAATAAGCTCTTAGAATTTTATGGATACTTATGTGTAATGGGAAATAATTATATGCTGAGTGTTAATGCTACAATGCTGCCATTTAATTAACTTTTAGTAAGTAACTGGGAAATTCATCATAAGACCATTGATTATACTTTTGACATGCGGTCTATATTTCAAACCTTTGAGTATTAAACAATGGTCTTATTTGTAATGGTTCCAAAAGTGTCACAAGAAGTACCCCCTAGCCTGTACTGTTCTTGACTCTGAAAATTCAGAAATCTTTTTAAGTGTTCATGGATTTGTATTATTGGAATGCGTGATAACTTGTATGTTAACAGATGTTTATCGTAAAAAAAGCTGAAATGGCTATAATTAAAAGTAAATGTGAATGATGCTTTATTAAATTACAAGCTAGTCTAAAACTTCCACGGATGAGTGTCAGCACTTGTGAAGATTGCATCATAGACGCTGGACAATGTGATCACTGGGCTCTTTTGGGTTGGGGGATTGGTAATGGGTACTAATGACAGTGCAAGTAATCATAGTAGTAGGCTGTTGGGACTTTTTTACACTTGCGTGCTTATTGCACAAAGGTAACATCATGATCAAGCTCCTTTTCCTCCCAATAATTGTACTCTGTACTTGCCAGGACACATTTTCCAGCTCATGATGATAATCGATTGCTGTACTCAGAATTATTGAATTCCTTGAAGTTGATTTTAAAAACTTTGTAATTAGCATGTAAATGGATTGTTATAAAGGAATCCACCAAATTGTGTATACCATGATTACTATTTTGAACTTGCATTTCAAAAGCCATAATAATATGTGTGGGCAAAATGCTACACATTATTTTTGTTGACTTTTGATAGTTGTCTACCTTGAATTTACAACTCAAGAGATGAATTATTAGCAAAAAATCACTGAATGTTAAGTATTACTTAGTACTGTATTCCAAAATGATAAATTACCTTCTTTTATTTATAAAGGAAAATAATTCTTAATTATTATCATTATTATTGCTACTGAAACTTGAAGACCATTGGAGAAAAGTGGTTGAGTGAAAATTTTTTTCCTCAAAATTATTTCATGGCACATTTATATTGTAGCTAATGTTTAGAAAATGTTGGAAAGATGTAACTAGGCATTAGGAAGATTATAATTTTTCTTACCTGACTGAAAAGGTGGGCCTAGAAAAAACATTGTTGGAATTTCTATAATAAATTTTTTAAGAAAAATCATACCACCATGTTTTGTGTTGACCACAACTTTATTAATGTCCGCACAATATGTAGTTATGCCCTTAGTTTCTACCTGTCTCAAATATAGTGAGATTCCGGACTTGAGTTTTGTCACGTTGTCATAGTATTTGATAAAATCATTAGGATGCTGTTTCAATAAGTAATCACACACTTCGCTACCTAAGAAGTGGCCGTTTTCCCTTTCTTCATCTAATACTTGTCGACCATAATAATCACATCTCTCCCATACTATGATTGCCTTTCATCATTGGCATTGAATGTTGTGAGAAGACTCAACAAATAGGGTTCCCACCTGAGTGAAGGTGCTGCTGACAATTTCAGTGTTTTCCAGTCACCTAACAGGATTAGTTTTGTATTTAGAATATTTTATAGCATTACCTTAGAATTACATCCAAAAGTATACAGCAGTCATCCTTGCAGGAATGCTGAATTATTCAATAAGAAAAGTGGTTTTAGATGTGGATTGCCTAATCACATCAGTTAAACCTGTATTCTCCCCTAATCTTATTACCTGGTATCCAGTAAAATCTCGTTATAACTCGGGTCCAAGGGGACAGAGATTACACCTGTGTTATATGTGGGGGAAGCAATAAAAAGTCAGTAAAATTAATTTTTTAAGTAATTTATTTTGCAAAATACAATAGAAATTGATGTTTTATGATTTAAATGCATTGATATGATCACTTGAGGTAGTGCCATTGTGATGTGTTGTAGGCACATCAAGATAAAATTCACCACAAAGTTACCTACAACTAACAATGAAAATAGTCAAATATAAGCATTTTGGGGGGCATGGTGATACAGTAAAGTGAAGCACATTATAACAGGATTTTACTGTTTTTTAGAACAGCTTTGGTTTTAGCTTTGGAATTTGACACTTTCAATATTTATCAAATTTATTAACCTGAAGAAGCTAAAGGGTTAAACAGAATGTATATACATCTCTACATTATTGTTACCATGAATCATTTTAAATTGCAGGATTGTAATTATATTAGAGATATCTCAATCGCATTGTCTATTTTAATGATATTTCCACAGAAATTTCAGGTCTTGGTATAGTTTGCACACATTTACATTATATATCCTTGACACTTTAGCTTTCTAATAGCAGTTTTTACAGGTTTTTCATGTTCTCCTTCCTGTGTGGGGGTATCAACCTCCATTAATCCTTCACACAAGTGCACCTATACACTCCATTAATTTCCTTATAAATGTTTTGTTTAACTTAAATATGCACCACTTATGTGGAATAACTAGTGACAAAAATTTCTGAGAGTGAGTTGCGAAGGTGATTATGCTTCGTAAGACAGTGCTCCCATTGCATCACACCGATGGAACATAACAACCACATGAAAGCCATCGAGATAAGATCGTATAGCCATAAAAAAATAACAAAAACTTGTTGCTGTTGCTCCATGGACATCTCCTTTGAATGTATGTTGGGATTCATTAAGGTCGCTACCTCCTTTCCCTCTTAAGAAACAATCACCTTGGTTTGTGTGTGTGGATGGGATACTACCTGTTTGTTCCAAACTTGTATTCTTCATTCATTCATTACATAGCATCAGCTGTGATGAATTCCGTCAATACAAAATTAAAATACGTTTAAAAACAAATTTAAAAATACAAAAACATGTTACAGACTTTGCAAAAATACAAGTATAAACTTGGTTTAAGTTCCTTTAGTTTATCCGAGAATCCTTTGACAAAGCTTTTTGAAGTAACAACAGTGACTTCAAAAAGCTTTGTCTGTTATTTTTCAAGTTTTAAACATGGTGATCAATTTTTTTTAAGATTCAATTTTGGTTCTCTGTAATAGTATGCAAATTCTCCATTTTTTTATTATTGCTTTTGCATCTTTATATCTATTGCACTTTATAATAAATTTTCTAAATGAATACGAACTGCTTAATATATATTAACAAAAATGGATGACCAAAATGTGTATATGCCCACAAAAAACCTCACATTTTCTTATGGCTAAATAATTATGATTTCTTTGAGTAAACATGAATTATTATTTTTTGAGTGCAATATGTCCACACAAAGGTCAAAGTGTACATTTAACTAAAGTTTTAACTGGTCAGAATATTTTTGTAAATATTCAATTTTTTTCTGGATTCTTGGGAGTAGTGTTTTGCAAAAATGGAAATTTCGCTTTAACCATTTCACACCAGAACCCTAAACTGGTACATAGTCCCTGCAGATGGGTGTGCAACAAAATAAAGGAAAAATGACAAAAAAAAGGCCATCCATACTGGGGGGGTTGATTCTATATGCCCGATATATCAGACGTTTGGCACAAAAGGGGTTAAATAAATCATTTTAAAGGAAAACATTAACATTTAATAACTCAGGAACACTAGAAATAGACATCATAATCAGTCTGAAAATTGGTTGACCCCCCTCCATCCTTTCCTGTCTAGCTCTGTTATGCCTTCATTCTAACGTCTCTAACGTCTAAAATGGACAAAATAGAGTATTGAGCTGTTATTAAATATTTGTTTTTGAAAGGCAATATGCCTACGCAAATCACAGATGAGTTGGATTCTATGTATGGGGACTCTGCACCATCATTTACCACAGTGAAATTTTGGG
>WURS02000016.1:1629470-1643110 GCA_011762765.2 Rhinocypha anisoptera | reverse complement strand
GTACATGGCAGTGGAAACAAAGTTCGTATACCACTGCCTGTCTATTTGCTGCCGTTTTGACAATGCTACCAACTGCGCCGAAGTTTTACACGTCACCGGAATACCAATCCTTAAATAAAATAATACTTTCCGCTTCTAGATTTCCGACTATTTGTATCTCAGGGCTTGATTAAATTACTGAACAAAAAACATTTTATAATATATCTACTTTAATATGCTTCCTGATTGCCTGCTTGTCACAGACCTCTGCGTTAACTTATTGTAATAAGATTTATTAGCTTTGAAGCGGTATCTCCAATTCTCATCTGGGTTTTGATAATTTTAACAGGTATGTCATAATACATTAGTTTAGCCCCGTGCTCATTTCAGAAAACAGGAGACATTTATCGTACAATAATGTCATCATCTTGTTAACACGGTTATCATCGTAAAATAAAATTCATTCGCAAATCTATAGATTAAAGGAAATTATACTTCGAGGAAATTATATTTCTTATTTATACTCACTTTCGGTAAGGGAATCAAGCGTGCAGAGATACTAAAGCTTTTCATTCGTTCAAGACCACATGCACACACTAATGCAGGTTGAAATTAAGCAGGGTTTTCAGAACGCAAAAGAGTGGTGGAATATTTTCACAATTGTTCACTACTTGAATATTAAATAAAAACGTGCATCACAAATAAATAATAACAATTTAACAATTGAAATCTATTTTTAGAAATTAACAATTTTTATTACAATTAATAACAATAAAAATTGAAGTGAATCTTAGTCAGAAGAAGCTCTAGTTCCAATATTTTTCAAATGTTCTGCCGGAGGCCAATCAATAAATATTTTAATATGATGTATATCATGATTATCACTTTTAAAGTTAATTATTTCTTACAACAACTTAAAATTACAATGCGTAGACAGTTAAGAAAAGATTGTTTTACAAAACCATGAAGTTATACGCAGGAATTGGATTTTGATAGGATATTGATTAGAAAACTTCGTGCAAATATTTGAAGTAATAAAAATTGTCATTACCTTGAACAGGATACCGATTCCCAGATTCATGAATGGCTTCGTGAAATCAATGACACTTTCCCGAGCGTAGTTTATTGTCATCGACGCCACAGCCAAGTCTGCTCTCTGCGAATTAACAGGGAAAGTAAATTGTAAGGGTTTCCTTTACACCCGGTGGCATAAAATGTCAAATGCTAGTCACAAAGGGGAGTAAAATTAATAATGTGAATTTAAACAGCTTTTCCATTAGTTGGTTTTGTTAGACCTATCATCTTGATCAGAGAAAATTCACAAAAAGAAATGAACAATTTTTTTTTTTAATTTTCAATACAGTCAACTTTTGTATCAAACGTTCGAGGCCAAGGATTTCTCAGGAAAGAGAGAATGGTGGAGATTTTTAAAGGGATCGGGAGAGAAAAAAAAATTATTTGCCCAACGATGCCTCCACATAGATTCTGCAAAGCCAACCAACAGTGGATTTTTGTCTTTATTTCTTTTTCTTTTGTAGAAACCATCCCGTTCGAATGGCTCCTTTTTCGCGATCCGGAAATCCATACCTAGTTTCGCGTCGCTCGCGGGACTAGGAAAAATTCCACAAGTCACCCGTCGTGAGTCGTCATTTCGGAGGGATACGTATTTCTTCAAAGCGATGAAGAGTAGTGCTCCCAGACGGGTCGGCGACAAACGCTATACACGAATCGTGAGGGGGAGTGAGACGAGGCCCAGTCTCCTCCCTTCGCCCTCTCCTCCACCACTCTATCTCTCTCTCTCTCTTCTTCGTCCTTCTGCTTGCTTGAACAGACGCTCTCGCGGCGGAGAGTTCCGTTAAACGCCCGCCTTATTTTCACGGAGCCGGCTTAATGGGAAGCGGGGAAGGACAGGATCCCCGCGCTCGGCAGGGCGATCATTATTTCCATTTTCTACCGAGAGAGCACGCACGCGGCGGTGGCTTGTTATTTTCCTCTGGCGGAAAAGCTTTCATTCGCAAGGGTGGCGGAGAATTCTTTGTGAAGCGAAACCATTTTAATAGGACGAGGAGAAAACAGCATCCAAGAGAGAGAGAGAGGGGGGGGGGGGAAGAGAGAGAGTGGGCAACGAACCAGTGCCCCGGATAAAATGGACAAGCGTGGGCCCTCGGATGTTTGATGATGACTGCATTTCCTCCCACTCACCTCTCGAGCGAAACGAGATGTAATTTCGAACCCATGAAACGGGGCAGGTTCACATTATATCCGTTCAATTCTCTTGTGCCCTTGAATGAAAATTGGGGTAGTGGTTACATTTGCGCCTAAGGAGAGTGAATGCTTACTCTGAAAGGTAATTTCCTTCAACACTGTTTTAAATACTTAGTTTCCATGAATGAAGTTCCACTTGGGTCACTTCAGTATGATTTATTGTCCTTTGAAAAACGAGGGTACACCCATTTAAATGCTGATAAGAGATTAACCGAAGAAAAATTTTAAGTATGCATTTTGGCGGCGGAATATTTTTCCTCGGGAGTAATAACTTCATGCTAGATAATAACCTTTCCAGGAGCGTTAGTTTTATTCATTATTTTTACTGGAGAAGCCTGTACGAGGAACCATGAAAGGAATTGAGACAGGAAAAAGAGAGCCAACTCTTATTACTCCGTTCAGATGATTGGCTTTTTGCATGAATAACAAATTATGCGTAACAGTATAAAAAGCTTTCACAAAATGAACATTCTCTCATAATGTTTGGCTTTCCTTATGAAATAATTCGTGTTCGACCATCGACAAAGCCTAAATTTAGAATCTAGATACATATATTTAGAATTTACTTTGGAATAAAAAAAAATTACTCTACATTTAAAACATTATTTAGCTAATATTGATGGTTTCAACGTCTAATGCTTTTGCTTGGATCTGTGTATTGAATGGTGACTTGAAAAGAAAGTGACCCAATATGACTCCACACAGATTCGGTTTACCCGCCAACGGCCTACAAAGCTCTCGAACAAGTGAGCGTCATTAAGAATCGGTAAAGATATGAGTGACAGTTAGTGTAATCTAATCTCCAAAAACATAGTGGAGATATTTCACAAGTCACCTCACTCGTGCGCTGGAACCGAGATGAATCACGTTTAGTCATTTTCTCTGAAAGAAATTATTGAAGCGATAATTGATGAATTACCTAAAATTATTCGAGACAAACAATTTTTTTCACTTAGCTCAATATTCATTATGTTCATGTTCCACCACATCACGCCTGAAACTTCCCTATTTGTTAGGTTAATATATTCTACTACGGTAAATGTTCAAATTAATAGACCACATTAGGCTTGCTATGAAACTCATGTGGCTTTTCTATCTTCATCCTTATGTAGTTGATCACGGAAAAAATGTCGGAGAAGATTTTTTATGACTTAATACTATTTTCTTACGCCGCAGTTGAAGGTGTTCATGAAGTCTAAAATGCAGACGGACCTCTCCTTACTTAATCCTCGAGTCATAACCATAAGGATATCTATTGTCGAAACCACCAAGACAGTGCTTAGAATAAAACCCAGAACCAGTGTCAAAGAAAACGTTTTTCGGTGAATGACCGATATGCCAATAGGAATTACCGGATCCTCACGCGAATCGCGGAGCTCTTGTTTGGGAGGCCATGCAGTGGAGGCGGCTCATCCCCACACCGCTCTCCTTCCCGGTCACTTACCTTGTCCATAAGCTCGCGGACGATGCCGTTCCACTGCCTTGTCTCCGGGTCGTAAACGCCGTACATGTGGTCTGGGACGAGGCGGATGACGTAGTGGAATCCAACCTGTGCCGCAATCCACTTGAGCAAGTCTATGCAGAAGCCTTCGAAGCGAGCGTTGCCAGTGAGGTTGCGGTCCTCCTTAACCATCACGTAAGGCTTCTCCTGTTCATCAGAGAGAGAGGAGAAAGAGAATGAGGTGAGGGCCTGGCGCGGGGGTGGGGAAGGGCTTGGAGAGGGTGACACGGGAGAATGAACGCTGAGTGAGAGTCAAATGGGACCGTCAAATGGAAACGTCAAATGGGAGTCTTCAAACATTTCATTCCACGTCGGCACTTGGGGTCCTTTGTATTGGGCGTTGCCTGCATTTTCAAAAATGGGTCCCGCACGTTGAAAATGATGGTTGTCGCGGAGCTTTACGATTCTATAGGCCTTGTCCAATCACGCTACCTATTCACGTCAGACCACTTATATTTCCATTCGATAGTCCTTTTCGTGGATTTAGCCGAAGCTTAGTGAACATTTAACTTTGTAAGGTAAGA
Source organism: Rhinocypha anisoptera (assembly GCA_011762765.2). Classification (NCBI taxonomy): domain Eukaryota; kingdom Metazoa; phylum Arthropoda; class Insecta; order Odonata; family Chlorocyphidae; genus Rhinocypha; species Rhinocypha anisoptera. The sequence continues at coordinate 1,638,841 of WURS02000016.1, read as the reverse complement.
TCAATCAATTCATGCAAATGGTGAAATAGTTTCTATAATTCATTGGAAAATGTGACAAAAGCAATGTCGAAAGATAATTTTCATCTATACACGTCACAGTAGTTATGAATAAAACCTTTAAATTATTTGTTCCTCATCCATCTCGTTTTGAATTCCTTATGTAATTGCTTCACTACCATTTTAGGTGTCATACAATTGGTATTTTGTTTTTCTACACAAAACATATAACCCAAGCCTCAGTGCTGGAATAGTAATTATTAGTTCCAATCCCATGCATTCCAAATTATATTCTCATCTACAGGAAGGTATAGATTTGAAAATAAGTGGTTAAACCATCGTTCCAATTAGCGTTAAGATTTTTGTAAAACGTTTACAGTAAAAGACGCGTTAATTCCGAAGGATATTTGAAAATTTAAAGTACATTATACCTTAGAGTGAAAGGCGTACAAAACGAAAAACGGCTTATGAGAAACAAATTAAACTTTCTGGACGATTTACGATATATCCTCGTAGATTCCGAGTTATAAAGCAGTTTGTAGTGAATAAAGTAATTGACATTCTAAGCTAAGACACATTAAGAGATTGTTATTAACCATTGAACCTTTCAAAGGAAGATTTAAGTATAAGAAAAGTCAAGACAGAGGTTTCAAGGTGGGAAACGGGAATAATTAAACTAATGGAAGATGTAGTAACGAGAATATTCTGTACTTTTTTTTCAAGAAGAGTTTTGTTTTTCACGATAAGAGAACACTCACCTCTCTTGTCATCACGACCAGCGTAATGTTTGTAGCCGAGGACTCGTAGAAGGCCGATGCGTCAGTGAGGTTGATTCCAGTGGACGGAGACCAGTGGCCGACCTTCCTTAGGTGCTCCCGCTTCAACTTGAGCAGGTCGAGGCGGAAGTTCGATCTCTTTCCCTCGTTGAACTCGATGTGGCCCGTCAGTCCGTGGAGGCCGGCCTGAGGATTTGAACGGGCATTGCACGACAACGTAAGGATTCTGCGGACCGTATCTCATTCAAACAGATTCGGCTTCGAGTAAGAGGAAGGTTAAAGGTAAACGTTCCGTTGAAGACGGGTGACCAAGAAAGCATTTGGTAGAGTTACTTAAATGTTGATTTTTGAGAACGTTTAACTGATTTCAGTGACATAAAGAAAACGTATTTCTGCAAAAACTGCCTGATTCGTAATATTCGGGATTTTTTTTCCCACTGGAAGGGAGAAAAATAAAATTGGTATCAGTATTTATTTTCCAATTTCCTACCTTTCTGTCCACCATTACTTGGTTTCTGTTTACCCTTCCATGCTGACTACCTTTATTTGAGAAATTCACTTTTGGAATCGATTGATTTAGCATTATTCCATTATCGTTGTCAATCTTCCATATAGTTATAGCTTCAATATTTTTTAAGCAAAATATATTATCATGTGAGAAAAAATCTTTTCGCCAGCAAAATTCTTTATCTCAAGCGAGCAAGATTCTATTAAACAACATTTTTCCTTTGTATTTTTTTCCCAGTTTATTTTCTCCATTTCTCTTTTACCAGTTTATTCCATTCTTCCTCTATATAACAGCATATGATTCTCTAGAATATGAAAACAGTATTCAACATGCAGTACGCCCCCTCGCGCGCTGCCTTTACGGCTCGCCCAAGTCCGGCGCAAGCTCTCGCTTATATCCCAAAACAATGAGAGGGTACCCCGGCGGGGGCTCCGCTCTTCTCACGAGTGAGAGGGGAAGGGGGTCCCAAGAGGCCACCCACAAATCTAGCCAGAGGCCACAGCCCCCAGGAGTCCGTCCTCAATCCGACGGGTCCCAGCGAGCTCGGAGGCCCCCCGTCGCCCCTTATGTTAGTCGAACTGCTTCGACAGCGTTTGAAGAGTCGCCGTCGTGGGTTGCTTTCGCACGCCCATTATAGCCCCTCAGTCGTTACCTCCGTTGTCTCGGGGTCTTTCCCTTGCCCTGCCACAGTTCTTCGTGGCTGGGATAAGGTATGAGACCCAAGGAATTTTGCAGGGCGGGCCGAGGTAGTCCCTACTCCCGCCCTTAGTTGATACTATTCAACGGTACGAATTATATTATTATAGCGCAATTCTAGATTTCTACCTACGAGGGAGATATCTCAGCTTTTTGTGGACATCCTTACTCCCGCCTAATGCAGACCCGAAAATATTACGACCTGAAAACATAAAAATGCCTGGATGATTATTTTGATTGGTCATTCAATTCATCGCAATTAGTCTTCAATCCGAAGATCGGTTTGCAGCATCTGTTAAACTACCCTGTCATCTGGCGAAATCTTTATACTTTCGTTATTCCGAAGTCCTACTTTCCGTCATCTTTTTTTTAAAGGCCATACGTAGAATTCCTATTGGACTCTTCCCTTTAAGGTCTCTTTCTAAGAGTTTTTTTACTAAGTTTCATGCCTCAATATGGGCCCTGTTAGTTTCCTTCTTAAATCATTCAATTACTTTAAAATATTTATTCTCTCTATTTGAATTTCACACAAACTTACCCAAGATAAGTTGGATTAAGGAATACGAGAAATAACATTAAAATTCTTGAATTTTTTATTGTATTAATGCCGGAGCTAAAAAAACATTTAAACAGCTAACAATTGAAGACAAAGTCTTGTACAAAATATAAGAATAATGAAATATATATTGTTATTATACCATAAAATATCGAACCAAGGACTAAAAAAATGAAAGTAAAATTTAAATGTATATATTTGTTAAATGTATATAAAAGTGTAAATGGAATTTTAAAAAATGATATAAAAGAAGTCTAAGAAAAATATCTCAGGAGGATTTTACAATGGGAGATCTTGATATATGTTAAAATCCTTAATTAAAGGTAGGTAGAAACTGAAACGGGAAAATCTGTGGTAGAAAATCAAAGACACTTAACAGGGGAAATTGAAATAGAAAGTAAGGAGAATGGAGTAGCGAAAGGTGAGAGTATCTTGTTTGAAGACCAAGAGTTCAGGAAGAAATTTATTTTTTGGGGTATATATTTACGAGATTTATTTGAATATCTAATTTTAAATGTCTTCCTCTTGTAAATGTCTTCAAAATATGTTCTATAAATGAAATAAATTATGCCAGCTGACAGGATAACCCACAAGTTTACCCTTAAAAACTAGATATTCATGTGAAGAAAGCTATTATGCAATGAAAAGTCGAAATAGAAAGCATTCATCCATTTCATATTTTATAAAGGCTATTAATATTTTAAACAACGATGCAAGAACAAAAATGGTGAAATTATTGGCGATCAAAAGCAATGATTTATGAAACATGAATCACCTCGATATTCATTTATGTGTGACTCGAACTTCTGTTGTTGACAAGAGTTTAAAAAGACTCGTAATTATTTAACGAAACTGACAGAGGAGAGTTGTTCATTTATTAAGATAATAAATAACGGAAATAAAAGCTCTGAAAGGGAAATTTACTTAAATTAGGACATTTAAAATCAAATATGCTATAAGAATTTTCGAATAAATAGAACTAAAGACGAAATGAGCTGAAATCACCATAAAGAGTTTGTTAGAAGCAAATAGTAAATAAATAAAAAAACTCCAAAATAGTAGGTTAAATTTGGGATGTGATTGATTACTAATAATTAAAATTCAACCTGCTTAAATAAGTTTCATACAACTTTATGAAATAAACATATTAGAATAAAATATCTGCTGTAAGTTAAACATATAAATTAATATTTACCGCGGTGAATATTTAAAAATTTGAATGAGTAAATTTTAAAAAATTCACCTTTTGGCATTTAACTTTTTGCACGTGAAGGATAAGCTATGGCTTTATTGCTAAAGCATATTAAAATCATATTTCCATTATAAATGGAATTAACCACATGAATAACTAATGAGTTTTGTGTGACCAACGGTAATGGTCTCTTAACGTGAGTGCATAAATTACGATATTTAGAGATATTGATAGTGAAATACAAAATTGTTTTAGCCAATAATGGTTTTAAGCGGCATCTACCTAGAAGCAATTATTTCGAGTATCATTTCGACCGTCAAACTATAGAAAAAAATATGTGATGTTCTGGATTGTACGTAGAGCTCTCTTGTGAACGAATTGTATTACAAAGAAATTGACTACCCTGTTCTAAACATGACATTTTGCACTCTACGTGGTGATTTCTATCCTTTAGCACGTACGATGTACTTCACATACTCTCGGGTTTAGGTCACCTCGTGACTGTGTTTATATTATCTGAGTCATGTCTTAAGTGTTTTTTAAATAATGAACTACCGTTTACAGTTAAAGCTGAATCATAAAAAGAGTGAAAAGTATTCTTAAATTTTTGGAACATCGAATTACTACAGGAATGAGAGAATTGGAAAATAACTTTCCAGCAGGTGAGTAAGTGCAATCTGATTCAATACCTACTCATTTAATTCTGCAACGTCCTTGATAGTGTGCCACAGAAATATGTTTAAAAATTGGTCTGGAGAAATATTAAAATCAACGGTAATAACTAAATGTTTAAACCGGAACGTTCCATTTGAATTTATTGGTTTTCACTCTTTCAACAGCCAAAATTTATGTAGCACACACCACATGCTTTTGCGTGGATATGAAGTCTTCGTGGTGATAACATTTTGAATTATAGCTCGGGGCAGGGGGGGCGTAATTCCTTTTGTACGAAGGGAGTTAAGTGATAATGGGGGACACAAGTTTGAATTATCTTTTGAAATATAGGTGAGCTAACGTTCGAACGAAGAAGAGAGAGAGAGGAGGGAAAACACATTTTAGTTCAACGGCATGGATTTAATTCTGATCCTCTCGCGATGATTAAAGGAAGGAGATATAGACACATCTTATCCAGAAACCAGAGGATGAATCGGTTTGGGTCATTAAGGAAAATTTATATTCGAACGTCACACGACAATCATTAGGTTAATCCACAGTTAATATTCATGTAGGAGTCGGCAAACTAAGACCATTGATGTACAATTGGGATCAATTAAAATTACATTAACCGGATCAGACTAACACGTTCGGATGAAACGCGAATTAATTCCACCCCGCCATATCAACCGTAAATTGGAGTTCGCGTTTGCGTCTCATTGAAACAGAAGCTAACAATATCATAATTTCCCCATAAATTGCATGGTTCACTATGGCGTCAGTCAAAGAGTATCAATTGCTCGCGATGGCATTATGGCTATCTTTCAGAGTTTAATTATCTCATTTACGGTTAAAAAAACTCTCGCTGCGAGTTTCCCTTGAGGACTTAAATAATAAAGATGAAGGTGCATGCATTCAGGATGCAATTTGGTTGAAAGTTTATAATATTTTAATTACTATGGTGGAAAGCCTTGGTGACGTACGTTATTTCATAGCTTTCCCTGCCTATACCTTTTTATATGAAGCGCTACTTTCCGTAATTCTAACATGATTTTATTTCTCAATTTTATTTAAAATTCCAAATATCACATTTTCAATTTTATAGACAGATATTTAATATATTTTCAAAACTTTATTTTTATTAAAATATAAATTTTATGAGCCCAAAGGAAAATAATTATTATTTCATTACATTTAACAATTGCAACCTTCTGAAAGGCAAAGTCCCGAAGTATAACAGATCAACAGTATCGTCCATTTCAAGGTATTCATCATTTAATATTATTACTTTGCAAATTTATCACAAAGTACCTTAGGCACGCGAATTTAAAATGCGAATGCCTGAATAAATACAACAAAACTTTGTAACGTTGTAAAATGTAATAAAAAGACCGATTTCTTCGAGCAGTCGACATTATCAGGTGAACGAATGTCTGAACACATTTAACTCAAAGGTGATTGTACGTATTTAAAGAGTGGTGTAAAGGAAGGTAGAAAGTGGAAAAAATCACCTTTCATTATTTATAACTTTTGGAAAATTTAAGCTGTACTCTATTTATCCTTCCATTTTTGCATGATTACATTTGTGCTTATTTATGGCTCAATAACATTCGAGGACAGGTATGAAAAAAAGTATGATGAAAATGCAATGGTCTTTGAAGCACTCAGGCTATTTGAAGAACGCGCAAGGGAGTACTCTGATTAAACGAATTAATTAGGTAATACCGGAAATACATATTGAAAAAGCTTAATTACCGTCTACTCATGTAAATCATAAAATATGCAATTAGCAAATAAATTGTGACCTCATCAATACATCAAACCTGCTGGCGAAAGAACGAGTGAAAGTCATGACATGAGAGAGAGAGTTAAGACAAAGGGAGATGTGGGGAGATTTGAGTGTAAGTTGAATTGTTCTTAAGGATACGAGACATAAATGCAATCATCAACCAAACTTGGGCATAGCCTAAAGTGGAGTGCAGAAATCTGGAGGGATGTAAAGTTAAAAAAACGCGTTTAAGAATAATATGTGGTAAAAAAAGACGCGGTTGCAAGTGGACCAATGAGGAAAGAAGACTGGTGAATAATAAAAGCTCTCAAAACTTGATGTCGTGAGCGTAGGCCAAATATAATTTTTACCATTAAATTAAGATCAGATGGAAGTATATATGAGAACAAGAGAAGGAAAAAGCCTATCATATCAGATTGAAGAAAATGCACAGGAAATTTGGACACATTCTGAGACATATCGCACGTAATTCCTCTGCCAGAAATAGAATTAAAGGAAAAATTGAGGAAACGGTCCCATAACGAAGGCCAGAGGACCAACAAACGGGTAAATTTAAGAAAATATACAAAAGAAGATACTCTAGGGTTTAAGAGAAATAAAATTGATTAGTGTAGAATGTCGAGGTATTTGGATCCTTCAATTACAACTACACAAATCTTTGGATTTGTTGTATGATAATTATGATAGTTCATTAAGTTTTAAATTAATTTTTCCATAATAGAATAACTTTTTATTTCGGAATGAAAGATTAGCATTATTTTCCTTGCGTAATTAAATGTTTAAGGAACTAGTATTATTTAGTATATACTACTAGTAGTGTAAAGTAAATACCCATATAAATGGTAACACTCTACTGGTTTCTTAAAATTTGAGGTCAATAGACCTCCTTTTTAATAAAAAAAGTAAATAGAAGGAGATTAACACATTTTAATGTTCCTAAGACTGTAAAAAAGTTTTTCAAAATTAAAAAAATGGGATAAAAATTAGGTCTGATTTATCTGATTTGATTCACCTTCTTCTCTTTTTTAAGAATGTAGTTTTCATTTAAAATAATTGCCTTTGTCTTGCTTCTCAAGCTAGGATTATCCTCTTGTTGTGTGTTACTTAAAATTTTTTCGAGTTACATTTGCTATGAAATATAATTTGTCATCGCTAGTAGAACTAAGGTTACTATGAAAAATATATAATAGTGATGGTAAGTGTTCTTCCATTAAGTGGGTCTTTCAATTAAGCATCTTAAAAAGCTGCGGTTACTTTATTTATTTTTTTTGTCTTCCATCCACCTTGATATAGACCTACTTGAAACTCTTAAATCCCGTTATATATTTTCCTTATACGATATTATTCCTTCCAGGACATCTGCTGGTATTCATTTCTGCAGAAAACATAGCTCTTTCTGCAGAGGAAAGAATTCCTCTTTATTTTTTTCTACTGACGTCGCTTTTATTTATTTATTCACAATATTATTTATCTCTTCACAAACTATCCACAAAACGTCTTCAATTTCTCTTCTATCCACCTAACTGTTTCCTTGAATATCACTTGGGACTAGCGATATATATATAGTTTAAATCAACAAATGATCTCTTTTATTTGAATATTTTCGACTATGGTATTTAGTTATTTTAATCTGTAAGAAAATATTTCTATATAGCTGTTACTTTTGATCCGATATCTTTCAATTTGAATTATTTTGAAATGGAAACGAGTCAAAAGGAGGAAATATATGCAAAACTTACCCTGTAGGGAATATGTAAAATCTTAGAATTTGAAACAATTAGGTTAATAAGGCAGCGGAGGTAAGTGACTGGGAAATGAAATAGAAGAATTGAATTGGAATAAAAGAAAACGTATTTGGGCAATAGAAACTGTGATTTGAAGTGATTTCAATTAGAATATAGGGTCAAAGGAATTTGTGTGAAGGAAATTCTACTTTCCCAGGGGGATATGATTCCTTTTCGCATATTAAGGATTAGGATACAAGCATTAACGATCAAAAATTTATGTTCACAGTCAAAACTAAAATTGAAAATACGATAGTCGGAAAAAGAAGTAATAGAAGGGTTAAACGTAATAGATGACAGTTTTTAATTTCAAGAATTGATAAGGAGGGGGATAACATTACAACACTGAAATTTCACAAAAAATAATATATTTTTTTTGTGGAATTGCAGTGTTGTGATTTTTTAACCCTGTACGATGGAAAAATTCCACCTATTTACGGCTGAAACTATTTCATACAATTGATTCAGAAATTTTACCTGCATAAAAATGGAGTGGATCCTATATTTAAAAATCCGCATTAAAATATTTAAAACGAACCTACGTAGGTAATTATAATGAAGTTATGCAATGTTACTAAATTTTGAAACATATAAAAGAGTTTTGAGTTATTTTCTTTCAAAAAATTATACTATGACGCTATTATCAAATAAATTTAATTTATGAACATGTGGTTTAATAATATGCCCTTCATTATCGTTATTATGCCCGTAGTCAATGAATTATGAAATACAAATAGCGAGGAACTCATATAAAATATTATAATCAGCAAAATTTGAAAACAAACTACCTCAATCGGTGATATGTTGAGTAATTTAATCAAAAAACAAATAATTATTCAATGAATTATGAGATATATTGTCTTCTCGTATTTCCAAATCCGAGATGATGCAAATAAAATCAAAAACCGTGAAGCATAAGTCGCACATGCGATGAAATTACAAACCTTTATGCTACATTTTTACATTATCTGAGACGCCATTAACGTTGGTCATTTCACAACATCGATCAATTCCTTCTGGCTTATCGGGCATCCATTATGCCGATAGTCTATCGCAGAAGTCGCCGAAAAGTCCCCAGTCCCCTCCCCGCATCCCTCTTCTCCCTCCTTCCCGATCTCTCCTTGATTATCGAAAAGGGTTATCGCAGCCCTTGGGGTCTCGTTTAACACGTGCTTCAGAGGGAAACATTAATCCAGAGAGAGAGAGAGAGAACGGGAGATCAGAACGGGCAATGACCACTGGAACGGATAATTCGATGGATCCCACGCTATCCTTCGAACTGGAAGAACACCTGTTCGAAAGAGGGCGAGAGAAATAGCAAGAGAGAAAGGGTGAGAGAGAGGGAGGGAGATAGAGAAGTAAGGAGAGAGAGGGAGAGAGAGAGGGAGAGAGAGAGGGAGAGAGAGAGGGAGAGAGTGG
>WURS02000016.1:1594393-1607391 GCA_011762765.2 Rhinocypha anisoptera | reverse complement strand
TCTGCCGCCCCCACACCATGCCCCTCCCCCTCCACCACCTCCCCCCCCTCCCCCACCACCCGGCCACTCCATGCTACTTCACCATCACCACCATCATCACCAAATACTAGGCTCCCATGCAGCACCAGTCTCCACCAATGGGCTGCACTCTCAGGTTGGTGAATTTTGGTTGTCTCAAGGGTGGAGAGAGGTAGTCTCTCCCTCAAAACTGATCCCTCTTGACCAACTTCTAATCCCTAACACATAGGGATTTGAGATGAAATCGTCATGGCCCAAAAATATACTTTTTAGAGAGGAAAAATTTATTTTTATTTGTAATTAGAATAATTTTTAGAATAGATCAATTATTCAGTACAGTAAAATCAGACAAGACATCTCAAAACAAACTGAGCCTGAGGTCTGACTGAAACCAAATCTTCTAATGTAATGTTAAAAATGTTGATGTGGATGGATACCAATCAATCTATAGAGTATAATGTCCTAATATTTATTCATAAAATTTCATTGGGCTAATGCCAAAGTATTTTGACAATATTGTCATTCTTAATAATTCAATTCATAATTACAATACTAGAATAAGTGGTTATTTTCATCTCTCTAAGAGGAAGAAAACTTCATCACAGGCCTCACTTTTTTATAAGGGATTGGTCATATAGTGCAGTGTATTCTTAAATAAAATCTTGTATAAATATTAACAGATTTAAAATTTAATTGAATGAATAAGTATTGTTCAGATGAAATTTGGATTATGTTTAATTAGGTAAATGGAGTTGAAAGTGGTTTCTGTTTAATTTGTAAGTGGAATATTTTATGTTGCAATTTTATATATTCTGTACTTAAAATATAACTGAATATGTTCTTTTGCATACCTTTCATAAATAAAGATTATTATTATTCATGACCCATGATGCTTGTTTATATGGCAATAAAAGTGAGGAATAATTTTCACAAATATATTTTTATTAATTAGCATCAAAATCAGCACACATAGCATACAAACGGACAGCAAAAAAACCATAATTGGTTGAATCAAGTTTATTATTGTTGTTATATTATTACAAGTTATAAATCCAAAGACTTCTTTATTTTAGCCCTCCAAGCAATTCTGCCACCTGCCAGACTGCATTTTTTTCATAGTTCTGTACTATACTGACTTTATTATTCACGTAAACATTATAATGTTTAGCATGTACATGTAATTTATAATTATTATAGTGGTACACCTATTACAAAATTCATAATTTTTTCACTGTCTTATTGCTTCAACACAAATATCTCATATATATGCCATAATGATATTTCTCCATTTCTAGGAGTTGACGAAGAACTAAAAATACGTAAACTTCAAATATCTCTAAGGAAATAATAACCTAATATGGTGGCATTTTTATGTCAATCAGTAACTTAAAGATCATAGCCTTAAAAAAAATTCTTGAATAGAAATACACATCATATTATGTATGGTTTTAAACTAAATATTAAGGGACTGCATTCTATTACAAGCTACCTCTGGTAAAGACTTAAAAATCCCACAGACAAAATTATACATAAGAATGTTCACATAAATATGTTGGATTTACTGAATTTTTCAATTAATCGTAAAATAGAGCTATATTTACGAACAAACATTACTATTTCCAAGTCATTTGAATTTTTTTTGAGTTCATCAAATCACAATAAAAAATTCATCTCTCTTTGCTTACATATAATTTATATCAAGTAAAATATAAATACACATTTTATAACTCTGACGTCATATGATGACTTTCATAAAACAGCATTTTTTCTTTGCCTGTTTCATAACTAAAAGCTTGATCAGTACATATATTGCTTCACTGCATATAGTTACTTTGAGTGTGAGCCCTCTTTGTTGGCTGAGGGTTGGGTTAAAGGAGGGCACATTAAAGATGAGATTATATTTACAGAATTAATATTTATATTTTCTCCTTCATTTTATTGAAGTTGTAACGTCAGATTTAATTTTACCATTATGCTCATCGGGAGTAAACCAAAAAAATGCAGCAAACTTCCAAATTTTTGTCTTGATTCACTCGTGTCTCACTTAATACTCTCTCGCTCCGCACTCGACAGTCCCCACTAAAACCCTCCAACAATCCCCCATCTTCACCTTACATAAACACCAATCAATTACATTCCAACAATCAATTATCCAAAATGCCCCATCACATTAACAACAAGGAAATAAATAATTGGCCAGCACCCAACATCATGACAATAGGCCAGACGATACAAAGTCACCCATTAAATTCCTATTCCACTTGCAGTTTCAGTAAGTAATTACACCTATTAAGATGTTTTCTTCCTTACAGAGAAGCAGTCTTGGTCTTCCAGGGGATCTGCTAGCACACAAACCAAGTCTGCACAGTGAGTTTGACACTTAAACTTGTGACAATTTAGTCAATAACACAAAGAAGGAGTGAATGTTCCATCACTGGAACTGGATCTGAGCTGAAGTCGTGACCGTCCATCGACTTCATCACATCGACTTCCAGTGTTGTACGAAGAAAGTGTTCTCATGATTTACCATGAGTCGTGAGGGGAATGAGAAGCATGAGTCAAAAACCACAAATTGTTGTGGAAGCATTTTCCATCTAAAATTATCATATGCATCAATTTCAAGACATACTGAACAGCAATGTTGTTCCTTCTCTTTAGTTTCACCTTTTTTATTACCATTGCTCAAAACATTATACCATCACCAACGTCTTTAGATGGTTGTATAGTAAATGACTGAAAATGGTTCTGCCAATTGAATGAATGAGAATAAATGAATGTGATGTTTCAAATTTTCATATGCATTTTGTGCTAACATTACACACAGCCATTCTGAGGGAAAAAAACTATGACACAGTGGACATTTAAATTCACAATGAACTGCAAGAGAAATGTATCGGTTCTGATTGAGGAATTCAATTTATGAGATCAACTTAGTACATATTTCCAAGTTGAATTAGCATGTCATTAAAACCACTTCAAGTACTAATAACTGTATAGATTAGAAAAAAGATCATCTTAGAATAGGGACCCCATCTTAAATGACTTGCTCTGTCCTTAGTATGGAAACAGAAAGTTATTTGAACATGTGCTTTCTATTGCTGATGTTGTAATGCCATGTGTCTGTCAAATCATTCTTGTACATGGTGTACTTAACTCTAATTGTTATAATGTAAGCAATATGGTGTATCATAATTTTCAAAGTATACTCAGATTGTGTACAACTAATTGATTTTCATGAAGCATCAAATGGTGTTTTGATATACAAAATAAAGTGAAATGTAAAAAAAAAACAAATTACTCATTTACTATAATCCCTCAATCAAGTTAAAGTTTCAAAATTGTAAAATCAATCTTGAAAAAATCAATAAATTTTGTGCATATTCATGAATTATTCTAGGACCAACTGGAGAAAATTACTTTCTTTTCCATTCCATTTTCTGGCACCTGACCTTTTCATATCTTGTATCTCCATACAAGGATATATCCTAAACTGAAAGAGTTACTTAGATCCATGGTCTAAGAAATGAGGACAATGTGCAATTTCTATTTTTTAAAAACTTCTTCTTTATTCCACCATGCTTCGGTCTACTACACCATTATCAACACTTGATAACGAAGTAGTTCACTGAAACATGTTGAAATAAAGATGAAGTTTTTTTTAAGTGAAAATTTGAAAATTGTCCTCATTTCTTAGATTATGGATTGTTTCCACCATGTCTCACCTGACTATAGCATAGACTCATGGTGTAAATTCTCTGGAACTATCCAGAAAAGGAAAATCCTACTGGAAAAAGTTCATGAAATATACATAATTTTCATATAGCACAAATTTTCATCAGTCCTTGGTGTAAAATCTATAGATGTACTATACAGCATGGTAAACGTCCATAGAATATTCATGGATTTCAAATGGACATTTCCACTGGGGAGATGTGAAGGAATATACTTGGAATCTGTGCATATTCAATGGTGTGTGCTGTCTAGGATATAGGGAAAGGTTTGAGGATTCATAACAGAGGAGTTGGGAGAGTTAGGATTTACTGGGTGTACTTACATATAAGGAGGGGGATTGTATGGGAAACATATTTCCATTCATTCAGATGCCATGAGCACAGTTCTATCTTATCTCTAGCTGATCTTAAATGTTCATTCTTCAGCCTTTAACTGTTCAGCAGCAGCAGCCTCATTTTTTCTTGACGGTTGTGTGCAAGAGAAAAGTAACCATAGCATTCTTCCCTTCTAGTGCCAGCAAAGGTATAACAGGTAGCAGACCCAGGATGACTCTTATGATCCACCTCGTTCATTTCCCTCCGAGTGGGGCAGTGGAGATATGATTGACCACAATAAAAATTTTTCGTACGGAATACATCAGAATATGCATTCCATTTTTTTACTTTCCCTAGATAATCTCTAAATTAATTCGTTAACAAACAGTGCATAAATACTTTGATTTATAACCAGCATTCTACCAAAACTTGGGAGACAACTCGGGGAAATGACAAGGGCAGACAGAATGCATTCCTCAAACTCACCCGAGGATCTTGAACAGTGATAAACGACACTGGAAAGGGGTGCCCTATGCTGGAGCAATAAGGAAATGTGACCATTCAATCCTTTTTATAAAGGTCGACCGTAAAATTTGGAGAGGCGCTATGGGGGAAATGAAGGTGGCAGTAATACATATATATATATATATATACATATTCTCTGCAATCACCTGCCAAAATGTAGATACATGAATTATGCAGCCTAGGGGTTAACTTCGTAATGGAAGATTTCAGGGGTAAAATTGCTTAAATGTCCTTCTTCCCACAAGTGTTTGGCAGTAACCCACCAGATGTCTCTTTCCCAGCCAGCACAGTGTTTTAATCTTACATGTATTACCTGGAAAAATTATATATATAACATATAAGAGGTTTATATTTGTAATAACATGTAATTTGTATAACATGTAAGAGATTACATATATAACATAAGGTAAATCACATACGTAAGCTGAAGATCTAAAAAGTAGTTGAAACGTGTAAAAAATGGCATCAAAGTTCTGCATTAATAGGTAAGTCACACATTAACCAGTGTCCTCTCAATGCCCTTCTTAGTTTTCTAACGGTTTTCCTCTCAGTCCTTGTAACGTATTAACGGTAGCACAAGGAGTACATTTTCTGCCTGTCTGGGGGCAGTAGTAGAGTTGGAAAGGAATTCCGTAAGTGTACAGCAGATATATGTAAACCACTTACATGATTTCGAACCTATGCTACTTACCTTTAATTACCCCTTTACTGAGGGAAGTGAATTACACATGTGCAGGATGGGTTGGTACTTACCCAAATACCTTGGCCCTCCAACCTTGCGCCTCCACTAACTTCCCAAGATCAGTCAAACCAACCATTTCTATCAGTTGCTCATGCCTCATTCTTCCCCCTTCCCCCATCCCTCCTCCGTGCTTTTCTCCAAACTCCTTTTCCTCCTTTCTCAATCTTCCCCAAAACTCCTTTATCTCCCCTCCCCCGGTCACTACTTTAACAACCCACCCACCAATAAACCAACTCCTACCACAGCCTTCTCCCTATCTACCCCTCCTTATCCATGTGGGTATACATTCATCTAACCATTATACCTGAAGATGTTGACTATTTGGAGAAACCAACCATTTCAATAAATATATTGTGTAGTTACAATTAGCTTACTTATTTCTCTTCATTATGAAATTCCACAAAGTTGAGCTTAATACATCAAAGACTTAAGTTAAATGTGAGGTGAGAAGTGCATAAGTTTAAGCAGAGTTGAAAACTATTCATTATATATAGTATTGTTTATTGTTTAACATACATGCAGGTAGACGGTGTCAGGTGGCACATACATCGTTAAAATCAAAATCATTGGAGAGAAACTAAAGTGAACGCAGGGATATTTAAAGAAGAATTTCTCTAAGAAAGGAGATCTTTTTGAGAGTAAGAATTTATCAGAGAAACCTTAATGAAGGTTAACATTAAAGTTTGGTGACAGCTCCTATATTGAATGTGGTATTGTATGATTCTAAAATATGTTTTTGGAGGAAGAAAAATTAGCACATATCAAAAGCTTTAAGGATTAAGGTCTAATAATGATTATATATAATAATAATTAAAATCATCAGAGAGAAAAACAAATGCTGAAGTACAAGGCATGGTATGGGAGGAAAGGTATTTGTTTTGAGAAATCTAAATAAGGCAGGAAATCTGGATGCAATAGGTGCTCATATACTTATGGGTTGAAGATCATCATCAACAGTCTTTGAATGCTGTCATTTAAATGACTAATTATAATTTAGAAGAGTAATGAATTTCGAAATATTTCAACTGAACATGTTTTTACTGAAAAAATTAAATATGTTAAATAATAATAATCTATTAATAATCGTGTGCATGGGTTCATGATCTCATCAATTTTTATGTGTTTGCGATTAACATTTTGATCCTCTTAACTTTATTTCAGTTTAGAACAATAGGTATCTATCTTTATCTTAGCCGTTGATGTCATTTATAAATATTTAATCAGCTTTATTATTCGTCGCATTTGTGCAATGTACTTTATATGTTTAATGCAATTGTCACAAAATTGAAATGAATAATGCTGGTTAACCCAAGGACTTGGTGTGGCTCGCTGGCTAACCCAAAGGAAGTGGTTTAGACTGTGGCCTTGGGTATGGTTATTGTATTTGTCCTATAGGATTTTTCCATAATTTGAAGAGATGCCAAATGTCCAGAGCAGTCTATCTACCCTATAAACAAAAATAGTACTACTGAAACGTTTAAAATTGGCATTTATAATATTATATTACGTTAAAATGCATTAGTCTACATTACAGTCCATTTCTCTTGGTGTTAAATTTTGAATTAAATCTATTGCATTGCCATATTCTTTCTTGTTTAACAACTCAATAGCTAAACATGGAATTACGTAGTTACAGTATTTTTTGAATTGTGTGCCTATTCTTCTGACGTCATTAAAAAAACCCACCCCTCCACTACTTTATAAACAATTGACATACGACTGCGTCGATATTGTTTTCAATCAATCGGTGGAACGGGAAAAATATAAAAGATTCTTCAGACCGCCTACAGCGTCTTTTGAATAGAGTAGTCGTAATCATAGTTTTAACGACGAATGGCAGTTGTATGGTGATAAATATTTTTTAATTTAGCAACTGGTGGTCGCCAGCAAAATGGACGGAAGCTCGTCCATGGTTTTTACACAAACATCCCATTTTGCTGCTAGTTTTCCTATTATGGAAGAAATTCGACGGCAGGGGAAACTTTGTGATATAACATTGAAGGTATGAATGTTTAATGATTTAAATTTCAATCGATTTCAGCCATTGAGTGCACGCTAAAAAATCCTTAAATCTGTGTTGAACCCTACCTTAGGTTGGAGATCATTCATTCAGTGCACATAGAATAGTCCTAGCAGCTACAGTACCATATTTTCGCGCTATGTTTACGCATGATATGCTAGAAAGTCATCAAAAGGATATTACAATGAAAGGGATTGAAGCAGTGTAAGTAGTCAATTTAAAACTCTTTGTTCTCATGGATTAAAGTATCATTTCAATGAAGTAATAAATTTTTGGTTGAACCTAGGATGGTCCTGTAACCAAATGGTTAAGTAATGCATCTTCTTTAATCGAATGACAGCGATAACGTATCCAAATTTTTTTCAGGGCGTTGGAAGCGTTAATCAATTTTGTATATGGTGGCAGAATTTCCATAGATCACGGCAACGTACAGTCTCTGATGGTTGGTTCATCCTTTCTGCAGTTGACAGAAGTAAGAGATGCCTGCGCAGACTTTCTCAGCAAACGGTATTATGGTTCCAAATTAATTATGTTATAATCAACTTACGAATTCCGAAATCAAATTTCTAATATATGTCTGTACAAATATTTCAGCCTACATCCTCAAAATGTGCTGGGTATAAAGTCTTTTGCCGATGCCTTGCTTAGCTTTGGCCTGGTGAGGGCGGCAGATGATTACATTCAAGAGCATTTTTCTGAAGTTGCGAAAGGAGATGAATTTTTATCGCTTGAATTAAACGCTCTTTTAGAGCTCATCAAGCGAGATGATCTCCGTGTATCTTCCGAAGAGCAGGTGATATTTCTTTATACATAATTAGCATTTATTATGACTTAACGATATTGGGTCGCATGCACCAAAATTGCTATTCATTTTCATTTCTCCTCCTTAATGCGTCATATTTTGTCTTTATCACAATACCTTTCTGAAATGACTTCGCACTCGTACGTTTAATGCGCAAGTGACCCTGAGGCGTCCTTTTGCCGTTTATTGGTATGCAAACAATATGAGCGTCAGCCAGTAATAACGATACTCAAGAAAAATATAACAATACAAATACATTACAATCTTCCCCTTCATATACGGGGTAACTCATGAGATTTACTATGTACACTCATAAAAATAGAATAAAGAGCCTGCCAGTTTAGAAATGCACTGGAGGTGCAGAACAAATAATCACAAAAAATACATCTACAAAGAACCATTATTAAATAAACAAAACATAAAACACATATCCCTACAAGTCCAGTATCTCTCTTTTTTTTCTTTCTTTGAGGATACCTCCTCTGTTCATTGTCAATGGTTGGTTCCTGTGGTTGAGTGCTGCACTGGTAGAGGGAGGCTCCCAGTACCCAGCTACTTCTGTTGGCAAAATGGTATCTGCCATTCCTTCAAACTTGGGGTCTTCCTGCCTTGGAATGCTCTCTGATATCTGATCCCCCTCTCCCCTTGCCCTCAACTGGTTTACATACCTGTGAACAACAATGCCATCATTTAATAATACATTGTACAGTCTGGATCCCATAACTTCCTTGATCCTACCCAGAACCAATGTCATTTGTCCCCCCATTAAACACATGCAAAATATTTGTATCATTGTTACATACTACTGAGGGCAATCCGGAGCTATTGGTCATGCATGGGCTCTCACCTTGTTCATCTAACAAGGGCGTTTTATTATCGTCTGTGGTGGGGGATCTCCTACTTTTCACTGCGTCAGGAATTTTGTCATATGCTATCTTTCTACAAAATTGTTCCCTCCTACCTTCGTTGCACATGGCCTTGAGGTGTCCCACCTTTCTACATGAATCACATCGGTAGGTCCGGTATCTGCAAGCAGCCCTTCTATGACCAGTGGCTCCGCAGCAGTGGCATCTTTCCCCATTGGAAATCTGCCCGGATGTTGCTGGTTTTACTGCTCCGTTACTCCTTCTCTGCTTCGACGAATAACTGCTCGCCTCTGGTCCTCTAACACGGTGGACTTCCTCCTCGTTAGCCTCGTCCCGTATGGCGTCCCTGGCGGTGCTGCCCCGATCTACAAAATGGACGCCGTAGCCATTTTGAACTGCTGTGCAGGCCGCAGCATTCTGCGACGCCTTTTCTCTCGACGCAGCTCTCTCCACCACCTTTTCAAACGCCAAAGTTTCGTCTTCCATATTAAGGGCTTGCACGATGCCTTTGTCCCGTAAGCCCAAAACAAACTGGCCTCTGAGCACTTGATCTAGAAATTTTCCGAACTTGCAGTAATGAGAGCTTTCTCTCAGCCCCGCGGAAAACTCAATTACGGTCTCCTCCCCTGACTGTAACCGTTGATTGAATCGATGTCGCTCCGCAATCACTGACTTTTGAGGGCTGAAGTGTTTTCGTAATTTCTCGGTGATTACCTCAAACGTGCATTCTGTCAGCTTCTTCGGTTCACACAAGTTTCTTACGACCGCGTAAGCCTCTTTACCGATCGAGGACAATAATATCGCCCTTTTTTTTACATCATGCTCTTTTCCCATCCCTAAGTCTATGACGACAAAATATTCTACTAATCTTTCCTCATACAACTCCCAATCATCTGCCCCGACTACAAATTTTTCCACAAGATTAGGCATCCTTGTCGCTACTGAAATGACTTCGCTCTCGTACGTTTAATGCGCAAGTGGTGCTGAGACGTCCTTTTGCCGTTTATTGGTATGCAAACAATATGAGCGTCAGCCAGTAACAACAATGACACTCAAGAAAAATATAACAATACAAATACATTACACTTTCATTATCTCCACCATTAATTTTTCTTCTTTAAATCTCTCTAAAAAATTTGTCTCGACTTTCCCTATCCCTGTATTCAGCTCAGAGTTTGTTCTGCTCTGATGCCATTTCCCAAGTTTCTCAATTTCACATTGCAACCACGACCATGAGAAAGTTCACTCATTTTTTATAATCTTAATTTAGATTTATGGCCATCAGTTCCTCCCCTGTTTACATTATAATTTTATTTTTGCAAATATTCCCTCTTACTATTGTTCCTATTATATTATCATTGCATTCGACCTAGTAGTTTTAGAGCAAATTCGAAATTACTCTTTTTGACTCATTGATTTGTTTCTGTTTTTATTATTGATTGCTTTTTTTTGGACTTTTATTTTTTAGTCTGTTTATTTTCAAGTTGTCATAATTTATTAATTACAAGTTTAATATAATCAATAATAAAATATATATGTAATCCTTGGCTCCTAACTACTGCTAAAGGTCCTCAGGGAGTATTTTTGTATTCTTTCTGGAAACAATTTAACTTGAAAGTTATTCCCCATGTGCCCTATAGTTTTCTTATTAATTTATTTATTTATGGGCAACAGCCCAATTTAAAAATAAACATTCAGATATAAATAAATTAAAATTTAAAGGGAAATATAAGGTAATATGGTTCAGAGTAAAGTTACAAGTAAAAAGTAAACATTTCACTTGATAGATTCCAGTAAGTGAAGTAAAATACCAAGTGTGTACAAGTTCAAATATGAAAAAATAAAAACATATAGCATTTGATAACTTAAATCATTAAGACCTTGTTAATAACTATTGAAAATTTTGCCCCTATAAAGATATCGTTACATTACCTGTGAAATTATAATTAACAGCTGTTACCACCTATCTATACAAATAATCAAGAAAATTATCCGCATTAAATTCGTTTGATATTTTGCACAATAACATCTTATCCTATTTACTGAATTATTAAATTACACCCCTATTTAGGGCAGAATCTTTAAAACTACAAGACTTCTTAATTCTACTCCCACCTCCAAAGCCCGTCTCACTCTGTGTAACTGTGCAGGATGAAAATCTTCTCCCAGCCACCACCATCCATTAGTTTTCTTGTCTCCCCTCATCCTCCTACTTGCATCTCCTTCTCTAAAATTGTCTACCACCTCCAGTGTAACTTTTGACTGGCTTTTTACCCTGGCCAAGCCTCCACCCCACTCCTCATCCGAATTAACAATCATTGTGCCTCTTGTAATCCCTCTTCTCCTTCCACCACCACCCTATCTATGGGAACCACTCTAAAGATATCTGTCAGATATATTTGGGAGCCACTCTATAGATATAGCTTTATCCAGTGCCACACAGCAAATAGATATCTTTAGAACCTAAATCATGTCTATCCATAAATGATATACCAATTGATATCTATTAGATATTTAATAGATATCTATAGTTATACAATAATATATCTATTTGCTGTCTGGGAAGTTCAGAGCAATTTCGAGTGATCTTTATTTGTTTGTCTATGTGTACATATTCTGTTAATCAAGTTAATAATTGATTATTTTCAATTTTCATACTATGCTCAAAATACTAAACTGTGAAATTTGTAGAATATTAAAAATGTATTACAAGAGATATAAAAAGGTGAAAACCAGATAACCAGTTTCCATAAAATGTAACAAAATAAATATTTAATCAGGCATTTTTGACAAACTTACATTGGCCCTTCTTATTTTTACTGTTTAATCATGTTTAGTGGTAGATACCAGTAATTAATTTATATGAGAGTAATCACTTACACTCTTACCTGATATATGTGTTTTCATTAGAAGATCATCAATATATATTTTTTGCTATATTTATATTATTTATTTACTATATTTATTTTTCTAGATTTTTTACTGTATTTATATTACATATTAATTTTAACTGTTAACACTTTATTTGGGTGAATTTTATTCCCTTCTCTAATCCCTTTCATTTATAGTTTTACATGCATTCCAGCTTTCGGAGAAAATGATTTTTCAGTTTCTTTTTAATTAGAGTTAGAGATTTTGCTACTCTTATCTCTTTTGGAAAACCATTGCTGCCAATCATAGCTCTTTGGTCCTAATCTTTAATAACCAAAACACGTCATTATTACAACCAAGTAAAAATCATCTGTGCTTCTAGATGAATTTGGAATGATTTGTTCCAATTATGGCATGGCTCCAGATGTTTTTTATTGAATTTTCAATGCAACAAATATTTGCCACAGAAATACATTTCTTATGATGTGGAATAATTTTATGTATTTTATATGTAGGGGACTAGAATTACTTCAGTAATACAGTTTAGCCTGTATTTATTTAGGATCTTTTTTTTATTTCTTCTGATATTGTAGCATCATTGATGTTACATTTTATTTTCGAGAAAGACCAATTCAAAATTCTTCCTTGGGATGTCCACTTGTGACACTTATGGAATTCAAATCAAGACTATTTATGAAGAAAGACAACAAAACTTTGTAAATCCACAATTTTTAAATGGCCAGTTCCGTTGATAAGTCAACATCTTCAGGTACTGTATACAGGAAATGCGTTGAATATATACCCACATGAATCTGGAGGGAAGTAGGGAGGAGGGAGAAGGAAAGGGAGGCAATGAGGGTCTAGGTGTAAGGGATATATCCAGGGGGGAGAGTATGAGGTAAACACATTGTCATTAGACTTTTTGACAGCACCAGCCGTTTAAATAAAATTGTGGACTTACTAAGTTTTGTTGGCTTTCTCCATCATGAATGCCTAACACTATTGAATCACTACTTACACATTTCAGTTACATATATATAGGAAATAGTTTCCGGCGTGACTTCGTGGAACTGCTTCATGATTAAATGAGACACAAACTTTGAAATTC
>WURS02000016.1:1583873-1594293 GCA_011762765.2 Rhinocypha anisoptera | reverse complement strand
TATATATTATAATTATATATTATTTATTATATATTATATACTATATATTATTTAATATGTATATAATCACTAACAGGGTGACCCCCCACGAGTCACCGAGATGTTACTGCAGGAAGGGAGAGGCTTCTGTAGAATTCAAACCGTGAGGAAAAGCTAGTTCGATCAACTCCCTAATCACTTCCTCCAACCTATTCTTGAACTTGGGATCTTCGGCGTAGCGGGAGCGGATCACATCCGCGTTTCCCGTCTTCAGCATGTTATCAAGAGCGTCAGGAGTCAACTGGTCCGGGTCCGTCCGCACGAAATCCTCTCCCAGCATGAAGAACGGTGTCATCACAGCCCCGATGATCACCCCGAACGGCTTGTACTCCCCGTGGACGTCCCTCCGCAGCTGTTCCAGGGACAGGGGAGGACCGCCACCGTTAACCGCACTCAAGGTCTCCGTCATCGAACCGTGGTACTCGGAGAGCAGCTCGTTGAGGTGGTCATCCCTGAACGACCTCGTCGTGCTGAGGTGCATGAAGTAGAGGATGTCGATTGCCGGGTGGCAGTACCTCGTCACCTGGAGATCGATGAATTTCACGTCCACTGGTCTCCCCGTGCTGGAACTCTCGTCCGGCGCGTCGTAGCGGAACATCAGGTTGTTCATCCAGCAGTCCCCGTGGGTGGGGACGTTCGGGCTCCCCGGATTCGCCTTGACCAACCGACAGAGAGTCGGCCAAAGTCCCTGCAAGACCACACCCAGCTTACCCGAGGCCTCCGCCTCCTTGGGCAGCCCTTCCATGTTCTTGGACAGTAACAAAACCGTCTCTATGGCCTTCTGGGTCATGCCGGTCAGCGGACTCGGGGGCACGCCCGGGGGGGCCTCGTAGAAGCACACCTCCCTGGAGAAGGGCGGGAAAGCCTTCAGCCAACCACCGATCTCCGGCGGGAGGGACCTCTCTGCCGCCACGGCGAGGCCGTGGAGGCACCCCAGCCTCCGCATCGTGAGCCTGCAGTGGCACAGGTCCAAGCCCTCGGAGAAGTAGGAGGGGCTGGGGGTGCGGTATCCGCCCTCCGAGAGGTCTTCCATCACGATGGCGTCGTCTTCGCCGCCGTAGACCACCTTGTAACACGCCGGCAGCGGGATGTCAACCTTCCCGCCAGACAGCCTCTTCATGATGGACACGACCTTGTCGAGGTATGTCCCCTCCCGGGAGAATATCCCGCTCTGCTGCGAGAACTCCACAAGGATCTCCGCCTGGGGGAAGCGCTTCACCACGAAGGTTTTGCTCCTGACCTCGCGATCGTCCTGGAAGTGGTAGCGCACGTCGACGCGGAGGACGATCGAGAGGAAACCTTCGACGCCGCTGGTGGCCCGGTGGACGTCGACGCCATCGCAGAGGACGACGTCCGGGCGACCGGTCAGGACCCTGACGGATTCCAGCAAGTGCTCCTGGGAAACGAGGTGCGCCATGTCACTCGAAGCCATCGTCTTCTTGGAGAAAGTTGAGGAAATCAGGGAAGCTACCGAGAGGAGGACCGACAGGAGATTCGCAGGTTACTTCTGATGGCTTACTATTTTCCCCCCTTACGGGCTCTCTCTGGAGGAGAAGGTTAAGACGAGAGTGGCGTCTTTGAAAAGCTAAACGCGACTGAGAGGAAAATCTCTCCTCGGCACGCATAGTAGTAGGGCCTTCATGATTTTTTTTCTTTGCGGCCTCTCTCTCTCTCTCTTCGTTTTCATATGGTCGCTTTATTTATTCTTTTTTATTTTAGTCGGAGGACTCCTTGCGTTATCCTCGCGTGGCATTAGTTGAATCTTGAAATAACAACTGCCACCGCAATCAAGGTCCCTGTGCGGCCTGAACGGAATAAGACGCCCACGACACCGAAAAATCAGGTGGCTGCGCCCCGTAACGTTGCGAGACACCCAAGTCCACGGGACAGAAACCGCAGTGTCGGGCCATGGGGGAACGGGGTGACGATGGGTTTTATGTTTCTTATCCTAAGGTAACGGGTCTTTTAAAATTCGAAGTCAGGGCGCTTTGGTATGAGAAACTACCACCAATGGTAGGAGGCAAAAGATGAACGTCAAAATAGGGAAGGATCTTATGCTCCGATAGTTTATTTATTTTTTATTATCTATTTATTTATATTAAAACAGCCAAAAATAGCACAAAGGCCTCTTAAATTGGCTGTATGAATGCAATACATAAAACAAAACAGAAAAAATAATTTAAAATCAAAACTATTCAACATAAATATTACATTAAAAAATATCAATAAATGACAAGGAGGATAAGGTAAAATTAAGGGAGTATTCTTTGGGGGTGAGCTCTTAATCAGGAGGTTGCGTTTAAGTAAGAATTGGAAAACGGTTCGCGACAAGGATAGATCCAAGGAGGGGAAACTGAGCGGCAAGGGAATTGAATTCTGTGTAAGGATTCGGTGGAAAAGAGATCGCCGTGAAATGGAAAGACGGAACTTTCGGGGTCTGAAGAAGACTATGGTTACGGGTGGGACGTGAAGGAACGCGGATGGAAAATGATGAAAGTAATCCTCTTTCGTGGAAACTCCGCTGGTTCCTTAATATTTTTTATAGTTTGTGATGCTTGAAACTCGTTTTTAAAATGAAAGCATTTCAATTCTTTTTATTATTTATATGTGCCCAAAATTATTAAAACGACGTTAAAATTAGCGTTGATTTGGATTATACTTTTTTTAAATAGAAATCACCTCTATCATATTATAGTTTGTGTTTAGATTGGTACTCCCTCACCATTCAGTTGTTCTACAAGGCACTGGTGTGTTCACTTAAGATGTTCCACCGTTTAATTTTGGAAAAAAAGTTCAGGGAGCCAACCTTGCACTGAATCACTTACTAGCTACGTATATCAGGTTACCGATCGGCTGAATTTTCAATAGTTAAACTCTCAAAACCGCATTTTAATCCATCGGTTTAAAACATTCGTTCACCGCTGATGGCTATTCCTTTAGGCCAGTCCATTGTTTAAGCTGCACCTAACAACACCGCAGTAAAGAGGTGAGATCGGAAACCATCTCAGTAGTGGTTAGGAAAATGGAGGAAAAAAATTAACAAAGGAAAATGGAGTGACACAGGAGACAGTATGGAAATTGAAGAAAGGAGGGAACACTGTTTTTCTTCCATCGCAGGGAGTATCAAAAGGCGTACCTGACGCGGATTGGAAGATATTATTGGGCAAAGGAGGTCAGTTAGAGATTCGGTGGTGACTGAATCTTCCACGCCTTGAGAAGTCGAGCTAACGGGTCAATGCATCCTATCACCAGTCTCCTTCTGGATGCCCGAAAAATTTGAGCCTCCTTAAAATGCTTTGCTGGCATCTCCATCAGAATAATGAGTTGGACAATTTATAATCCTTTGATCACATATGATAAAATATAAAGTATATTTTAAAGTTCACATAATAATTCGTTGAGGTTTTAGTTCACAAGAATAAATTAGTGTCCCATTCATTTCCATTTTTAAATGAAGAAACTAGCACGAGATAATTTTGTCTGGATAATATGAGCAGTATTTGGCTATTACCCAGTCAATCGGGTAGGCCAACCCAAAGGTCGAGGGTTCGAATCCCACCTATTTGAGCTAAACACAACACCAACATGGGTGCTGTGTTTAGCTCAAACTAATTTTCATGAGTGGTTGGCGTCAGCAAGGGAATGCGGTCGTAAAGGTGTTTGCAAAAATCAATTGGCAGAGTGACCTCAAAATAATGGTTAAATGCTTAGAAAGAAAAAATCAAGAAAAACCAGAATTATCAAAAAAGATGTTATGGTTTTGTCGTATTTTAATGATAAATTTCTCAATATGAAAATAGGAACTTGTTATCACAATGATTTCTTTATTTTATCAAAAAATTATTAAGAAAATGCACCAAGTATTTTGTTGCAGGCTAAGCATATTTATATAATATATCGCTGGAGAATGGAGAAAAGAATGCCGTGCGTATCGTTTAGGGAACGGAATACTTATTAGTAGTCTTGGTGCCTTTAATAAAATAAATTGCCATTGGAGTACGTGAAATTGATATGATAGAAAGTTAAAATCACGCATACTTTATTGTATAATATTATTTAATATAAAAAAGCATTGAATCGAATATTCATAGCACTTATAAAATGCGTATTATACGATTTTTCCCTCTTAAAGCCAGTTTACAAGATACAATTACTTGCGCAAGTTCATTTAACATGAAACAAGAAAATCTCGAAAGTGCTTGCATAAAATTAGAACGGGCTATTTCCCGTGCAAGTTTTCAAGCTTTAGCGCTAGTTTTCGTGTTTACAAGGAGAAATGTGGAACTTACATCTCTTCAGGCATCAATTCGTTCATCTGCTTGCATCGTGTAAACGAGGATTTAGAGTGACAAAAAGTAAACATTACTTAAAGTTATGCTACCCTCTCTTGACATGAAAGTATATACATATACCTTACTTTTTTATTGTCCTTTTACACGTAATTTGTTATGTTGTCGACATATTTTCCTAACGAACCATCTTCTATAAAAAAGGCCAACTTATCTAGATCTCTGACGGTTCAAATCGCGAAGTATAGTATTACTTTTTCAAGCCATAGTGGATCTAACGTTTTTAGTATAATTAAAACCATTATTCCACGTTAGGTATAAATTGCATTTGCATTGAAACTTAAATATTCATAGCCATTGATGCGATATAAAAGGGATAAGTGCTAGTTCAAGAAAAAGAAACAATTTTCGAATGTATACCGATGTTTTTTTCATCTTGATGATAAACATTCATTACAAAGCTATAGATGAATTTGAACCAAGTCATAAAATATAATGCCATAAAATATTATAATTTAAATGAGATAAAATAAACGCTCTTGGTTCTAGACGTTAAATTTTTGTTAACTAAGTACGAAAAACTGGTTGAGGTTTTCCTAAGGAATATGTTGTCAAATTAAGGCTGAAGTTTTAAACTTTCTGAGTCCTGAAAGACATTTTTTCGATGCGATCTACAACTTGATTATTATGGATCATGTTAGCTATGGTACAAAGGCCATTGATTGCCCATGTCCCTTAAACTTTTCTTTGGGTTTTTACAATATATGGTTTAAATTTAGCGCTGCATGTTACGAAAAGCGAATGATAAATGACGAACGAAATGAGGCTGTGTGCAATGGTGGGTGTATCAAGTTGTGGGGGGAGTGCATTTTTTTGTTTGTGTTTACTCCTGAATTTTGTATGAAAATGGAGTTCACAATGAAGTACCCGGTTTAAAATTAAAAACTCAAGTCCTTGTTGTAGAGTAAATATGAGCACTCAGGAGTCGTATACGAAAGAGGTTGTATTTACTTACTGTATGCCCGCTTTGACAACTAACCATCAATCTAAAATAGAAATTCCAATTGAAATACCTTTCGGAGGATGTACAAAGGAACTAACTAGTCGAATCATATCTATGTTCAAACTGCCATGCTACATTGAAAGAGGTAATAAACGCTCATTTATTTAATTTTTCCACTGTCTTACTTAATTAGTACTAACGTAAATAGGGTCGTGTGAGCAGTTCGTAACTTCTCGGCTTAACCACGTTACCAATCTCAAATCTTGGTACTTTGTTAACTAAAGCTTATTTTCTTTGTTCCACTAGATCTCTATCCAGCGCTGAAGGCATTTGTGGAGAAGGAGACTTTGAATTTGTACGATGATGTTGCAGAGAAGTTTTTAGAAGAAGTGAAAGAAGCTGACGTTTCTCTCGAAAATGAAATTGTTAAAGCATGGGAAACAGCCTTCAGGGAGGTGTGAGATATTACTTTATATGCGATAAGGTTTTAAGAATTTTCAGAATATTAGTGATAATTTTTTGTCATTGAATGTTGAATTTGACCAAAAATGTAATACCCGGAAACGTAAATCCGTTATCTTTTTCATCTTGGAGTATATGAGAACAACGATGTGCCATAATGTTGAATTTAAACTCGCTGAGGTTTTTCTCATAGAATAACGAATTGAATACAAATATTAGCGCTTCCGTTGTCACCGTAAGTAGATGATTCTTGCAAGTATCGCGGGCACCTTAGTGATATATTCGTTGTCAGTCTCGGTTTGCAATTCATGGCTACACGATCCTCCTCTTCCAAACTCTTTGCCCTCTGCTTTTCTCTTTAATCTGATTTCCTGGTTCCACACTCCACTGAAGCAACTAACATTTTATTTTTCTTGCACTTTACTGTTACTTCCAATGTATGGCATAATATAATAATAATATGGTATAGACTTTCCAAGTCCTCTGTATTTCCCTCTCTTTTATGTTGATAATGTTCATGATCTCTTTCACATTCTTCAAAACTCTTCATCATTTTTTACTCTTAATTACCATCTTCTTCTCCAACTTTTCTCCTTTGGGTGTGTTTTGATGCATGGAGATATATGTAAATTTTTAACCCCTCATAACTAATTGAAACCAGTTGTCTAATCAGAGGCTATATGGACCAAGTTATTTCAGTATTTAAACTTAGCATAGATTTTGCTATACAGTCTGTAAATTTATGTATCTGTTTGGAGAAATTATGCTGACAGAATTCTTATAAGCAAATGCACCACTTATTCCTTATGTGTTTAATGGAGATATAACCTCTCCATTCAAAGCTATGACCTTAAATAGTTTTTGTTGAAAGAAAATCAAAGGGATGCATGCTTTTTTTAGTTTTATCAAATGATATCTTATGGCATTTGAACTAATTATTATTGGAAATTAAAGAAAAAAATGTATGTTTGCAAAATACACACAACATTCATATGAATGTCGTTCATTCTCATGTGTAATGATGCGTGAAATATATGAAGATGTAACAAGTTAAGTGATATTTCCAGGAAACCTTAGAATATGGGAAACCGTCATATGGAAAGTACAAAAGGGAGCTGAAAAATGGCGAACAGTCCACCACTGAGAGGTCATCAGAGGATAATAGTATCGACACGGAGGAGGTGGATGAAGTCACATTTGCTGCAGCTTATCATTCATTGCTCCATTCTCCATCCCTGAGCACTGTCCTCAAGCATGAAAATGCCCATGCAAGAGCCCTTCAACGCCTCGCTGCCCAGAGGGATGAAGAAATAGCTGCATTGGATCTCAGGTGAACTTATCTTCCACTTATTTGTAATGGTAACGTCATTTTCCTTCAATTGCTCATCAAACACTTTGCAGAATTGTTATTTTTGGAAACAGTTCAAAACCTGATTCTATATAAGTTCTGGTGTTTTGGTTATGATCTCAGAGTTCTTATGTAATTTTTTTTATATTTTTTAAGTTTTTCATTTGTAAGTTCTGAATCAGTATATGTATTCGGCAACATAGATGTCTTTCAACTTAGCATTCTAAGGGAGCTTCACATTATTTTTCTCCTTGTAAAACTTATGCTTACATTTGGTTTAATGGCATGCATTTTTCACCTTCATATCGTCGGCCTTCTGCAGACATTTTTTGTTACTTCACAAATCAAAGTGGTTATTGAGAGATGACCTCTGCCCCATTCTCTATCATGTTACAATAACTCCAGGTGTTCAATATTTTAGGTTAAAAAATTTTTGTGGCACATTACTCTTATCGTATCTCATCATCATTGGTATTTCCATCTGGGGATTGGTTTACTGCAGCCAAGACTGCTTTTTCTAGGGATATATTAAAGTGGTGGCTTCCCCATCACCTTCCACATCACAGTGCTGAGGCCGATTCCATGAACTTCATCACTCTCGCCCTCAGCTGTGGCATTTGATGCACGACCGATCACTTTGGTCTATGCCATCAATGTGCCTTCTGGTGAAACTGATTCCTTCCACCAGATGTTGCATCTGTCGAAGTTGTAGGTGCCGTTCTCGAAGTTTGGTGCAGATTCAAGCCGAGAAATTTTGTCAACTGACAACCTTCAGTTCCATAGTTCAGCTCGCTACCACTAGGTTACCTCCACCCCCTTATAGTATGTTTCAAATGACTTGGTGTGTGGGAAGGAGGGCCCAAACAGAACGAGGAGCTTGAAGCCGGTCATGTGATCTTGAGGTAATCAATAGGAGCACAGGTGGGGAAATCCCTCTTCTTGGGAGCTCAGTTTTACTCTGGTTTTGTCGTGTAAAGATATGCTCTATGCTTGTGTTGCCACATACTCTACCTTGTTCAACATCTGTATTTAAAGTACGGCTGTGTGATTACTGTGGGTGTTCTCATCGTAGCATCAGTGCTGGTCCTATCATTGTTACGAGGTGTAGAAAGAGGAAGATGATTTTAATTTAGCTAGGCCATTATAAAAATATGTTACATTGTCACTGGGATTTTGATGGAAGTAACAATATTAAAATGTAAAGCTTATTTATTCTGTTTATTCACCATACATATCCTGTGCATAGATATTATGTTACTACCAATTATATCCTTGCGTCAAGTTATTCACCGAAGTGCTTGCCTTTTGTTCTATATAACTTACTATTGACATAGATTGGCAACGTCTTGTTTGTCGTTCGTACCTCCCCTCCCTCGCCCATACCACAAATTTCCCCTCTCTCACGAGAGTAAGCGGGGGCTGATGGAAAACGGCCAAAGTCTCACACGCCAAGTCATTAAAATGGACTATATAGTAAATATCCACTTTAATTGGGTGATTTTATTGCAGCCTGTGGTATTTTAGGCTGTTGAGTTGCAGAGAAAGTTAAATTCTGACACATTTTTTATTTTTTTTCCCTTGCAGGCAAGCTGAGGAAATGTCTCGTGCCGTGGAGGCGGAGGAGGAGGGCAGGGAGGTGACACTCTTGGACGACGATAGTGGCCTCATTGAGGGCCCCAAGTCTCCGTCGCAGTCAGAGGCCAGCCTCGTCTCCCATCTCATCTGTTCTCACTTTGAGGAGCAGCACCTCCTTCACGGAGGGTGGGCCAGTCGAATGGAGACCTTGCAGACGGTGCAGAAGGATCGTCTGAGGGGTATGATCATGGCTCTGAGTCGAGGGCAAACCAACGGGATACTTTTAAGGTGATTCTTGGTGTAACTTAAGAGGGCTACTCGGATCGGTGGTTTTATGTCGAACTTGCATCTAAGGAATAGACTGATTGGAACAGTTGTGCAATTTGATTAATTCTTCATGATGACACCATATTAGGTATAGTCCAGCCGCGTTGAAATGGTCCTTCTCGGTGAACGGTGAGCACAGCTATGACTACCTACCCCCCCATCTCCCAGACTTACCTCCCCTTCTTTACTTTCTCACTCACACACTGGAGGAGAGGAAAACAGTGTTGCCAGTTTTCCTAACACCAGTGGGGGAAATTAAAATAACATATTAATATTAATAAACTTCTTTTTTGGCATGTTTAACATGGAAAATTACATATAACTCCCTATGTTAACAAACGAACATTACCACGCAAAACAGAGAGAGAACTGAAACAAATAGAGCTGGCAACTACGATGACGTGATGCTGGTAGGGGAGGTGCAGTAGGTGAAGTAAGGAGCCCGGAGTGGGGGTATCCGAGGACAGAGGGGGGTGCCCAGGACCATTTCAATGTGACTGGACTATACAGTATTTCAAAGTGAAGTCATCATTTTGCACCATCAATGTGCTGGAGGATTAATCTTAATCCATTTTGAGGGAAGAAAATTGTTGTGTTCTCACTCAATGATCTCGATCAGTTCAAAACTGTTCCTTCAAGTCTCTACTGACATCCATGTGACATATTTCTGATTGTCACTCGAAAGTCATGGCATAAACTTTGCTGCTATCCTTCTCCTGTTCGATTCTTCATATAAAATCTGCTGGCACGCCTCATAGGATAATCCTACAACGTTACAATGTTTGGCTGGTGTATCTACGATCAGTCACAATTGTATTATGAACAGAAATGAGATGTTCTGATGTAATCACATTTGGTGGTTGTCCAGAATGTTCATCATCATCAATAAATGTTTGGTCATTTTTGAAAAATTTAAGCTAGTCATAAGTTTAGTAAGAAATAGTTAAGTTATTAAGTTAAATACAATTATGCTTTAGGCCAAACTATGAATATTGCATGGATCAAAATACAGCAGAAGTCGGCTATAGCGAGTATGGCTTATAATAAGAGTATCGCTATAGCGAGTGATCATTTTGCTTTGGTTGGTCCACGTGTTAAACCATCGGCAGTTCTGCCGGTTATTACGAGTGGTCACACCTGCACTATCGCTATAGCGAGTAGATTTTGCAGTTGTTGGTGTTCGGGTTGCATAAATCACAGGATTCAAACACACATTACATTGTCATGCCTCGCGAATCTAATTGTAATGAAGACATTACGAGAGACTTTGTGGTGATTTTATGAGAGAAGACTTTGTGGTTTTGATGTCACAGACTTTCTTGGGGAATGACTGAACAACTTATCTTGGAATCTGTGCACCAGTCTGTAATTTCCTGG
>WURS02000016.1:1561590-1574468 GCA_011762765.2 Rhinocypha anisoptera | reverse complement strand
CACACCAGCCCTACATATAACATTTCATTGTTCCCAGCAGTTCTCGCAGGTTTTTGTCCTCTGCGGAATAAACAATTAATTATACGCTTTACATGTACGCGAATAATTTCTCATATCGCTGTTTACGTCTACAGTTACATGTTGAGAGCGAGGAGGAGTGTGTGCGCGCCTACTGCATCGAGGATTCCACCAATTGTCGGAAAGGTTATCAGTCGTCTCAAATTCGCCGAATTGACACTTCACCATATTTTTACAGTTGATGCCATTGATGCCTTCACTTGGTGGAAACTATTCATCGTGAAGATATACGATGTTAACAGACACTCGGTTTCTCTCGACAAAATTATTAGATATTACAAGAAACAGTCTCGGGCTGAGCCGAGTGGAAATCCTTCACAGTGAGATAAGAAAAAAACATTGCACTTCCCACATATACTAATTTTATTCTTTACGAACCGGGTTTCGTCGCATAGCGACATCATCGGGTGGTGATTTCGCTGTGCGACATGTGAAGCATAGCGACGAAACCCGAGTGGTAAAGAATAAAATTATATGCGGAAAGTGCAATGTTTTTTCTTCTCTCACTATTAGCTAATACATACTTTGGTTTCGACTTCAAATAGTCATACTCACACCACTGCCTGGGTAGTCGTACGGAAATAACCACCTTTACAACGGGGCGAGATTGGGACTATACATGTAGTCCCTTCTTCCACCTACTTACTTCTCACTAATAGAGTATTAGAAATAGACAGAGTTATAGTTTTAACATACGCGTGGGGCAGAGATGATGCCATAATTGTCAGCTGTGTAGAAAGATATTTACAATTGTGCGGGGAAAACGCAAAAATAGACGGCTGTTATCCTTGACGAAATGACCCACTGCAAGAAAACTCCCACGCGAGGTGGGGCGTGTTGAACCTTGGCCTTCCCCCTTGGCGGCGTCTTTCCCTATTTCTTTCCTCTTTTTCCTATTATTTTCCTCTCGAATTCCTTCCATGACTCAGGGTGTGTGTGTGTCCTATCCACCTTGTTCTTCTTTTCCCTTATCGTACTCCACACTGAATTGGCTTCCTCCGCTCTCCTGTGCACTTGCTCGTCCCTAACTCTATCCGTCCACTTGATCTTCAGCAATCTCCTCCAGTACCACACATCGAAGGTTTCTATTCTTCTTTGGTCTGTTTTTCCAAAAGTCTTTAATCGATTCCATAGAATGCCCAATACGAATGTTTTCACATATCGCTTCCTTTTTTGGAGTGATATCTTCCTATTAAAAATGAATGCTCCCTTCTTAGCCTGAACCAGTTTACACTTGATATTGAACATGTTACTGTTAAAAGATTTAATTATTTACGAGGTGGAAGACGAAGAGAATTATTTTATATTCATTTTGGCAACTAACCTGTACTGAAAGGTAGAGAGTAACACTTTGTATTCCACTATAAAATTATTTTAATGTGGACATGTTTTGATACACTATAGCATCCACAGGAAATTGACTGTTCACGAATGGAAACGGGATGTACGGTAAGCTGTTTACTTCCCTGAGCGTAGAACGGCGTAGAAAACATGTGTCGATAATAAAATAATTTTATGGTGGAATGCAAAGCATTACCGTTAATTAACGGGCACAATACGCCGACAAGCACACTGTAAGCGTTGCTCACCGCGACTTAACACAACCAGTCGCATTACAAAAATTGGGAGAAATTTTTGCTGCGGCGTATAAAAATTTAGTGTTCCCCATGTTGTATGTGTGACACAGGAACTTAATTATTAAGATATAATCCTAAAATTAACATATAAATTATTATCGAGGAAAATTCCTGGGTTGTAGCAACATATTGGAGAATAATGACTACGCTTTATTCCCTGGTACAACTTATTACGAGCATTAAAATCATGAAGTGATTAATTGAATGAATAAATGACTAAATGGTAACAGATATGATACAAAAAACTTTGCCGTTTAAAAAAAATTATTCCTTACCGGTTTCGTCATTGAGTGTCATCTTCGGGTCATCATCTTCGCCGGAAGATGAAACATGGCGTCGAAATCGAACGCGGATGTAAATAAATATTTTGTAGTGCGTCAAAGATTAGGCATTATATCCGTCATCGCCATGAAAGAGTTCCACCACGTGACGCCTGCTACAATCGCTTAAGTAATTTTTATGTATTCACGTAAATACATTAAAATGGAGAATGTGAGAAACGGGGGGGGGGAGGAGGGAGGGGGTAAATGAAAAAACGGGTACTCCGCAACCTAATCTAAAAAATTTAGAGGATGGGGGCTGCGATGGAGTCGCTCTCCGCACGGACGACTTCGCTCCGAGCATTTGAATGTCGCCCGCCCTTGCTGCGAAAGAAAATGACTCGTTGCATTCGACGACACATTTAATTCACCGTCGCTAATTAATCTCTCGAGCGAGAGAGAGAGAGAGAGAGAGAGAGAGACCCTGCCGCGGAAGCGGAAATAAACGCTCGTTCCGACGAGCGGATGTCCGCCACGCCGGAAGAAAACAAAAGAGTCATGGCGGCTAAATAAAACACTGAAGGAGGTGCTATGGAGAAAGTAATCCCGGCATGCACTTGCGCAAGGCCGTTAAATTATAATGGAGGGGGAAACACGCTTTAACTTTCAAAAACATTTTAAATGGGTGACGGCAAAGGAATGAATGCATGGACACGCCACATGCAAGTAAAGAAATACGGAAATTATTCACGTAACTCGGTAATACAAAACTTTTTAATTTTTTTCCCTTCTCCAAGATGATTTCTGTTTTTGGATGCGTGTTTGACTTTCAAAACGATCGTGAAACTAGAAACAGAAAGTGTAATGAATCGAAAGGACGATATACGATTGCTCATGCGGTCAACAATTTACAAACCTTAATTTCGTCGATAATTTTGTATAATACGGGTGTACCTAATCAAAGATGTTTTCACATATTACGGCAAAGCTCAGATCAATGGAAGCCGGCTTGTAGCCGACTTGCAATGTGTACCCCTCAATAAATAAATATCCACAAAATAAAATGGCCTGACTATTCATTTTTTGGGTAAATTCTTTGTGAAAATATAACAATAATAATTTGTATTTTGTTCAGGCGAAATTAGGACCGAGAGTTCCTCTCTCAAATTTCACCTCGTTGGACAATACAATTAAAAACACCCGTAACTGTTGAGGACCTCGAACCCGCGACCTTCGCATTAGCAGTCAGAATAGCTGCTCACCACTATAACCCTGTATGCATAAAAATTAATGATTCAAAGAGAAGTTTGAGAGAGATTGGGAGAGCACGGGGTTGTGAGAAAAGGCATACAAGGATGCGAATGGAAGGATAGACGGTGGAGGATGGAAGCTCCGAACAATGTTCCTGCTAGCAGTTTAATCAGATATTTTTATAGGCTGTAGTTTCAACTCTGTTCTGAACTAATACCAATCTATACAAAACATCCGGCGTGTGGTTTCAAATCTGTTCAGAAATAATAATAGACTCTACAGAGCGGGAGGAAAGGCATAAAAGTATGGGAGGGTAGAGGGAAGACGTAGTTCGGAAGAGCCTAAAAAAATATGGCCCTAATATTTCATTTGCACATTGGATATTTGAGGACCTTTTTCATATACGGAGCAGAATTCATTGATCTAATTCAGGTTAATTAGAGCGAGAGCAATTTTACATGACAAAGAAAAAAAGTAATGAAAACATGTTATTGTCTCGAACGGTCCAAAGCGTTACATCATCATCAACGGGTTAAATACATGGCAATCGGAAGAGACGACAAAATATTTTCAACTAACGAAAAAGTGCCATCTCTTTTTCATTAATGTGTTTCAATTTCACTACATCAGAAACGACGCAATTAGGAGCAATTAAATTATTCATAGTCATTAAATGAGAGCCTCCATGTAATTGGATTGATATAATTTCCCCAATACAAAAAAAGAGATTTAGCTGACATTGAACACAAAAGAACACAAAACTCTCATCGTCAATACTTCAATCCGAAGATCGGTTGACTGCAGCCCCCTTCGTCCATTCATATCTAATTCCTCTCTCACACCCATTGGTAGGTCTTCTTTCGAACGTCCCTGATAATTTGCCCTATATAATTGTCCCTCGATCTTCTACGCGGGGCCCTCCCCTCTATATTTCCTCCTCCTATTTTAGTCTTCACGAATTCATTCTATGCCTCAGGATGTCTCCCCTATGTCCACCTCATTCTTATTTTCCTTAATGTACTCCATAATGACTCCGCTCTTCTGTACACTTCCTCGTTCCTAACTCTGCCCGTCAACTTAATTCTCAACATTCTACTCCGGCACCATGTTTGGAAAGCATATATTCTTCTTTGGTCTGTTTTTCAAAAATTCCTTGTATCTGATCCATAGAGTGCCCAATACGAATGTTTTCACGTACCGCTTCCTCGTTTGGAGTGATATCTTGGAATTATTTTGGACGTTTCAGCGGATGGACTGCCTTCGACAGTGACAAAGAGATTACTGTTCTCAGGGAAGGGTAGTAGGTTTCTCAGAAAGGGGAGTGGGAGAGGGGAAAGGAGGGAGGGGAAGGAAGAGGGCATTGGTGGAGGAGGTTGAGGGGGAAAGAAATAAGGTGATGGAAATTTTATTGTGAACATGTGTCCACATGCTCACATGCACATGCGTGCAATCACGCATGAACGTTCATCCATAGAAATGAGCGCACACCCACACAACCATGCATATATACTCTTGCTCACACCTACACACATATGACTGCACGCACAAACGCGAGTACAAATACACACACATTTACACATCCGCACAAATACAGGAATATATGCACTCATACATTCTTTCATATGAACTAATATCCAGGTACATACATATGAATTCATACAACACCCCACGTATACATATGTGCATGCACATGCACAAAATCATGTCAGCGGAAGGAGAATGGAGACGTTGGGAATGTGGCCGCCACCAAGATTTTCCTAGTGCATATATACATACTTATATAAATATATACATATACATATATAAACATATATATTTTTTTATGTGAGCCTATGTGTACATGTAAATTAAAATTTTTTCTTATTATCAGGCATTGATTTTGGTTATGATGAGGTATAAAAACAGTGAGAAATAATCATGACAATATAGCACATATTTTTATTTATATGGCTCTATGATGTTTTCAGTTAGTTAGAAGCAGTGTAAGAAATTTTTAATATGATGGTAATTCAGTTTTTACCAGAAAATCTAATTCTTAACATTAACCAAAATAATAAGCTTTTTAAGAAAAATATTTGATCTTTTCTCTTAATAAAACTGGTAAAATACATTTAGGTTACTGAATTATATTCTTTTAAGCATTATAAAATGCCAATGAACTGATTAAGAAGAACTGTTTGTTTAGGAAAACCATCTAAATGAACTTAGAAAATATTCAATAACCAAAACTTTGGTTACCTATCGATATATAATTTTCTATTTATAATAATTAATAATTTTATAAGAGGAAGACGAAATCCTAAAAATCGCTTCATATTTCTTTTATACCAGGTTATGGACTACGTCCAATATTATCTTGACTTGGATGCTGCCAATAATCTGGATAATGCTGAGTGGAAGGTGGAATACAATCTCACATCATTTTACGGCTTGCCAAACGTGTCCGCTGCTTCCCTACATGAGCTAGCCGAGACATTTCTGATGGGAAACACACCAACAGCCAGCGTGGAGACACAGCAGGTGCCACAACAAGAGGAGAGCAAGAAGGTCGGAGGCACCGAATCGCTAGATGTTCCTCTACCAATTGTGTCACCAATGCTAGGCGTTGACTTGTTCGAACGTTATTATCGTGCCAACTCAGTGAGTTACAAGCAGGGCAGTGGTTTGTGGGGAACCTGCAGTGCGTTATGTCGTCGTGGGCACTACTGCTCCATCACGCAGGTCGATTACAGTGATTTCCAAGACTGCATGGATGCACACGTGGAAGTTGTCCTGCCAAGCATTGGGAATAACTTGTTGTGCAAGGAATTCATGTTCATGGTCTTGATTTTGCCTCTCGTTTTCTAGTGTTTATTAGCATGTGTGATTGATCAATTTTTTTCTCTTCTAGGTGGGTTGTTAAAAATTTAGGTAAGATACTAATCTTTCCGTGTGACTTAAGGTTGTCAATCCTTAGTTTCAGTATTATTTTACTAACTCTCTTTGATGAGTTGCATTTTTTCTGTGGCTGTGATCTAGCACTTCTGACAGAAAGTATCAGGAGGGCTATTTTAAAAGGCTGATTAGTGACACACAACTCCATGTTCTCAGTCCCTCTTTATCTTTTCCGTGCTGGCAGAGTGAGACTGCATCTGGAATTATTAGGCCAAATTAGAGGGTATTTTGGCAGAATGTGTTGAATATGCCATGTGTTTCTGTGCTGAGAAGAATATTATGCCCGAGGTCAGTTGGCATTAATATATATATATATACATGCATATAATTGTGATGAAATTTCTAAGTACTGAAAATTATCACACTTAAAAAACTTTTTGTCGAAGAAGATTTAATGTATTTTCATGCGACCTATCATAATAATTGACGTCATTAATGGTCAGGGAGTGAGAGAATATTTTAATAATATATTTTATGGCACATTTGTTAATTTACACCAGAGGAGATGAAAATATGCAATAGATTAAATATTGATTAAGTATTGTAAATAAGTATTTGAGTGGAATATTTATGCTTAATTGGCTGATTGGTTTAATTTTTCAGCCATGACCTGTCTTCTGTATTTATCATGTTGTGTGAAATGTTTCAAAACAGCCTGGGTGTAAATAAAATTTAAAATTTTGGCACAGTTCCTTATGGGAAATATCTATAACCTGATTTATGAATTTGGT
This sequence comes from Rhinocypha anisoptera, assembly GCA_011762765.2. Lineage (NCBI taxonomy): Eukaryota > Metazoa > Arthropoda > Insecta > Odonata > Chlorocyphidae > Rhinocypha > Rhinocypha anisoptera. The sequence continues at coordinate 1,567,577 of WURS02000016.1, read as the reverse complement.
TTTCAGCAGTTATATGAAATATAAAAGGAATTTACAGGATCAGAGTATGAAGCAGACAGTTTGGCTTACAAGCCATTTATTTTGTGTTTGGAATTAGTTCATGTTTTTAATTAAATCCCTAACATCAATGCAAAAAGTTCATTCTGAATTAAATGTGTTGATACAATAAAACCCTGCCATGCTAAACCTCTTTAAAAGTATTATGGAGCATAATATTTTATTCATGGCACTTTTCACTAAATGATTTGAGATATAATGATGATGATGCATTTCTGAGAACCAGATAAGGAAAAAAGATTGGATATTGATGCAGAATTTAAATAGAGCAATAATTTTCTAAATTACTTTCACACATCATATTTCAATGTGTTATATATATTTTTTGGACAAAGTTATTGCTCTAGTATTTTATTACATAGTTCAAATGTTGTCTTAGTCAAACCCTTTAATTTGAAAGAAAAAATGATAATGAAAAATAACAGTATATTTAGCTGAATTACAGAAGAGATACTCTTTCAATAAATTAGAAACAAAATTAAGAAAGTGTACATGTTCCTACTTAATTACAGGCTATCCTAACATACAACTGAAATTAACCATTTCTTTATTTCTATCATGTATTTCTTCAATTTAATAAAACCTAATACAAAAAATGAATTGAATTTAAGAAAGACCAAGTATTTGTAGAAGCTTGACAAGCATGTCTTTGCTCCTTTGGTCCAGTAAGAAAATGAAAACTGTGGATTAGTTCGGCATACCAAAGAAAACTGTAATAGTGCACATAAGATAAAGGAGTCTGTCTACACAGTTTAGTTTATGACTTGCGTAAACATAATAATAATAATGAGTCAGAATTATTTATAAAGGAACAAAAAACTTTATGGTTCTAAAATATTTTCCGAGTAAAATTTAAAAAAACTGTTTAATAGAATGAATGGAGGGAATAATTTAATGTTGATTATATTCTTATACTATCAAATTATCACATTTTTACCTTTGCTTATATGTAAGATCTATTACATAAAAATCTTTATTAGAGTTATTTAATGTTATTACTTGGTAACTCCAATAATACTTTTGAATTTTTACATAAATAATTATAATTTTCTTCCATTTATAACCATGGAATGTAACAGTTATTAATTACTGTATCTGTGATGCTAAATATTCAGAAATTCTACTTAATGGTAAAGATATTTTAATTGTAGGAATGAATTAATAAGTTTCTGATAATTTATAATTAACTTTTTATAACTTTGTTTTAAAAACATTAGCATGATAAATTTATGAAGAAAATAAGTTGTGATAAATTCTTTATGAATTATTGAATAATATTATTTTTGAATGAAGAATAATCATGCAAATTTCTAGGAAATTCTTTTAAAATGACAAATTAGCTTGAAATAACTTTGAATACCCTGAATCTAATTTCCAAGTAGTGCCTATATATAATTCACTCCCTACATAATCTTCTCCTAGATATATCTAACCTGTGGAAGTGAAAAATAAAAAATTAATTTTCTAAGAACTACATATTCAGCTATGAGATGGAACAGATCCTATGTACAACTCCTGAAAATATTTACAGGATTACTAATACATTTTTCATTGAGGTAGTGCTTCAAAAACATAACAATAAATATTGAGAAACAAATTTCCTAGAATGTAGGTTACTTACCTGTTAGTTTTTTCAATATTATTTTCTCGTCCAAGACAATCCATTGTTTTTATTAGGAATGAATCCAAAATGCCAGATTATCCTTTGTATCAGAAATATGGATTGCTGGAGGGAATATTCAAGGATGAAAGGATGGCAAGCTCAACTAAAACCTTAAAGTTCTTCTAATGACAAGACTCCTTCATTAGCAGTGCTTCCTGGTCCCCATCTCCAGCAAACTTGTGAGGGATGCCTTCCAGCTAGAATCAGTCAAGTTCACGTCAAGAAGTATTTGGGCCAAAGAAAGTCTTCTCTACATCTGGTCAAGAATGATAAATTGTGTGAGTAAATTATTCATTAAGTTTATTTCATTATTTATTCAGAGTCAAATTAAAATAATTTGAACATAATCATACATTAATCCATATCATAATGTGATTAAAGTCTATGGATGGAATGGATAGTTTGTTGAAAGCTTGTACTAGTGTTAGAAATAGCGATATGTATTAGGTATCTGGATAGAATGATTTCTTTGTCAAATTTGTATTTTCTTCATAAAGTACAAGTGACAGTAACTTTTAGAATGGATATATTTAATGGAATTATGTTTATTCTTTTGACAGTATTGCTAAAAAAGTTATTAATATTTATTTGTGGTTTGAAGGAAAAAATTTTAATGTTGAATCAGGACTTTAATTGTTTCAGATTACTCCTATTTATCTATGCCTTTATAGTCAGTACTTGAAATATTTAATGTATAATATAATCCCAGGGCATACAAGTTATTTCAGGGTAAAGCTATTAAAAGATCAAGTGATCAATCGGATGAAAGTGCAATGTTACCACTTCTTTAGGAGATTCCCTTTCTAAAATGAAACATCTCTAGTTGAGATACTGATTTGTTTCCTACGATTTCTGTGTTCAAGCATATTTTGAACAAATTGAAATGTATCATACCTCTTTGTTTTCACATTTAAGGTGTACTCTATGCTGTATTTACTGTTGTAATTTTTACCACTATTTTTCCCAAATTATCATTAAAAATTTGACAGGAGAAAAATATGTGATATCAATGAATTTAAGGAGTCATAGGATAAAAGAATATGTTCTCATTAATTACAGAGCAGATATTGTTTACTGTTTTAATTTGTATGCAGTAGTTATAGTACCATAATTTTATAAATAATATATGGAAATCAGACTACGTAATTTTCTACATATTGCACATTATTATGGCCTATGTATCTCACTCCAGGATCTCATGTGGTAACATATTCTTCAAACACAAAAGAAATAAATATTTGATTTTAGAGCTACAAAGTATCGGTACAGGTACGCATGACTGTGGCTTGCCGAGTTTGAATTTTTTACTTGAGTAGCCCACAGGAAGGAACATCTCGTTCACATTACCCTACCAAAATTTTCCATGAATAATGTGGGCTTGAAGGTGGCTAGTGATCCTGACTGACAGTTAAGAGATCCATCGGTTGAATCCCCTGCATATCAAATGATATTTCCATGGTGAATTTGTACATGTTTACATTAGGTCAGTTGTTTACATTTGAAAATCCTGTAAACTTTGGTGATCAAAAGCTAAAGGTACTTTCATCGCTATGGGAGTGCTTATTGATATGGGAGGGCAGATAACGCAATAACATTTATTTAAAAAAAATGTTTCCTTTAAAATCTAGGGGGGGAATTATGTGAGTGAATGCAGCATTTGTTCTTGCATTACAATTCTCAAGGAAATTATTACACTACTAAAGATACATATCCATCACACTTCTAGAACCACAGCTTCAATGGAATAAGTCAACTTTGCCCATGTAGGTGGGAAAATGTAAACTGACCTGTTCCTTCTGAAAACATCTGCCAGTGCAATCAAATCAGAGTAGAGTCTGCATATATTCAGTTTAGTAAAGTATGATGAATTTCATGTGAATATCTATTCTTTCATCTGAAAACCTGCAAAAATCTCCTTTAACCCTGGAGATGAATATCACATTAATAATATTGAGATGATGAATGAAAAATAAATAATATAGCATAATAATCTCAGTACATGGTGATTTTTGTACCAATTTTCAGCATTTGTTGACAGGAGACTTTAATAGAAGTAGCAACTTTTGCTTTGGTATAAATAAAAGTTTGCAGTTAAGATGGACAATTTACTATCTACCTAGGAAAAAAAATCATAAAAATAAATTCACTATATTCGTATATTCTACATTCAAAAATGTATCTCCATATTCATTTATTTCTTGTTTGGAAAAAATATTACTGAAAAGATTTAGTGTATATCTTTTTAAGAGCCTTGAAATTTCCATGATGATAATTCATCAAACTTTTGTTTTCCTTATATGCAAAGACTGCCTAAGGAACCATAGACAATTATTTCCCATCCAACAATGAAACAGCTTCTGGACATATTAGCATAAGAAATACTCATGATTGAATAAAGAAGCCTATAATATCTTTATTTGTAGGTTTATTTTACATTTTTGGGGTCACTTAAGCACAACATGATTGTATCATTATTAACAGTTAGTAAATGTACCACTTTTATCTTGAAACAATAAAATAAAAATCAGTATGTACGTCATAGCAATAAAGAGTAGGTATACAGAAATCAGTAAATGAATCTATAATGTTCATAGCACTTTTACAATGCTTGTGAATAATTTACACAAAGTATTTAACATAATACTTCAATTTAATGAGTTCCAAAATATTCGTTTTATCAATTTATATGAAAGCCATAGAGATTGCTAATTTCCATTTATTTCAGCAATAAGACCCCAAGTATGTTATCAAACAGCTAAAAAGCTGATCAGATTCCATTGACATGGAAAATGAAACCATTCATATAGATCATAGACCAATTTTTATTTTTTCCCATTCATTTTCAACTAAACGTGAATGAATTAATATGATTAATACTTTTATAAAATCCACAACACTGCCATATTTCAGCTTTGCATACACAAGCTCTTTAATGTGGTAACATAATTTGAAATTAATAACTTTTGTAATAGCTCATGCAATTGAAACTAAGCTGTACATAGAAAAGCAACAATAAAATTGGTCAGTGCAATACGAATTTGCACTATGATTCGGCCCAAAGCCTCTGGCACATACTTGGAGTTTTCCAGTAATGTCTCTGTCAGTAGATCAAGAACGTCTAGAGCTATTTTATATACACAGTATTGTACAAAAATATATACTTGCCATCAGCTGTAGCATAACCCCACAGACAATAAACGTATCTTTATGCCATATAAAATTTAAGGACAAAGAGGGAAATGGGTAAACACTTTTTTCGCAGCTTGAAACCAATGAACACAGCGTGAGGACAAATAGATTCATCATCCCAGCACTTTACATCTCACTTTTGCAAGGACACTGAGGCGTTGCCACGAGTATTTTTTGGTAGATGCTTAAATATTCAATTATTTCATTTCTTCCCCCTCAAGGTATCCGGTTCCATAAGAAATAGACATCCACTTTTTAAATCATTTTTGCAGCATTAACACACCGATTCCAATAAAAAATCATCACCTCAAAACCCTTGCCGAATTCGTGTCTCACGACAAAAGTTCAACACTTTCCACAGTCACGGCTGTCCCTCTCATTGTTATTTTTTTTCCTAAATAACAGTCGATAATCCCTCCCGAAGCACCTACCGTGCTCAAGCAAGGCGGTCAGAGCTCACTCAGCAATTATCAGCCACTAGGTGTCGCCACCGGGGGTCGAAAGAAGAGAAAAAATAGGGCCAAGAGAAGGAGGAGGCCGAATGAAAAAATCACGGATTCCTTTTGGCGTCACTTCGGAAAACTCACCTCTCGACTCCTACCCCCGCGCGCACGGCTGACAGAACATTCCCCCCCCAATTCCGCCTCTCACGACTCGTCTTCGTCGATGGTGTGCATTCGAAGCCCGGACGTCGCGAGAAAGCGTTACCCGCGGATCGGTCGGTCCGCGTCGAGACGCTCCGACGGGTAGAAATGAGATGCGGAAACGAAAGAGAACATAAAAATAATAAAACTTCAGAGGAAAGAACAAAAAGGGAGGATAGAATATATATATATATATTTTTTCCCACACTCGAGGAACATACACTGTAGAAGTTTTGATTGCTTAGTAATTCTCTCCCCGGACCCCCGTCCCTCCACGCCCTCCGAATGAGATTAAGGGCCTTTCCCCTTCGCAAGCGGTCCCCGACCCCTGGGGCCAGGCGACGTGGACGCGAATCTTCAAGCGCCGCGTCGGGACCAAAGCGACACTGATCTTGCGACCCCACCCCCCCCCCCCCCCCCCCCCCCCCCCCCCC
>WURS02000016.1:1511386-1524939 GCA_011762765.2 Rhinocypha anisoptera | reverse complement strand
GTCTCCTTCCTTCTGCCTCCTCTCTTCTCTCCTGTCTTATGCCCTTCTGACCATTCTCACTCTCTGTCTGCCTTGCCATCTGCCTTTGCCGTCTCTCCTCTTTGCCGTCTGCCTTCCTCCACACCTTTTAGGTAGGGTTTATATACCGTTTTTACCTGGGGTTAGTTGGCTATCGAAAATATTTGCACGATTTCAACGCCGCGCTGCAGCAATTCGTCGACCCACCGAGCATGACCCCGCGCTTTCAAACGATCGAACTGGTAGGGCATTCGCGTATTTATGCTTTAAACGATGAAATTTCGACTTTCCATTACAACATATATATATATATATATATCGAATTTAATCCAAAATTAAATTTTGAACTCATAATTGTGCCTTAGAAATACGAGTAACTTCAGTAAAACATTCTATATCTAAACTGACAGAATTTCTAGTGATCTTAAAATAAAACATTTTTTCATTATAATAATCAAACTAATGAGAATAGTAGTTAATTTTAAATGAGAGAAATAATCTCAGTATAAAATGTCTCTTTACCATTCCTTAAGTTGGAAATTTTCAAAATATAGTGTTTATGTTAGCGTATATTTATTGTAGAAGTACATCTTGAAGTCATTTATTCTATGAAAAAGCTTTTGTGGAGATTTGAATTAAATTAGATGAAACACCTACATTATTGGGTCATATAACTTAAATTTAATTGCATACTGGTTATTTATTAGCAGATGAGTCTATTGATATAATGAAATTGACATTCTTCGGAGACGAAATCAAGAAATTTTTCCATTTCCGTTGTTACTTTCCCCTTTTTTACGATTTAAGCTTATTCGTTACGAGTGATGATGCATTCGTGTTACGTGGAAAAAGAAAAGAGAAAATGACCCTCTGGCCGCAACACGAAGGTTTTGACCCCTCCCCTGCAATGTCCGATAGCATTCCTTCTCTTCAGTTTCTAACACCCTTAATTTCCCGTTTCTGAGAGAGAGTTACGAGGGAGGGGAATGCAGACGGCCGATAAATCTTGGCGTCTGTTCCTTAGTCATTCACCGCATGCACACAGCACAAAACGTCCAGTATTTTCTACGTCTGCATGTTTCTGTATCCTGGAAACTAAAATTCGTCTCGACCATTGTCGATTCAAGGATATATATGTAGTCGTTATGAAATTTGGCTCACAAACGCCTGAAGCTGGAATTTAACTCTTTATGTGTATATTCCTAATTTTCCTGTGTACATATTCACTCATTTAAAAATTCGGCTCCCTCGCAGAAGTGTGTTGCAACATAGAAAATTTTCCTGTGATTGACCCAAATTTAAGATATTAATATATAATTCTTAATACTCAAAAGAAATAGGGAGTTTACTTTTGATCTTTCATATTTTCATAAAAGTAAAAGCAAAATATATATTCCTTCAACAACAGAGCGAGTATTTAACTGAAAGGTCGGATATTCCAAAACAGACCATTTCTAGGCACCTAATTTTAAAATCTAAGATAAAAACAATTTAGTTGATGGTTGAGTACTTCATTATATTTATTATAACATATATATTCATGGTATTCATATTATATATATATATATATATATATTCATAATAATTAAATATAATTGCATAATAATTTCTAATACTAGAAGTATTTTTTCAATATTTTCACATATTCCTTGTTATTGGCATTCATTAGGCCTTGTAAATGTCTTCATATTAATCTTAGAAAAATAATCTACTGGATAAACATTAAAAAATGAAACTCTTGAATAGGTGCAGCAATTGAATTATGTAGTTATTTTTTTACGAAATTATAACATTCACGTTACTTCATTAATCATTATCAATTGAAATTAATTTGGTAAATAAATTGGAGGAAGTAATTTTTTAAATGCTGTTATTGATTCTCTTTAATTAAGTGCGATTTGCACTTTGGCTTCAAAAGCGACACTAAAAACACGAGAGTAAATTTTCTTCCTTACGTTTTGATTCCCATATATGTTTCATTCGATTCCATTATTCCAAGGACTTGCGATCATGTATCGTACCTATCGATGGAGTCTTTACAGGTTGGTTTCGTTCCCATCCCCGAGACACCATAATATCATTTCTCATTAGTTCACTCATGATTCTTTCGCCAATCGAAACTCCTTATTGTCAACATTGTGACGACGCATTTGTGTAGGTGCTCCGCCCTCTCCTTGCATTGCATACGACCCTGCCGCTTCTTTCCACAAATTCTCCTTCTTTTCCTTTCCTTCCCGGAGTCTCACCATTCCATTTTCTCCCCTACTCGTTTTCCCGTCTCCGATGCAAAGTTATCGCACTCTTTCATCTGCTAATGCTTTTTGTTTCACTTCTTCCGCCAGTGGAGACCCTTTGTTCACTTTTTTGCGCAGAAATAACTTCGTGCGAGAAGTTTTCTGTTGTCCTAGTATAATTGCGTTGACTTACGAGATAAAGTTTTCCATACCAAACTTTTGAGCTTTCTTCTTGTACAGAACTTTCGATTATATCCCTTACCGCTTCCCAGGTGACACTTATCTAGATCCCCCGCCATTCCCACATTCTACATAAAATGTTTTCTGCACCGTCTCATTTGTTTAAATGAACTGGAGTTTAATTACCAGCATTATCTCAGCGTAACGCGCACCTAGTCTAATTAACTTTAACTAAAGAGATTATTAATTCTTTCACCCATGCAATACGTTCTTGAGTGTTGAGTCTCGGTTGTAATTAATTACTGGGGTTAGTTCCTCTTGCTTATCTCGTGTTCATAATCTGCGTAAAAGACGTGTTAACTGCTTCGTATTTTCTACGAAGATCAGAACAAATAAGTTTTTTGTGCATGCTCAGGTTTCGCTGACTTCATGGATAATCTTCACTTCTTTGGATAATCCTCTCTCGAAAATTTACAGTGATTTACTAAGAAACTTTAACATGGGTGTTAAGACTTTTACTACTATTTATGAGTATAACTGCCACCTATTCACAAAATTAAAAATAGATAAGATTATTTTTATCTAATATCCACTATAAAAATCATCACATGTTATTGATTGAAGCGGATTATATTTTTAATTGATTTAATTACATCTCTATCAGTATATAAATATACCTAAAAGAAATAAGGTAAATAGAATATAGGTAGATGCGTGTGTACTATATGTAACTGTGGGTGTCAAAATCACAAATCGTTTATTTAATGTGTATTTGCACTTCAAATGGTTTTTATTTTCCTTGTTAGCTATTAATTATTATCATACTTTGTACATCAATAAACATTTGGGGAATTTCGGGAGATTAATATTGTCCGTTCTTGTTGAAACGGATGGTTTAATAGTTAAAACTTCTATCTAATGCGTTGCAGACTCAATTTTTTTAACTGATCATGTCATTCTCTTTATATGATTAATCATTACATTCCCGTGACGCTTTTAATCTTTCGGAATGATATAGTTTTCCTTTTGAAGCAATACGAACCATCTATTCCTCCTTTATCAGTCATTATTAACTCTGGTTTCCCTTGTGAATCCTGAGTAAAACTCGCCTCGAATTCGAATTTACGTTTGGTGGAAGTTCACACAATCCGTGCATCTAATAATGTGAAAGAGAAGAGTGCAACGCGCAGAAAACCACGCAGCTTGGGAGTGTCCCTAATGCAAATTCCGGATTACATTTCGAGAGATCCAATGGGCGACGGGGATAGTCAAATGAATCACTCGGGATTTTAACCATGGATGGTCACTCGCTGTCAACATCAAAACGCCTAAATAAAAGACCACAACGAAAGGTTAGGACTGGCTTTATTTTAGACGAGTTTACCGCTTAACGTATCATACTACACTCAGCCTAGAACATTGACTCTTTGTGTCGTAGGCGTGTGCATTTTTATATTCAAACGAAGCTTTGACAACAAACATATCTGACACCAGGCCATGTCACCGGAGCTGATTCCCCACAGTGTGGCGACTGTCTGCGTTTTGCGTGGACAGGTGACAAACTGTTCGCTGTAATCGATTTGAGATACGTTGCACAATACAACAATCTATTAAAATGAGGTAGATAATTATATGAAAATTTGAAACTTTGAATGGAGAATAGTTTATAACGAAGCTATCTAAAGGGACGATTTCCAATTGTTGTCTCTGGGATATTGTGACCAAAGAAAAATAATCTAATATAATATATATGTTTTCTGAGCTATCTCATAGCCTTGTCAAACCTATGAGGTAGAGTTTTTCGCCGAGTAGACTAAATGTAAAATGAATATGATTTGATTGCATTCTTATGCCGAAATTTATAATTTCAAATAACTAAATCTAATAATGTGTATTCTTTCTAGTCATTAAAGAGCTTTGAAATTAGCCATTTTTACTCTTCTTTGACCTATAGTTGCCGAGGGTTAGCCTGGTGGGTAGCGCGCTCGCCGGCTACCCCAAAGGTCGCGGGTTCGAGTCCCGCCCGGGCATGGCTGTTGTGTTTGTCTGAGATGGGTATTTTATATGACTTGAAGAGGTGCAAAATGGCCTTGGCCGTCGAAGAAGCATATAAACAAAAATATTACTACTATACTGACCTATAGAGTACACGGGTATTCGTTTTATTTCGACGGCCTCTCCTAAGGAGAAAAGAAAGGGTGACACACTATTATAGTTTCTTTCAGAGGATAACGTTGAGCAATGAAAAGAATCATTTCATGTGGTAGCTTTAATCTCCGAAATAAGAGAAAGTAGTAAAATACTATAGGTTAATTATCTCATGAGTATTAATAGCGTCAGTATTGAATTAATTATTCGGCGATAATTCCGTATTTTACACTCTTTTTTATCACGGAAAAGAAAAAAGTGCTCTGTTGTTTTCATCGTGGTGAGAAAATCAATTAAAAATGCCACTCAAATCTTGAGATATTTTCGTAGATAAAAATGTGATTAGTTGGTTAATCAAGAAAAGAAAGTACTGCTTTGTTTAAAAGGGCATAAATAAATGCAGCTGGTCAACTACGTTACATTCCGATATTATTTCAAAAAATACTTTACTGAGAAGAGAGTTACTTAGTTCAAATAAAAACTATATATCAATGATATTGGGGAGACAGCATTTGGAAATAATTAAATGAATGATTTTTATGATTAAACTTCAGTCATTCCTAGTCATTTTGGAGGAAATAGTTTCCTGATCTGATCCCATGCCTATGTTTTCAGTACAAAGACACCATATTCCAACGTGATTACATGTCAAAATGGAAATGAGAAGAGGATCACTTCCCGTGAAATTATATGGTAGATGGCAGTACTCCATTTAGGACACGCTACCGCGAGAATCACGTAGAAGAGCAAAGAACTAGTGAGAGAGATCATAGGTTAAGCACGCCAAAAATAAAGAACAATGAAGATCTTGTTAAGGAGCGCTGAACGCTTCAGAGAGCTCGTAATTGAGAAAAGAGGATGAGTGTGCTGTGGTAATTTGAGATTGAGTGAACAGGGATAGAGAAGAAAATGCATGGAGTCAAAGAAATTTCCAGACATGCTAGGGTGTGAAAGTTTTCATAAATTCAAGTTCAGCGATGGTAATGGCTGGGATATTAAACGGCAGTGGTGTGCGTGACAGTCTAATGGCAGAGGTGCTTGCAAGTTAACTTAATGGTCTTGGGATCGGATCAGCGAAACGAATGTTTGATATTTGTTCAAACGTTAAATTCCTGAATAGATTTCGTCAGAAAAATCATGCAACCATAAATGAGTCAAAACATATTACTATAACAAATCATTCAGAAGAATGAGAATTCAAGCGAAGCACATAATAGTATTGAAGAATATGAAATAGCGTCAAAGGGTGGACAAAGAGACAGCCTTGGATTAGGGAAGAAAATACTACCAATTCCAGATAGAACGAAAACAATTTGTATTGACTATTTATTTATAAATTGACTAAATTGTATAAAAAAATGAAAATTCGAGTATTTTTCAAAAATTGTAAACGTAATAACTCTATTACTATTTCAATTTTCCTTGATAGATTACAAGCAATAAGAGTTTGCAAAGATAAATGCAGATCTCATGTCTATCCAATAGGAATATTAAAAATGCTTCCTTCTTAAGAATTTAAACTTCCTTATTAAGATTTGAACTTTCATCCAGTTACAAGTACTAGCTTATGTTTCCGGTGAATAGAGGAAATAAATACGTTGGTAATTTATAATAGCTTAGTTATTTATTTGGATTAATTTTTCTTCTTTTGCAACAAGATAAATAACTGCAAGTATGGTTAATTTATTCCTTGTGACAAAAAATAAAACACTGCAAACTTTATTTCGCATAAAATGAAAAATAGAAAGAAGAAAATTTGTTAGGCACAGCCTTTTTCTTGTTGGCGATGTTGTTGGTTGGAAAATTGAGGTATGTTCGGATTGCTAAGAGATATTTGCAAAGGCTCCAGTGACTTTGCCTTCCGTGGGATTCAAATTTCTATAAAAGGGCTTCTTTCATTATTGCATTTGACAAGGTAGGGTTTCCTAATTTCAAACCACTGTGGACCCTGATCTAAAATGCCTCAAAAATCGGGATCCATCCTCCATCGTATTTATTTCTTCGTTCTGTTGAAAAAATGTCACAATGTCATGTTATCAACACTCCTCACTAAATTCTTATAAAATTATTATATCTTTTTCACTTTCTTAGGTTCAAATTGTCTAACAAATTTAAAATAATTAGATTAGTAAGTCTTAGAATTTTCTCGGTACAACAGAGAAAATATATCAAGTAATGTGAATTTGCATAGGCATAACTCACATTACTTAAATTCGACAAAGGATAAGATATTAGAAGTAGTCCGTTTTGGAACATCTTTCGTGATACCTCAATTGAAGTTTCTTGAATGTAATTACACACAAAGTCAATAAACGTTTTGGAGATGTCGGATAATGCAAGCTACGTTTTATATAAAAAACTTGGCCAGTACATTTTTTCATAGATTAGTGCATCTTGAGTAGATGATAAACATAGTCAAGAAATAATAATTGAATTCACACTTTTTTGCCATCCTATAATAAACAAGTTATCTAAATACTTCAAATTTATTATTCATTTTGAAATTTTTATATTAATTTTTTCAAGACACGTGCTTATTATTGTGTGTTTAAAAAATCTATTTTCAATGTTTTGTAAAGGTCCGATTATCATTGTAATCAAACTCGAGAGTAAATTCTTATTGCTTGTCTAAGTGATAATCAGATGATAAAGGGATAACAAAATGAACAGGATGGAAAATCTATCGAACCATTCGCTAGAATGAGACCCTAGATTTTCGGAGCTCAAGTTTGAGTTAACGGCTTTATTTTTCGGGAAGGGAGGGAGGGAGAGAAAATAAATTTTGGAGGCGATTAATAGCGGGTGGTCTCGGGAGGCAGTACGGTGTGAGAGAGTCGATAAGGTGACCATTTTATTAACGAAAAGGTTCCTCGCTCCCGCCCTCCAACCCCCCCACCCGATCCCTCTCCTCTCCCTCATTCAGTTTGCGGGATTCGAAGGCACGAAATTTCCACTCTTCCCAACCCCTAAACCCGCTCCCCAACACCTCTTCTCCAGGATTTCCTTAAAGTGGTTACGCTCCGTGATGCGAAACTATTTGTTTTGCAGGATAAGGGGAGAGAAAGTGTTTTTGAAGTCGAAGCGAGATTGGTTGGGGAAAACGGGTCGTCAGGGTGAGTTTAAGGGAATAGGGAAGGGCGGACGGGGAGGAGAGGAGGCAGGGAGCCATTGTTTGCGCGAACCGGGGAAAGAGAAGCCCAAGTTTGAAAAGATTGGGAAGGGGGGGATTGAGTCAGCGGTGGACGGGAATGTAGATTTTGTAGGGAGAGGAGGGATTCTCCCAGGTTAGCAGAAATGGATGTGATAGGGCGCTTGGTTGCGTGGGGTCTTCGTGGGAAGGGAGTGTCGTTCTATCCAGCTCATTGCAAGAATTTCTATAACACTGCTTACATAAGTAAATACGATAGACTTTTTATTTGGAATTTTTTAGTGAATCATTTCATAACGCTACTCTACGATCAGAGGGCACCGAAAATTCCTTTAAGATATAAACAAGATTCAGATTATTTAAAGGAACCAGAATATTTATAGTATAGGGAATCGGGTTAGGATGAAAGTAATACAATGTATGGATTATATTTCCTTTCATAACCAGAAAATATATTCAAAATTGTGCCAAGTACACAACTTCATAAGGAAGTAAATATTATCGCTAAATTTAGAAATGTTTGCTGATTTTGCCTGATGAGTAAAAGATATTTGCGCAATACATATATTCTGCCTTCGATTCGGTGGAGCTTCGGGAGGAAGACTTTTGATAGAGTCCGGTAAGGACAGCCGACTATTAATTTCTCTTCATTTCCACCTGCCATCTTTCTATCAAAAACTCTTATTCCTTTCCCTCTCCTGCTATCCTAACGTTCTACATTTTACCATCGACTTCAAGATTACATTCCATTGCAGCATCCTTAACATCTTGCGTATTTTACTTTCTAACTTGCTTAGACGGAAATCCGGAGGGAACACGATATTTGGAAGGACGATTTTAGACATACTGCAGACAGTGTATGAAAAAAAGAATTCAATTAAATTATAGTAAAATAAAGGAATAATATTTTGAGGATATCGCTGGATCAAAATCAATACATGGAAATCTAGTACGAGAGCAAGGTAATAAGGAAGAAATGACAAGGAAGACTCAGAGAAATATGATTATATTAAAGTAAGAAAGAATGGTATTGACTTAATCCTTGACAAACAGTGTAGAAGGCGAGGAATTAAGATTTGGAAAGGCGTGTTTCTTAATATCAGATTAGGAAAATATTTATAGAGGAAGAAATTTTATAGACCAGAAGGAACACGTGAAAGCTGAGGAAATTTGGAACTATAAAGTGATGATTTTGATTTTCAATGATGAGGAAAGAGAATATCGGCCAATAATTTGACTAGAATAGAAATATCGATGTAAACGGGATGTGACGAAAAGCAGCCTCGCTTAATATGAAAAAGATCAATTTTCCATGAAACCGTTTAATATTTCTAAAAATACTCTCAACTATTAGGTCAACTTTTACCTATTTTTAATTACATAATATAAACGGATAATTCGGGCGGCTAACAAATTTTCAAGGGATAATTTTTGTTCCGGAATGAAATTCTACCCAAGGCTGATTTTCAATTCGGCTTCAACCCGTGTCGGGCGACGCCTAAGCGCAAGCGCAGACTACAATAATGGAACCCTTGAAGATTTGGGAGCGAGACATGGGGTGATGAGGTCAAAAAAATGGTGGGATTAATAGAGAACTCGTGGTGGGCTCTAGTGAGAAAGATGGAAACATCCCGATTCACGTTTGAGATCATAGGGAGCAACGGGATTTTAACGTGGGTCTTCGGGTGAGGTGAATTTTACCGTCGCTCGGAATCGCGCTGGCGGATGACGGACACGAAGTTTACATGCACCAAGTAGTTGTTCAGGGGGAGGGAGTTAAACCGCTTCCCCCCGACCGCCATCTTCACCGCTCTGACTCATCCCTCGACCACGACACAAATGTCAATCATCGGTGCTGGCGGTGGAAAATGCCCCCAGATGCATTCTCCCTCCCTAAAGGTTGGTAGTTGGTTATTTTCTAGGGATCTTCATCGGCACTAAATATAAGTGAGTGAGAGAGAGAGATAACGGATGCATTGAGGTAAAAAAATCCGGTATATAATAATATGAAGTCAATGAGCGATCACTGAAATTTATGAAAATCGCCATATTAGCACCGTTGGATCGGGTAAAAATGAAAAAAAATTAACGCCGATAACATTTGTAACCTTGTCAACGCGGTCTTCAGCATCAAGAGAGATCTAATTTTATTTGCGTTAACATTTTTGATTTTTTTCGGTTATTTATCTGGTGTTTATTAAAGGCTGCGGAAACTTAGAAAAAAAATATAGTCGTCCCTGAAACGTGAAATCGTTACTTGATGATGACGATTGATATTCACCCCTTGCAGCGACAAAAAGGTCGTGGAATTTTAACTTACCGGAGAAAATAGTTGTCATTCTCCATCGTGTTTCATTCTTTCCAATTTAATAAAAAAAAGCCGGAAATCGTGAATTTTGCATGAAAATACGTCCTCCCGTTACTGCGATATGGAGTTACGAGCAGAAGCGTAATAATTTGATGATAGTAGCTGTGAATTGATTTTGATACCTCGATATTAATTCGTATTTCCCTACCTTTTTTCCGAAGCTAAGAAAAATCCCTATCAAAAATTATTCGAAAAACCCTAAAAGTATGCAGAAATAATATAAAAAGGAAATTAGTCCAATGATGATATATTAGAGGTACACAGGATATGAATCTCTGTACCATTAAAATTATTCAGCAGTTCATATGTACATACGCCTAGAGTATATGTAGGTGTATGTTTTGACTGTACGTTTAGCTTAGTAATTTAAAGTTTCTTTTAACAGAAGTACTTACTTGTCCAACACTGGTGTTGCTTGGTTCTTAAAAGATCTGACTTTGTATTCAGATCACCATGAACTCGAATCTGAAAATAATAAGAAGAGATTATTTATTTTCATCTCTTGTAATAGATTAAGTTGATTACCTTACCTTTTCTCTGGATGACCCCAAGTAGTGCTGTTACATTCAATTATTCATGATTTCATGATTATGAAACTTTTCACCGAGCAAGCAAATTAATGGTTTAATTTTTTCTGGGATATGTACTTTTTTGCTGTGGGCACATTCTAGTGTAATTCAAATGCTAAAATGAAATGTAATGCGAATAACTGATTTAAAGTTCGTGCAATCGTGTTTGTGCAGGCGATTCTGAAATTTCGGCGTAAATCAAACTTTTCCCTAACAATGCTCCGAAATGCACTGAGTTTTAATGAATATAGCGCCGAAAATTTAGAAAGTAGTGCATATTTCACCAAAATTGTTAGTTTCCTTTAGTTGAAAGGGGAAAAGTGATAATCAGACCCATTCAATGTTTATCATAGTTTGCCGTGAGGCTATTTCGTGAAACTAAGTGGAAGCACGCCTCCAATGTGAAGTTGTATCCCCAGAGGATGACTAACGAAATTGACATAGACGATCCGGCCAGTATATTACTAATTATTCTGCCGTCCCCAATTGTCATATTCTGCACTTTTACTGAGTTTTCGTGAGCAAGTAAATTTGCTACGTACTGATTCACAATTATTATTTCATTATTCTCTCGTTACAACTCCCAATTTCACGCAAATTTGATCTCTCCCTATTCGCCTTCCCCGAAACCTATCTAGGATTTTTTGTACCATCGTGCATAAATAATGTCTCTATTTCTATTATTATCTCTGTTATTAGAGGCTACTACATATGTACCTATTACGTATGAAGCCTGATTTTTAGATTGTCCTTTTTACATGTTTTCTTCCGGAACTCAATGGAGTATCAGGAGAAAACAATTGTTGGAATTAGCTATTCTTCAAATGGAGAGAATGCCTAGGAGTACATTCGCAATTTATCTTCGGTCCTTTCGATTCATGGGTGAATTGAAGACTTCTCGTGTTTCCGTCCACGGGTAATGGTGTTGACGGTCACCGACGTTTCGACGGCTAAGTCTATCACAATCTTTAGGGTGAATCGATATTTTATTCAGGTTCCTAATTAAAGCCAGTCCGGCAAATGCTTCTTTCACTGGCGCTCACCATATCCATATGTCTGGCCTATTCTTATTCCAAACTGGGTCTGATATAAATTAATCACTAACATTAATTTAACCTATTGTGAAACTATATTCCCTTTGACCTATTTTTCAAACATATTTCCCTCAGAGCCTAGGAGTCACCAGTTTATTTGAAAGATTTCCTGGTCACCATGAATTTGGATAGTTTTCGGGCTTCTATTAATTACCTTGATAATTTTAAGATGAGTAGCTTTCTCCACGCCAATATTGAAACATGGGGAGCTAGTTGGCAAATCTAGGCTTTTGACATATTTGGATTCTTTAGACCTTGCTTAGCTTGGGTAATGCATTCCTCAATTCCAGCGGTAGCAGAACGCAGAAAAAACGGGAGTCGTGGAGGTAGATAGTGAGATATCAATGTCATACATAATATTGAAAGAAGAAAATTTAAATAATCATCTAATTCAATTAGTGTTTAAATCTTTATTCTTACCAAATCGCCATTTTTAACCAATTGGAGTAATTTAGGCATTTTTAAGGCATTGAAGGTAATCAATAGATTAAATTAAAACTTTATCAACATGTTTTGATGTAGTATATAATATTTTCAATTACAAGTACCATTAGTAAATATCTACCAAGTTTTCGATTAGACGTTTTATATGAATGAATCCAATAGGAATTTTTTAAGCGAATAAATTTGTTATTTCTTTGTCAGGATATTGGCAAAAGCTAAATTTAGTTCAATTTTTTCAGATAAGATTTGAAGAACAAGTGTAATGACAAAATCAATTAAATATACTTTAGATGCAGATTCTATGTGAGCTGTTTTCTGTGAGAGTTAAAAATCTTACTATAAACCAAATCATATTATACCAAAAATTTAAAAAAGAATCGAATTTTATAATATATGACCTTTACAAAAACTCTTAATTAGACGCAATAATAATACAGTAAATACAGTAATTACTTGATATTTATATTACTATTATTAAACACAGATTTTCCAGTTTACAACTTATGTATATTTACGAGTATTAACGCTCTTGGACACGGATATTAGACCAGTTTTGAAATTAGAATTTGGGTTGGTATCATTTTTAAGTGAAAGTTTTCAATGACTTAAATTTTGAATTTGTTATTAGGGAAAAGGACATCTTAATTTTCCGACTTTGGAATTATAACACAGGTAAACCTTACCTTGGATTCCATTCGTGAAGTGAAAATTTTAGGTTTCTCTCTCTTCGTTAGGTACCTTCTTGTCGCACTTTGCATATGGGTATTATTTGATAAATTTCTGCTCATACATATTAATTACGGTAAGTTGTCTCTCCTGAATTTTCCGCCTAAAACGGACCCTAAAAACCCTTCAAAACTCCTCAGGGTATGCCTCGGTTCTTTCAAACATTACCGACCTAAGATTAATTTGTATCTTCCCTACGAGCCACTCGGGTTATGCGATAAATTCTTCAAACAACAAGAAAACTCCCCCCGCCCCAAATATTCCTATAAATAAGACCGTATGTGTGAAGAGGGAATTTTAGCAAGGATTTGAGCAGGAACGGCGGCAAACAAAACAGAGAGTGATGGAAATCGATCCCCTTACCTCCGTATCCTTTCCAGTTCCCTCGCTCCATCCACCATTCCCAAGGAATCCTACGGAAATGACGCCTATTCTCTTACCCAGGGGATTGTTTCACGTGAAGTATGGGTCGGGAGCGCCTCCTCCACCCACGCCCGCCCACATTTGTATCTATCTCTCCTCTCTGAAGTCTCCACAAACCCCTCTCCCAACCTTCCTTCCCCGCACCCCGCTCATGCCACCGTGATCGTCTCATTTAGGGAGACGGTGTGCGCCGTGGGAGAG
>WURS02000016.1:1449830-1461538 GCA_011762765.2 Rhinocypha anisoptera | reverse complement strand
ATGCCTTGAAACTAGTCGTACCTAATAAAATTTGTGGAAAAATACAGTGTTTTATAATTTCAAGGAACATGAACTTCCATATAGTTAAGCCTGAAAACATTGAATTTATGTTTATACTGTACATAAAATGGAAAATAATACACCGCGGTATGCTTTAGAAATACGCGGTACAAAGATAAGATTAATAAATAAAACCCTAGTCACAGAAACTTTGGATAGGTTCACTTATCAATTACATAGACATACAAATGACAAATTGAATTAATATAATTTTTACCAAATGTTTTTATGGAAATCTTAGAGGAACTATATGGTTAAATAATCTTTCCTTAGAGATAATGGGCTTATTACGAAAGGCATCAAATCAGCGAGTTACCACTGTATGGTCGAAAAAAACGTATCATCTCCATGGAGATTTTACCTAACTATTTTAAAATATTTATCTCGTAGTCAATACTTATGATCACGATTACTCTAAAATATTATAAAGGAGTGACTGATCACGGGCGTATCAGACTCCAGCCCGAAGATACATAAACTTCACCTAAAAAACCAGTAGAATGCGTTACAGGTAAAAGATAGCACGTGTATGTATAAAATCTCCAGTTTATTACCATAAAAATATTACTGGATGGAGAGTAAGGTTAAAAGAGAGAAACATGAAATATGAAGAATACTAAATATTTTCGCTGTAATCTAAAAATAGTAGTAGTGGTAGTAACACATACTTCTAACGCATAAGGGTGAAAATACTCAGTCCAACTCCTGTGTACTCGGGAATGTTGTTACATGTCCCCTTTTTCTTTACGTCTTTCAAACTTGTTCCAAACCACAGTGTCTCGCGATCAAAACGCCGAATTAGTATGACACTAACAGCTGGTATAGGAGGGCGGGATATCTTTTTATCGGATGAAATGATATTAGTTGCCACCAATTGTTGTATTTGATAACTGTATTAAGATCATACGTTAATATCTGAACCCCTAAAGTATTTACGGTGGCCTACCTCAAACTAAGGTGTTTATCGTGGTGGCCAGTGCGTAGAATTCTTGACCACTGAAACGGAGAAGTCGAGCTCGAGACCCAATGACGTCTCTGGACACCTCCAGCTAAACCATAGCTTAGTGGTTTTATGGTATAGTATCGTCGTGGGAAACCATAGGCGACTGGTTCCCCTCTTTTTACCCTGATGCGCGAATTTTTACTCCCCGTTGGGGTTAGTACTACGTGACATCTCTATCCTCTCTTTTCAAACAAACACAGTTGAATATTATGGTCTAATTCCTCGTCGTAACACGTATGCATTCATAACTTTACAAACTGCAGGAATGCTGCAAGCACGTCCTACTCCATGGGAAAAAAATACCAGTTCCAAATGTACCTTTCGGGTGAATACTTTAAGAACCAATGCCATGGAAGAAGATACCCACAACAAGTTTATAATTCGTTTCCCATCTGGTATTCTTATTTCAAAAATAGACTGATGAGAACGAGATTTTCGTCGTGGCAAAAGAATAACACAAGATCATTTACGAACGGATATACATCTCACACCGTTCTGAAGTCTCTGCCCAACAGGCACACACTACGGTAAGTGATATATATCTTTCAAAACATACGAGGGTTAACTAATATATATTTACACACTGAAACCTTACATTCTAATAGGTAATTATACTTTCAATATTATGTGACGGCTGATAAACCTGTCTGCCACCCGACACAGATAGCTACATAATTATCTATATCTTTAAATAACATTAGTATATTTAATACTCCAAAAAAAACAGTTTTTACTAAGTAGAGGGCCACATCAATATGACGCTTATATAAAGATTAAATGAATTCAAGAAAATGAGTAACTTGACCAAAGATCTCCAAAAAAAATGTTTCAATCCAGGCTCTGAATCTACAACTGGAATGAAATGTAACGATTGTTGTGGAAAATTTAAGCCACAATAATGTGCGAAGAAAGGTTCACTACTAGGAGCGGAAAACAAATTATTAATTAAAAATAATTAACGTCCTCCTATCAGCTGATACATCAAGTAAAATTATTATCACTCCATCAATTATTTACAAACGGAACTTTACGATTAGGCACATCACCGGCGTAGAATGAGGAACTGCTACATATAAATTTTACATTCTATTTCCGGAAGACAGTAAAAGAATACTCACCACAAAAGACAATTTAGATGCCTGAAGATCGCCTAAAGTGGTTGTAGGGGTTTCAAACGACAATAAATGAATAAATTGTCACTTCACTGAACATTGCAATCGCACGGGCTTAGCTGAGCATTCTGAACATCTGAAGCTACTTTCAGTTCTGGCTGCCAGATGGCACGCTACCAATTATGTAGCGTAAAAAATGTCGAAAATTGTACTAAAACAACCAAGTTCTAATAATTGGGGTCAACATAGCAATTAAAATTTGAACTTTCTAATAGTAAATAAATAAAAAATATTGTCTTTTACATAATGATACTTTTCTTACACCTGGTGGTAGCACCTTACAAACGTTTGAGTAATGAGTAAAACCGGCAGTAAATACGAAATGGATAAGTAATATTAAAAAATATTGGTTTGCCATATATTTTATCCTAAGTATGATAATTATGTAAAGTATACAATGCTTAGTAATAAAAATATCCAAATTTATTCCTTCAAGTATCTTTTTATTGCTTGTAACCAGGACCAACAGATAACTTTAGTCAAAAGAAATATTATGGTAATAAATTCATGTAAGACCATTGATTTTTAAATAAGCTCATCAAATTGAAAATTTCAATAGCTTCGGCCAAAGCCACAATCATTTTTCATAGAAAGTGGCACATTAATTCAACAAGTTGAATAATACCAGGAAAATTATATCTCAACCATCTCTTTTATTATCAAAATTCCATTTTATTTTAATAATAAATTATGTATAAAATACTAAAAAATAACACATTTTAAGTACAAATACAATTTCAATTGTACCATTAATTAATATCAATGAATTCAAAATGTCAATGGTCCATGCCTGCATGTACATAGATTTTAATAACACTTCTTAGTCTGTTGATATGCCTGTAAGAAAAAAATGATTGAAGTATTGAAAATGAATAATTAATCCATTACCTTCTTTTATTCAGACTAGTAACTAAATTTTCTCACCTCCTGGGCAATTTTCGTTAGTGTATCTGCCATGTTCTTCCCTGTTTTTTCCACCATTCCATATAAAATTCCATTTGTGTTTTGTAACAATATAAATGGCTTGTCAAATTCCTCAAAAAGGAAAGTAATTTCTTTAGATGCCATTAAGATTGGCATTACATACATGTATACAAAGTAAATCCATGTTTCACAGCAATTTAATCCATTTAATCATAAAATTAAGAATTATGAAAGACTTACAGCTACTTCTCCATTATCCATAACCAACACTCGATCAGAATCCATTACTGTGTGAAGACGATGGGCAATAGTGAGTACTGTGCAATCAGAAAATTTATCTCTGATAGTTTTCTGGATCACAGCATCCATTCTATAGTAATTAGAGATAGAAATCAAATGTTGAAGCATACTTACTAAATTAATATTCATATTGCAATATAATTCTAAGCATAACATAAAAATAATTCAGGTTTATAACAATTTTAACTCAGTAAATATAGTACTTTGTTTTCAAGAGTAAATTTCATTTTGCTTAGATCACAATAATTAGAACCTGAAACAATGTGAATGGAAGATAGTGAAAGTCTTGTTTAAAAGCCATTAAAAATGTAGTCTTGAAACCACTAAACACATGGCCTGATGTAAACAGCATGAAATTCTTAGTACTAATTGGGAAGTAAAAATTCTCTTTACAACAGCCTTCTTGAATACAAATTATTTCCAGATTAATTACTTGGGTATTCAGATGGCATAAAATGACTTCAGCAACAATCTAACTTGGAATGGAGTATAAATAATTACTGAAGTACTAGGAAAAACATTTCAAGTCTTTATACCCTTAAGTATAACAAAATAGCTAACGGAATACTAACTTGGGATCAACATTAGCTGTTGCTTCATCTAGGACGAGTATCTTGTTATTCCTAATGATGGCTCGAGCAAGACAAACCAGCTGCCTTTGGCCAACACTCAAGTTACTTCCTCCCTCGGACATGACAGCATTGATTCCCCCTTCTAAATCTTCAATGGCATCCTTCAGCTCAACCTAAAATCAATTAGAAACAAGACAGTTTGAGGACATTTCTAAAGCATAAAGAATGTGCTATGAATGTAATGAATGACAGGAAATATCTAGATCATAATGGGTACTAAAATGAGTGAAAGTGACTTTCTTAGAGAATCAATGAAGTTTTGTGTGTCATGCTATTTTGAATAGAATGAGCTATAGAAAATGACTTTCTTATTTTTGGTGGCAGAATGATTTCACAAAAGTGTAGCTGAAGGACAATACCTCTTCAATAGCCTTTTTCAGAACATAGTCGGGGAATTCATCAAATGGATCCAAGTTTTTACGCAAGGTCCCAGAAAAGATGAAAGGCTCCTGTGGAATGATTGAAATCTTTGATCTAATATCATGTAGGCCCATAGTCTTTGTTGTTTCCAATCCATCAATGGTAATACAACCTTTCAAGTCTGTCAGTCGGAACAAAGCAGCAATGAGAGATGACTTTCCAGCACCTGTTCTCCCAACTATGCCCACCTATTAAAGAAATTATATCATTCAACTCAATGTAAATCAAAATGTACACTTTATCAATTAAATAATTTGAGTAATTGACTATGTTTTAAGGAAGAATGGGCAATCTAATCATTTTATGTGTTTAAAATAATTTTATGATCAACCATATTATTCTTTAAGTTAAGCTATTTCAAATCCAGGTACGTATGTTAGATATCAAAGAGACTCATTAGACATTTTCCTTACCTTTTCCCTAGGATTCACTGTGAAACTGAGGTTTTTAAGCACTGGAGGGTCATTTGGGTTGTAATACAAATATAATTTTTCAAAGGCTATTCTCCCTTCTAAAGGCCACTTCATTGGAGGTTTTGAATCTGTAAAATGAAACACAATTGAATCTTATTCCACTGCACAATGGAATATTTCCAACAGATTGTTCACCTTACAATTATACATTTTGGGTATAATTTCAATAAAATAGCTTCAGTTTTCAATATGGGGAAAACATAATACGTACATAATAGTAGCAACAATCAAAATAATATTTGTAATTGACTGATTCAGTAATAATTGTGCTAAATTGTTTTATTTCCAAATTATATCTTATTAATTATTCTTTGGAAATAAATCAATGTTAGCTTCTAATTTCCAGCCCAAACATGTTGAAAATCACCATATTTAGGAAAAAATTGGATAAACGATGAAATATGGTACACAGGTAAAAAAGATGATTTTAAATACTTTTCCACCAATAGGGATTGTGCATCGTGTTTATAAACAAAATGGCAGTCATAACAAATATGAAAAAATTGTTTTTCGCTCATAAATTTAAAACTATTAGTGCTAGAGAAAAAGTTTAAATTAGCCACTTGTAGAGATAAAAAGCCGAAGAGTAAGAGCAGTTAATTAATTTGAACAAATAGTCTACTGTTAAAGTGTCAATAAATAAAAAATATGGCCGTTTTTTGTGCCAAGTTACAGTTGAAATAAGTCAGTAATCTAGTAAAATAATGTATTTTTGATTGTATAAATTAGTGAATACTCATGATGTGAGAGTAGAACATAGTAATAGTTTCACAAGTACCCATGATGCTGGTCATGATTAGTATACCTGAAACCGTTCCTTTATTTTCCATTATAATTCAATATGGCTAACCTGAATATTATTGTTTCAATGCACCACATAACACTTCTAAACCACTGCACAAGATTTTTTAGCACATTTTTTCATTGCTCATTCCTGAAGCCCTTGGAATGTTATAGCTATTATTATTATAAATAGTAACAACTGACTTAATCTTGACTTAGTAATTTGTGTATGGATTCTTTATTGAAAATATATGTACTTGAATTCTGATTATGTGGCAAGAAGCAGTCAACAAGTTATCCCTTTAGATGCAGAAGCCTTGTTCTTTTGCTGTGACTGAGTGCGGGAAAGAAATATGAGGGGCATCCTTCCCTTCAAGCAGAGGCAAGTGTGTGGCACTGAGTTATCACTGTATACCCAAATATACACTCTGTATTTACTTCCTTTGATAATTTTTTATTAATCAATGACAAACCATACTAAATGACATAATTTATAATCTTCACAATATGGAAACTTGGAGACAACTGGGTTGAGTTTCATGGGAGGGTCAGGAAAGAGTTTCACAAACACAAGGGAAGGGAATGGTGTCATTAACTTTGCCCGAGGTTCATGGACCTTCTCAAATGACACAGGAATAGAGGACCTTATTCTGGAACAATGAGAAAGTGAGACCATATGAACCTTTCTTAGAAAGGTCAGACCATAATATTCAGAGAGGGAGTAGAGAAGGTAGAAGGATGTGTTCATGTATAAAAACGTTATCTCCACACTTGCCAGACGAAACATAGATATACATTTTCCATAGTTAAGACTATTGATGTACATTCTCATGCTTAGAGAAATCTAGTATTCATGTTTAGTGTGGACCATCACCATGACTATGAATTGAAACACAGCATACCTGGAGGCGATGCAAGAGGTGGCTCTTTCTCAACATCGGTATACTCAACCACTCTCTCCACAGCTGTCATCTGGTTTTCCATTTCAGCAGACTGACGCATTCCCCACTGAAACATTCCTATCAGTCCTATGGATTGTGTGATGGCCAAACCCACATTACCACTGAAAATTTCTGAAATAGATTAAATGATATGTGATAGTACATGAATCATGATGCATAGGTAATCATATAGGAATTGTCATAAGCCAAAAGCTTGATGTTTCATGCTTAAAAAATACAAGAGTAAGACATCAATTTCTACAATCATGGAAGAATGAAATTATTATTTGTCACTCACCTTTGTCATCCATAAGAAAGAAGCTTATTGTCACAAGTGCAATATAAATGAAGCAGAACAAATCCAGCCAGAGTCCAAATGCTCTGCTTGTTGCAATGAACATGAACCAAGCAGATGAGTGAAGATCCTGAATGGAAAAGAATGCCATATTTAGAAGTTTAATAAAATATTTTACATATTCAGTTTATCTAGACTTGGCATTGGCATTCTTATGATAATGGTTGAATTTTTTGTGTTCATCATTGTGGTAAATACATAAAACCTTTCTGTGGAACTTACAGTCAGCCTTTTTAAATTTTTTTTCTCCAACGGAAGGATTATACTAATTAATGCCTTAGATAGTTTCAAACATAAGTGGCATGATAACATTTATGTGACTTATTTAGTTACAGTACAGTACAATAGTCACCATCAGGTTATGAAGGTGGTTGCTGACATTGCATTTAGTATATCAAAATTTAATATCCATTTACAAGAGCCAAAAAAATCATTTAGTGTATATGTCTATATCATATAGTTATGTATGTCTGATCTTGTTGGAGAAACACAATTTTGCACAGGGATTTTTTAGATTATCAGAGAGAGGATATGCTGATGCTCTCTGTATAATCATAACTTTTATTATTAATTTTCTTAAAATATCTACATAATTAGTAACTGTGATATTCACAAAGTCTTCTTTGGTTTTCAACCGGGTGAGGGGTTCAACTCTGGCATATGTTTTGACTCTTGACTAGATGGTTGAAACAAGAAATAGAACTCCTGAGCTGGTGGAGAACCTGACATGACTTTGTGAACATCATTGCTGGGAAAGTACCAGATCTTACTTCAGCAACCATGATAATTGTAAAACGTAGAAGGGGGATAAGCTATAATAATGATTGGCTATACCACAGTGGAATTCATATGAATTATCAAATGGGGACTTTAAGAAGTCTCTTAAGTGAGCATCACCACATTGTCAGAATGATATTTTCAGTTGAAACTGATGTGGGCTGATAATTTTAATTAAAATAGCATTAATGTAAAAGTGTTTAATTTTCTTTATAGTATATCACAATTGAGCTGAATGGACATCAATAAACCCATATTTACCTGAAAGTTATCAAACTCTTCAATCAAGATCTTCTGAGCTCCAAAAGCTCGAATGGTGGTAAGTCCCTGAAGAGATGCATTGAGGTGAGAGAAAACGGGGCTCCTGGCTGAAAAACAGAGTTTGAAGCTATGGATAATGACGTCAATATATTAATTGGAATATACATTGTATTGATAACATTTCAGTTTCAGTGATGACCACCCAAAGAATTATGATCCGTGTGATCTCACCATCTTATATATATCGAGACACTGAATAGGAGACAAAGATAAAACAAGGAAAAAAAGTATAAAAGGAAGTAATGCTCAATGAGTTACAGAGTGAGTTGACCCCACATGAAACTCCTCATGTAGGTATCCTACTAACCAACACTCTTCCGTCATAAGGTTCAGTTGGCAGGTGAGGGCAGAGCTTACCACTTGCTAAAGCCAATGATGCATGAGATACCAAATTCAGACATGAGGGTAAAATTGACTGAGGATACCTTCACTTGGCGGAATTCCATAATTAAATCAATGTTGGCAGTAATACTTCCATAAAACAATTTGTGGAAACATAAAAAGTATTGGATATAAGCAAAGTATTGAATCAACAGGCAGCTTAAATGGTCTTTTGTATTCAATTTCTATGATGTACAACAAGTTACAAAATAAAATCAAAGGCATAACTTCAATAAATATCTTCAAGATGATGGTCAGGGAGATGTTATGGCATAAAGCATATTATTCTGTGGATGAATTTTTTCAGATGTAAGAGTGTTTTTAGACACCTCAAAAAAAATTCACATAAATTTAAAGGTGTTTAGAAATCAACATACCTATGCCTTCCAATCTCTTTACACTGCGGGAAGTAGACAGGTATATGGTTCTCAGGAAATAAAAAATTAATCCAATTATAACAGTGGGTAATACCAGCCAGAAGTTGACGATTGAAATCATTACGATGATGCCCAACAGAGAAAGACCTATCTTAAAATGAAAAATAAAGGTAAATGATTAAGATATACAAATAAAAAAATATAAACTATCAATCTATCCATCAAAAAATAGTAAATAAAGAAACTGAATGACTTTTCACCAAAATTAATAAATTTCAGAATGAGTTTTCAGTAAAAATGGAATTTAAGAAATACTGAGAATTTGAGACAAATTAAAAAAAATTGTACAAGGTTTTAACTTCAGAAGTTTAATATGTCAAGGTATAAAGAATTGTTCAAATTTTCAATAAAATTTCAAAAATGAATCATTAAACACAAAAATAAAAAACTACAATCACCATAATGTGATATAAAACTGAAACACTTAATGGTTGATAAATATGTAAAGAATAAATTTTTAACTTAATATATAGCCCCTCTAGATGGGAATCAATCTTATTTTATATAAATATTTGACTGGTAAGAGCAATTATGATTCCAACTGGCAGAGTCGACAACACAAAGTACATATATCAAAGGGCATGAACCAAACCACATATTTATCTGACATAAGCAAGGTGGCCATTTGAGTTATATCTTATTACTACTACCATGTAAGGTAAGGGAAGCTACTGTAGTTTTTTTTCAAGGAGATGATGGTGGACAATGGAAACAACTAGGGGAAATGATATATATATATATATCTATACTAACATATCGTAAGCTAAGCATATGTCTTAGAATGTCTCAGACCCTATGCTTAAAAACAGTCAATTTTCAAGCAGTGCCTAGCAAAACAGACAATAATGCTCCTGGAATTAGAAACTCATCACAATGCTACTTCAACCATATTTGAAATGAGAAAATTCTCAGATTTGGAAAAGTTTTACTAGCATGAAATATGAGATCAAAGAATTTCAGATTTCATATACTCGTATTCTATCAGAGATTCTCATGTAAGAATCACATTTAATTTATAAGAGATAAGATCGCCTAATTTATACCCAAAAGATGTGGTGTAGATGACAAATTCTTGTGAATGAGTAATCTGTCATTATTAACCCCAAATTTAAGCAAAAGAATGATTTTTTTACTTTTTGATAAAGAAAACTTCATATCACTCATAGAAAAAATCAAATCCATCAGACTCATAGTATTTATTGTGCTTTTGGTAACTTTATTGAGATAAATAATTGCACTCCCACAAGGTGTTTGCCAAAGTCAATCTTCTGTAGCATTAAATTATATATCACTTACCTGGAGAGAATCAATCATAGTTTGTGGAAGCATTTCATCTATTGATCCTGTATCCTTTGAGAATCTATTCAGAATTCGTCCTGCAAAAACATTTTAATGTAAGAACTTTTGACATGAATATATTGTGTTCAGTCCATAATCTCAAAATCAGCTGAAATTTATATCATGTTCCTTAAACCCATTGAGATGCTTATTATTGTAAAGTTAAAGAAACACATAACCTGTATTCATTATTATAACCTGAATAATATGTGATGTACCATCAAAAAGTTTATACAAAATTGAATTTGGGAGTCCTTTTCAGTAA
This sequence comes from Rhinocypha anisoptera, assembly GCA_011762765.2. Classification (NCBI taxonomy): domain Eukaryota; kingdom Metazoa; phylum Arthropoda; class Insecta; order Odonata; family Chlorocyphidae; genus Rhinocypha; species Rhinocypha anisoptera. The sequence continues at coordinate 1,450,956 of WURS02000016.1, read as the reverse complement.
AAACATTTAGCAATTTAATGTTATACCTGTAATTTCGCTTCAATCTCATCTATTAAGTCAAATATTTGACACACTGACTTGTGGGAAGAGAGAGAAAACTCACACAGACCTAAATCAGTAGTATGGCAGAGGAATAAAAACAGTGAGGAGTGTCTTTTGAAAGTCTGTTCATTCGTCAAAGTCCTTGCCCTGCTGAACAATTTCAAATTTTTCCTAGGTGTCCAGCCTGTGTCCCTTCCCCTGAATGTGGAGGATCTCTGGGTTGATTGTGCATATGTGATTTGCTTCAAGAAGGTGTTAAGCCACAAGTGAGGTCATCGAGTCCTCCTTCTCCCAGACCTTACTATTTTCTGCCTTGCGGGTGGCATTTAAAAGTCTGGCAGATTGTGAAGTTGCCCTCGACATTTCTGTTCCAAAATGGTCTGCATCGACTTCATTTCCTCCCACGTTTGTCAACCAAATGATAATTTCATCAAAAATATAAAACAGATGAAAGCTGACTTCATGGTATACTTGGCTTGATGGTCTTACTTTGGCGGAAGACATGAAGGGTGACAAAACCTTCACCAACAATTAACACACCAACTTAACTTCATGTAAAGTAGCAATACTGATTTATAAAGAATTTAAGTCATACCTCGTGGCGCTCGCTCATACTAACATGAAATTGTGAGTAACATAGAAATCTTCACAACTTTCAGGGAGCACCAGATTATAAATCACAAACACCTACATTTGTAACAAATTTACCTAATTTTACCATATATGTAGTTTAAAATTCTTTTTTTATTTCCAAAGAATTATTCAGAATTACCATGAGTAGAAAAACTGGAGAAAAGATTATTTTCAGTGACAATATCATAAATCATGCAAAATTTAAAATGTTTAAACAGTATTCAGTGGTTACCATATCTCCAAGAAAAGCAAAAATCAACTTACCTGAAGGATTTGTGTTGAAAAACCTCATTGTTGCATGAGCAATCGACTGAAACATGGCATTGTGCAAGTTCACGGATGCTTTCATACAGACTGTGAAGAACAGGAAGGACCGTGCTATGCTGACAACAATGGTTAACAATATCAATGCTGAATATATGTAAATACAATTTTCTGTGGTGTAGGTTAA
>WURS02000016.1:1420342-1430858 GCA_011762765.2 Rhinocypha anisoptera | reverse complement strand
GAGGAAACTAAGGCATTGTGGGGTACAATAAGAAAAAGAAGAAGAAGGTGGATAGGACACATCCTGAGGCATAATGGCTTCGTGAAGAATATAATAGAGGGTAGGGCCCCTCGAGGAAGACCAAAGGACAAATATATAGGGCAATTATTAGAGACGTTAGAAGTAAGACCTACCAAGGAGTAAGAGAGCTAGGATGGGAAAGGATGGAGGGCTGCAGTCAACCAATCTTCGGATTGAAGTACTGATGATGATGAACCAGAATCATGGATTAGGACAATTAAATTGAGGTAACACGTAGCTGAAGAATAATATTGTCCTTATTACTTAGTACTACAACTCATCAGTGATGCTAACTTTGGTGCCAGAATTGAACTGTAAGTTTTTAACACCAAGGTGATATTTTATCAAGAGATTGGATGACATTCAAGGAACTGAATGGTGAAAGTGTTAGGCAGATAATGTCATTACGACAGCACACTCATTGGAAAGATCCAGAAAATATACTCTTCAAGTCTTGAGGAATTCCTGATTGCAATTATTCAATTATATTAAGGAGAATTTTGCAATATTCATGGCTAGTTAGACAAAAATGAACAGAATACTAACTGGTTTACTTCCCTTTGCCCTTTAATTGGTATCATCATGCATACACACATAAATGTACAGGGTTGATTACCACTTGTCTAAATCATTAACAAAATACCAATTATCATAACAAGGTATAATCAATTTCAAAATAGATTAAGTGTAGAATTAACATATTTAGATTGATGATACACAAGGTTTTGCACCCAGTGATAAATCATAAACAATTAGAGAAAAATTATGGGTAAAAACTACTCAAGTTTTTGAGAGATGAAATAAAATTATTTGAATTTAAAATGTACTAGATTTTCCAAACACATCTCATGATGAAATGATATTGAATAATTATGCAATCAATAAATGAAATAAATACCTAAATATTCCATTATTTCATTAATATGGCATCTGTACAAAGAAACCATTTTTTAAATATAGGTTTCATACCTTCAATGCTTCCAAACCTGCTTGAATGGCAGGTGCAAGAACGGTTTCAGTCTCTCTTGTTTCTGAAAACATTGCTGGGATTTGCTCCATAAGGCTATCAATGACATGAGCTGATTCTTCTGGATCACACAAAAACCCATCAAGAAGAGGCATAAACATATCTTGAACATCACCTACAACCATCATCTGTGGTTGAGCCAAAATTGACTGCAGGAATAAAAAATGTCATATTAGTCTACACCTGGTAGAATACATACAATGAATTGAGGCAAAGGAAGAAAGTTGCATCGGTTGTACTTCAACAAATGAGGGAAAGTTAATTTGTAAACTTCCCCAGATGGAGAAATGACCTTTATATGTACATCAACTGTTAACCAGTTTTCAAATACTCTCCATAAATCTGGTAAGTGATATAAGAGAAAATAACTTTTAAGCAATTACCAGTTTTGTTAGCAATAATGATCTTTTTTCTCAATGTTAATTTGAATACTACAATGAGAAAAAGTTAAAATGCATTGGTAGTAAGGTTATTTTCACAACAAAAAAGTGAAACTTATGCCTTAAGGGTTAAATACTAAACCCTTCTAGGTAGTTGGGCATGTAATTGACCTTTAATAAAAAAAACTGTCATCTACAAAAAATGAAGGGTTTTATAATTGGAGTCGATTCACAAAGGACATCGTAAGGTTTAACGTCTTCAAGAGGTGGGAAATGAAAATCAGGTCACAAGATAAAAGAGCATAAATAGTTTACAATTACTGACTGTGACACTTGATTTTCCATGACCCGATGAGTCAATCATCTTTTTTCAGCTTTCATTTTGAAAAACTTAAAAGGTGTAAAATAGACCCACACACTGTACGATGATTTACTTAGAAATTTCCAGAAATTTTGTCTGCATATCTAGTTTATTAAATCTGCTTCAATAACTCTGCTTCTAATACTGGATCTTGTTCAATCACAAAAGTCTGAATGCAGAATCGGGTGTGCATATTTATTCAAATATTTCTAACTTATTAAAAATCCAAACATAAAGGATAATCATTCAATTTTTGTTTTAGCTGCAATAGGAATATTTACATATTTTAATCCTTGACTAAGAAGGATCACAAGAATATATAATGTTCTAAAATACATTAATAAGTTTTTATTTTATGGTTGTTCATCCATGAGGGAATTTTATATGAAAACTGTATGAAAAAATTGACAAAAACAAGGCCATGCCTACCTTAATATTATAAAAATGAACAGTGTTGTTGTATGTAATGAAGCCAACTTTCATGGCTGACTTCTCAGCACCATACTCTCTGGGTAAAAGTTTAAGAATTCCTTTCATTTCCTGGCATAGGAGTTGCACCATTCCAGATTTTATATTATTGTAAGAAACATCAATGAGAAAAATGAAGGCAGGAGGTTGTGGAAAAACATTATTCTGAAAAAGAAAAACAATTGGTTAATTCACAACATTTAAGTTTTTGGTTTAATAAAATATGCAGACTTTAAAATTTAAAAAATATACATACCAAGAGTATACAAAGTTCAAAACACAGTTTTTCCCATGAACTGCGACTATTTTGATACAGAAATCCAATCAAGAACTTTGAGGTCGATGTAAATGAATTGAGTAAATATATTTTTCTCATCTACATCGATTTAAATCAAAGTTAGTAGTAGTATTGCGTTTTAGGGTGCGCCGATGGCAAAGGTCATTTTGCACCTCTACAACATTACAAAAAGGTAAATTTAAAAAAAATAGCAGTCGCAAGATATTGAGGTGCCCCAAAAACTATGGTCACCACGCACCTAGACAAAGCATTTGGTTACTAAAGCCTACTAAATCAAAGTTCCAGGTGATATAGTTCACATAAATGGATGATGCATTGGAAGATTCCACATTTGTTTATGACATTTGCACATGTTTTTATCAACAGGTAACATCCCTTATGATTAATGGAGATCATTTACATTAACTATGAAAACTTTATACTTAAACTATTTGTGATGTATAGTACACATTCACCACCATTTTTCAAAACAGGATTAAATTTATTTTTGTTTACTACAAATTCTGAGCCTTCGTCAAAAGTTATGCGAGTTCATACCATCTAATTCATGCACCAGACTTAAGATGGAAAAAATGACAATATGAAAAAAGAAGTTAAGACATTTTACACTCTTACCCGGCAGTAATCCTTAGTGGCCACAAATTCATAAGCTCCTAAAATGAGTTCTGGTCTTTCATACCTATCCACTCTTACACCTGTGTGGTCCAGATGCTGAAAATACTCCGGTGGAACTGTGAAAAAATAAGAATAAGTTAATCTCAAACAATTATACTAAGATTATACATAATTACAAAATTTCATATGCAATTAATGAAAGTCATTAGCTCATATTCTGCCAATACCATATCAATGTTAGCAACCTGTAGGAACACAAAGAACAAAAATATTTTAGCAATATTTATAAACCTTAATCATAAATAAAACACTTGTTTTCATTAACTTCATGGTCTAATTCAGACCCTTCAAACCTGTTTTAAGATACTGTGATTTACATCCTTAACCCCTATGCTGTGGACTATTTTGATCAACGTTTTGGCATGTGACTGCGGAGAATACGTTCCTGTACAAATGTAAGACTGTGACCTTTGTACCCTCCCTAGACCCTCTCCAAATTTTATTGCCCGTCCTTCCCAAAAAGGTTCGAACGGTCACACTTTCCTATTGTTCCAGAATAGTGTGCCTAGTGAAAGAACAATGCTCCACATCTGAGGGGTTAAAGACACACTATTACTTGGAGTATTCTACTTCTGAAAGGAACAAGTTCGAGTATAACTTTGTGGTAGTCACAGACTTTATTCTTAAAAAGAAAAACTTTTATGGACTACAATGAAAAATTAGACAACACAACAAGTTTTCTCAAATTGCTAGATTATTAATGAATGTTTGTCCCCTGCTCCACCTCCCATTTTATGAGCCATTAGTAATCACGGAACAGCTATCCCCCCTAACCTCCAACTAACTACTCCAGTCTTCAAACCCCCCAAATGAACCATGCTTCTTGACCTTTCCATACTGTACTACAATATTCTCCCTCCTCCATTCCTCCGTCACACTCTTGTTGACTATTTAAGGAATGCATACATAGGAATGTATTCCTATTCATACGTTCCTTACAAATATTCCTAAAGAATGCACTGGAAGATAACGTTTTATATGCAAAAACCTGGGCTATGTCATCTAATTTTACATAGCAGTGTGTATAAGTTTTTTAAAGGAAAAAACACTACTTCTATCAAGTTGTAAGGATGAAAAACAATTTTAAATGATCTAAAATCCAACAAATTTAGTGACCAGCTTCACCTCTCATAGGTAACATGCTTGTTGGCTAACACATAGGGTGCACATTATTATTTTATTCAAGTTATGGGTGTTGCAGTGGTGAGAAAAGGATAGAGGTGATATCCATGGAATAAGATAATAGAGAAGCTGAGCAAGGCATAAGAGTTACAGAATTGGTAACACAGTATTATTGCACAACTTCTATGATATGTACTATTCTGGAGTCGATAAAGGCTATAACCCTAGCTAAGGTCGTTAAGATTATTTCAAGGCTACGGAATTCTGTCCATGAAAAGACAGAGAATCTGCTGTTTTTTGGTTGACAGAAGGCATGAGTCATTTATGCAGATTTGCTACAGCAGAACCAAGGTACTTTAGCACAAGAACATTTCAAAGCCACTTGGGGGTGGTTAAAAATTTCCGAAAAAGACTCTGTTGTCAGGCATGATGAGGCAGCGAGCTCTGATTCTAAAGGAGGTGAGGAATTCATAAAAACCTGTTGAATGGATCAAAGCCAAAGGATAAATTCCTCAGCAAGTGTTCAACTGTGACGGGATAGGGTTTTTCTGGAAAAAGATGCCAAGCAGAACTTAAATAACAGCAGAAGAAAAGAAGATGCCAGGTCACAAGCCCATGAAGGATAGGTTGACTCTTGCACTTGTGCAATTGCGAGTGGTGACTATAAGGTCAAGTCACTGCTTGTATACTACTCAAAAACCCCCAGAGCCTTCAAGACTACAGGTTATGTGGAGGGGAAACCTAGAGATGTGAGTCACCAGGAAGATTTTTGTGGACTGGGACAACTTGGTCAAAAGTCATACCATTCAATGACACTTGCCTAACTCATTTGAGAAACATTCTAAACAGGAAAAAGATACAAAGCTCCTTGGACAGGTTTCTATTAAAACACCTTGTGGAAGAAAGTGACGAAAACATAGGATAAAATCAAAGAACTACTGTAGGAGAAAATAAAGTTAAGCAAAAGTGAGCGGAAAGAAAAAATTAATATGTATGTACCATATGCTAATCAACTTTGTCAATATCTATTTATTTAAATTATCTTTTATTAGATTTTATTTTGTTATTCATTATATTTGTTCATATATATTGTCATTCATTATTGACAATATTTATTCATTATAAATATATTTATCGTAGTTTGAAAACGTTTGGCAAAAAAATTGGGATGAGTTTTTGGGGGCTGACAAGAATTCTTCACATTCCAATTAATTTCAATGGGGAAAATTGATTTGAAATGTAAAGATTTTTGACTTATGAGCTCAGTCACGGAACAAATTAAACTCCTCTCTCAAGGTACCACTGTACATTTTTGCATATCCTTGATGACATGCAACTTTAACATGTGCTCGTGCAAAACTGGTTGCATAACACTGCTATAGGTTACTGGCAGTCTCCTAGTTATCAGTTTAAAGCCATGTGACCTCTTTATTAGGGCCGTATTACAATTCATGAATTCAATTCCTCTTAGTAATAGCATAGTGGAATTGGTGGACAGGATAGGATTGAGATTATCCCCAAGTGAATAGGAAACTTTCTCTTTATCCTTGCGATAGGGAGCAGGAGCCAATCAGGTTTCATAATTTCTTTATGGGCATATATGTTCCTTTTTTTCCCCGACCTATAGTACCACAAATGAAGACAAAAAATGTGTGTTCCATTAGAGAAGATTGAAATCCTGTACAGTAATTCCACAGTTGTCACATGCCTGAGCAATTTGAAGCCACCTAAAAACGATTGCAATTATATTATTGGGATACTGTCTTTTGAGAGTCATCTGAGTACAGTATTTAACCCTAAGGCTGTTTGATGGGTGAGGTCAGAGTTCACTAAACAGAGTCATATGAAAAATACACAGCAAAGTATGGGGGGAGGCATCCTTTCCCTCTGCTGCCTCCATTTCTGAGAAAAATAATCAGCTTGGGTATAGATGGAGGTATCCAGAGGCTTCACTATTAATATTAAATAAACAGTTTGATTTATTACAAACAGCTGCATTCTTTTGGGACAGATTTTAATTAAACTTTGACTGCCAAATACCAAAGACAAAAGGGAATGAGGTTGAATTTATGGGTTTATTGGTTGATGATTTCACCGAAAAGCTGGAAATCTGCTGGACTTTCTAAGCGAGTAAACTGATCTGATTTTAAAGGGTGTTATCAATAAATTATTTTTTCTTACCTTCGGTAGTGGCTTTACAAAAGTTGCAATGGAATCGACGCCCACCATCCATGAACTGCATGTAAGGACACATGTACGCCTTGCATCTTATACAACGTACAGGACCAAGGTCTCCCATGTCAACCACTGGAGGCGGTGGCTCCTCCTCAGCTTGGCGTGCGAGGGGGCTGATCACCAAGCCAAATGGTACAGCAGTCTTCAAAATAAATATGAAATAAATGCAAAATTATGATGTATGTGATATATTTTTGACCAATGAATTTTGATGAGCACTGAGTTACACACCAATTAATAGTGAACCAACTTTAGATAGAATTTTCAAGGCATCTTAACAATAGGTTTTCGATTCCTATTGTTTTAAAAGAATTATGAAATATTAATCATGGACTAAAACAGATGCCAATGAAGTTTACTGATGCAATTAGTGAAGGACTGTGATTAAATGCTATCTGTCACATGCATCACTTGTGTGATCAATGGAGGCTGAACTCTACTATTGTTTTTCTCCAACAATCTCTCATCCCGGTACAATCCTGAAAATTAGCTATCTTAACCAGCAACACTTCTAAACTAATATTTACTAAAAAGTTTCTCTTAAACACATAAAATCCACCTCTAATAACACACTTTTCCAGCAATGATTTTATGATAACTGTGAACTTTGTAACTTGTGATCTTTGTCTTGCATTGCAAAAACCAGGATGAAATGTAAAGTAATTGAAATAAAAATAAAATTAGATGGTTATTCCAAATAAATATAAAACATCAGTTTTAAATATTCTGTGCATAAAAGAAAAAGGTATAATTGAAAAATTTTATGACAACATTTCTGGTTAGATTGAACTTTCTTCAGGAGTTTATTATTTCTGATTTGATAAATCTGCCAGTTGAAAGACAAAAGGGTGAATAAAAAATTAATCTGATCATCGAAAGTTGAAAATCACATTTCATTCCTGCACTGTAGTATTCAGCATTCTAGCACAGAGAGTATGACTGTGCATATATTCTAGTTGTCACATTTACTGTGTTCACAGATGGTCAAAACAAACATAGTGGATCCATTAGAGGCATGCACCATTGAGGAGTGATATGATTTCTAAGTGATGAAGGTTAAAAACATTGTTATTTATATAAAAAAAGGATGAAGAAATGACATGGCAAAAGTTGTTTGTTTGTATCAATAAGTCTATGGGTGGCAGAGAAGATTTCAAATTAGTATGACAATTGTGACTGACATATTTCACTCTGGCTGGCCACAAACTGCAAGTATGCCACACATTGTTCCTGATGAAAATTATAAATCCAAGGTGCAGCACTTTTTTGTAGACACAATATTATTAAGAGAGGCATTAAAACATTGTAAGTCCACAATTTATTTATTGAAATAACCATTTTCATCAAAGTCAACATCATTAGGTACAATATATATAATCATCATATCTCCTATATACGAGGTCTGTTCAAAATGTATCATGAATTTTGAATTTCCGCTGGCTGCATGTATTCAATTTTCGACTTTTTTGTGGTGTTAAGTTGGTACTCATGTCCCTCACTTATGCTGACAAAGTTGGCCATTTTGAATGTTTAGTTAATTGTTGACAACTATTTTGGTTGGACGTGTTTTGGCTTGTCTTCGATTTTTGCCTATTCCAAAAAATGTATCAAAGAATCAGTATCAAATTTTGTTTGAAAAACAAAATTAAGTGCGCAGACACATTCTGAATGTTGACTGTTGCATATGGTGAAGCAACAATTGGACCAAAGCAATGTTTATCGGTGGTACAAAATGTTCTCAGAGGGCCGAGACGATGTGAAAGACAAATAGCATGCCAAACGCCCGAGCACATCAACAACAGACGAAAACATTGATGAAGTGAAGAAAAGAATATTGGCCAATCGTCGAATCACCGTTAGAGAAGTTGCTGAGGACCTAAACATATCGATTGGCTCGTGCCATTCGATAATTACTAATGATTTGGGCATGAGACGGGTCGCCGCGAAATTCGTGCCAAAATTTCTCAATTTCGAACAAAAAACAGTTTCGCGTTAACATTGCTAAGGATCCGTTGGACTAGCTCCTCGATGACCCAAATTTTCTCCAGAAGGTCATGACTGGTGACGAATTATGAGTTTACGGTTATGACGTGAAAACCAAAGCTCAATCATCGCAATGGAATCTGCCGCATGAGCCAAAACTGAAAAAAGCGCGCCAAGTTCGGTCGAATGTGAAGGTTTTGCTCACAGTTTTCTTCGGTTGCAGGGGCGTGGTACATTACGAGTTTTTGCCACACGGTCGTACAGTCAATAAGGAATATTAACCTGCAAGTTATTCGCAATTTACGCGAAGCAATCCGCCAGAAACGCCCAGGTTTGTGGAAGAACAAAAATTGGCTTTTGCACCATGATAATGCCCCCCTGCTCATACACCGTTGCTCGTGCGCGAATTTTTGGCCAAACACATCACTGTAATGATGCCGCAGCTACCGTATTCCCCAGATATGGCCGCCTGTGACTTTTTCCTGTTCCCAAAACTGAAGAGGCCCATGAAAGGAGGACGCTACGCCACTATTGAAACGGTAAAGACGGCTCCGAAGGAGGAGCTGAACAAGATCACAAAAAATGATCTTTTTAAGTGCATCGAGGATTGGGAAAAACGTTGGCATAAGTGTATTTTATCCGAGGGAAATTACTTTGAAGGGGACATAAATGATATTAATGAATAAATAAATACTTTTTGAAAAAAATTGAGATACTTTTTGAACAGACCTCGTACATATAATAGTGATGGATGGTGTGAATTACATGATTCATTAATTCTCGGTAAAGTCTCCTTGTGCGTCTCGACGAAATGAGTGTCTATTAGCGCAAAGTTTGAAGGTGGACTTATTACGATGACACCTCTGGGAATCCAAATCCCTTACTGCAGTGATTGCAATGATATGCCAGGGAAGTTGTGGAAGAAGATGACGACGGAGAGATTTATCGATGAAGATGTACGATGCACAAATCATGTGCAGTCGTCGAGAAAGGATACATGAATGTTTATATGCGGAACGTAGTGCGTACTTAATATTACAGAAACAAGGCTTTCGAGGAAAGGAGCCGTGTTGAGACGCGAAGCCGTGGCTCGAGACTGAATATAAAAGAATCGATGGAAAAGGATAAAAACGGTGTGGAGAATCTGGCTTCTCAGAAATATTCTTTTTTTAGAAACGTGCAATTAGAATGGATGAAAAGTGAATGGCAGACAGGAAACTCATTGAAAAGGAAGGGGTGGGGTAGTATGTGGTGGTGCTGCTTGCATGTGGGTGGAGAGGGAAGGAAATGCTTGTGGGCATTTGAGACGGTGCTTGAATGGAATTTAGGAAGAAGCAATTTAGAAATTGATTGTCATTATTCCAATGTCGAGAGAAATTAGGGAGTTTCGCACCTTCTCGTTATGTCGCATGACCCCGGCAGCCCTAACATATATACAAGGGAATCCATTCCCCTCGACCGCCTTTTCTCCTTTCTCTTCCGCTCACCTTTCTCTCCCCCTCTCTCCCTCTCTCTTTCTCTGACAGCACTATCCGCTCTCATCCTCCGTCTTGTAAGGATGACTATCAGCCCATTAAGATTTCCAACAATCGAAGCGGCAATCGAATAGCGAATAAACCGCCTGTTGACTCACAAGAGATGCGTGCCGACTGAGGTAAGCGTCTCGAAGGAACGAAAAAAAATAGGAAGCTCTTCTGTCTCTCTCTCTCTCCATCTTAAATGCTAATATGGACCACTTTTCGACCTTAACACTGGAGGAGCGATGACGGCTCCGCCGGCAGAAATGAGGTCACGACCCCTCGACTCCTTTGGGGGGAGGGGGGGGGTGGGTTGAAGGAGGAGGGGTAGAGAGGTAGGGGGAGATTCTTCCCTCCTCCCCTCTTCTCACAAGTGGGATAAACACGACG
>WURS02000016.1:1387209-1400729 GCA_011762765.2 Rhinocypha anisoptera | reverse complement strand
TCCCTGAATTCACTGCTGTTTCAAGTTCCTTCCTACCTTTTAGAATGGTGGATAGAGTTGACACTGGTATATTGAAGGGGTCTGCCACTTCTGATAAGTTGTTTTGTTTCTTGTCATATTCTTCAATCATCCCAAGTTTTTCTGCAATAGAAATGACCCTTCTCCATCTACGTTGAGATGCAGTGTTCATTTTATCCTCTTTTTTTATTTTCCAATCATCAGAAAATCAAATACAAATATAAAGATATGAGAAAATTCTTCCTCTTTGTCCTCCTCCAACTATTTCACCTATATACAGCTTAGTATTTCTCAGACCACTGTACATATACTGAGGTACAGAGGATGAAAAGAGTCCCTCTTTCCCTCTATGGCAGCAGCAGCTAAATGCCACAACCCATGATCCCTAGGGCAATCACTCAGCTCTGTCTGAATCAGTGAAGTATTATTAGTGCTTTGTCATAATTTGGCGAAACCCCCTGGGCCAGGGCTAATCGCAATTTCATTGCTGCATTTTTTGTCTCATCATCATGTTTCTGTCGCTGAGAAAGTATTTTTTCATCGTCATCAGTTAGATCATAGATTCCCTCTTGTTTGTTTGCTGCCCCCCTCTCTGACTTTCAACTAATCCCTTCTCTTGCTTGTCGATGAAAAAGGGACCTCCTCTTGCTTGGCAGTCTCTCCCTCCCCATCTGACCTTCAACTAATACTTTTTCCTGCATTGTCTACAAATCTAGCTCACTGCTCCATATGTTCTTTTATCCATATTTATTCATTTGGCTATAAGGACGAAATAGCACCAGGAAATGACAGACTAGAGCACAGATTCCAAGATAAGTTGTTTAGTCATTCCCCAGGAAAGTCTGTGGCATAAAATCACAGTCTCCTCTCCAAAAATCACCACAAAGTCACTCGTAAAGCCTTCCCTACAATGTAGATTCGCGAGACATGACAATATGAGTGAGTGGTCAAATCCTGCAAGCTATGCAACCCGAAAAGCACTCCCCATAGCGATAGAGCCATGTGATATGACCGCTCGTAATAAGGGGCGGAACTCTGTTTTAACACGTGGACCAACCAACGCAAAACGATCACTCGCTCTAGCAATACTCTCGTTATAAGCCATACTCGCTATAGCAGACTTAACTGTACTTTAATCAATGACTGCCACTAAAGTCAACGTGAATATTCCCGATTTTGTTGCAGTGCCATTAAGTTCTGCGTTTTTGTTTCGTAAAAACTAGGCTATTTCCATTGGGGAACAAAAAGGCTTTTCAAAAAAAAATCGTTATATCGAATTTATGTAAATTAAATAATAATTTCATAAGAATACATTGAGGGATGGTCGGGACCGCTTTATCACTTGCATAAAATCAGAATACGTAAAATCGAGATTCTACTGTATTATTATTATCCTTTAAAAACCACAAACTGACAAAAATTTACAACAAACACGGAAGGAAATATCTAGCTTAGGAGCATAATTCTTACCAAAAGTAGGGTGGGGTATGTTTATTTGTTTCGTATGCAACTGATGCACCATTGCTTTTTAGAAGAAACGGAACCCGTTTCCATCTTGCCAGTAGTCTCTTCCTGGCTACCGACCACGTTGTATCATTCCTAGTACACAAGGAGCCTCTAGATACATTGCCATATCTTCATCCGAGATGGGGTTAGTAAAACTATCCTCCTATTGAATGTAGGGTAGGAAGTAACATTTTGAATACTGCTCCTAATAAGTCAAATTGGCTATTACTAGAACCCTAAGTTTATCCCATCCTCAAAAAAGGAAGAACAAACTAAAGTCATTACACACACATACACTCAGTTTTGTGGTAAACAGATACACACATGACATTTCAGGATTTGGTTCAGAGTAAAAGATCAAGACAGGTATACAGAATTTTTGTTTTTATGTAAATAAATGAACAAAACAATGACCACAGATGTTGATCCATAGGTTTACAAAATCATGTACAAAATGATGGAATGCACGGCACAGCAAAATGTTGACTTCAATGAGGGAATAATGTATAAAATGAACAAGTTCATATTTTAAGGGCACTCAATTGATCTATTACTAAAAATCATGTATCATACCCAACATTCTATTGTTCTGTATAATACCAAACAGGAAATGATATAAAGAAACACACATTCTCAATTTAGGTTACTGAATGATGTTACCAAATAATGCAGAAATTTAATTTTATAAAAATACATTATTTTAATTGTTGTAAAGATACTCTACAGCATCATGTCTAAAGTTTACCATAAAAATATTATTTTAATGGCAGTTCTTCAAATATGAATGTCAACAATCCTCTGACAGATGTTTTGGAACACTAGAAATGAGTTGGCAAAAATATTTACCTATTAACAATAAAAACACTATAACAAGGCACACCTCATGATTTCTGTTACATAAAAAAATTTGATAACTGTATATGATCATGTCTGTCAAACAATATGAATGCCTGTAGTTCAAAAACCCAAACATAAAATTGACAATTATTATCTAACAGGGTTGATAAAGATTCTCTTTAATGATGCTCAACAGAACAAATTAATTCCTATTATAATTGACAGCAGGACACGAGTAAAGAGGATAAAAGTTAACACAAGCTGCCAACAGTTCTTTTAAAATAATTTCATCAAACTCCATGATGAAATATAAATAGCATTAATGTTGTATTCATTAGGAATTTTTAACACATAAATCAACAAGTGTAAAATAATCATGTGATCAGACCCTATCAGATTCAGTAGGAATTATTTGCAGTAGATGTCAATAATTTAGTGCACAAAGTTTGTATGTATTTTCCGGAGGTTTTGAACGAACAGGGGGGTATGTTCTAATGAGTTGGCCAAAACTTGGTCCACCAGATATGAGTCTCTACTTCTTTCTCCTCTACATATACATTTTTGACACACAATAAGTAACAAGATACATATAAAGCAACCCAAGTGCACAGATCCAGAACAATTTGGAAAACACTCAGCACAGCCATAAGCACTTTTTCAATCTCATATGGTTTTAACGAGTACATTTTTAAACCAAACAAGTTTTTCTTCAATAGATATATCTTGTTGCTTCTTACACAATTCCTAATTCAGATAAATATTCTTATTTGAAATTCAATGATTTCTCTCACATACCTATGTATATATATAAAATGAACAACTTTGAAAGATAGAATGACAGCAATGAATTACTTATGAGGAAGAGACGTGATCATGTCAATTAAGGCAACATATCAACACAAGATCACACGAAGGCACACTCATATCACACAAACATACACATTACTAAAATACCACACCGAAAATATTTTTTACAAGATTCTATTTTTAGAAATACTTCCGCAGCCACCTACATGACTGGTAATTTAACAAAATTTCAATCTAATGCAATTATGTATGTGCAGATCTTTCCTTGTGTATAAAATCACATTTAGCACATTGATGAATTTAGCACAGGGAAAACAAAATTAATGAATGTCTAAAATATCTGTTTCCTTGCACAAGTAACACTGTTGGAAAAATGGGTGAACTAAAGGAATTTTAGCCACTTAAAAGTCACTGCTAGGTTGTAGCAATGCATAATAACAGTCACACATTACAGCAAAATGGCACTGTCAATCACTTGAATTAAGTTTTCAGGCAACAACACTGGCTCATCTTTGGTAGCAACTTCCACTTCTCTTGATGCCTAAAAATGCTCCGTTACCTCAATGTGCACGCTTTATACAGTCATTCAAAGGCACATCAGTACTCTATAGTCGTTAACTATCCCTGTTGGGATGCTTGGCAAGGAATCTGCGAGGCCAGGGCAGAGGCCACTCATATTGCCGGGGAACGGGCCCTCCTACATTACCCTCAAAGTATCGGAACATTGGATACCACCAGACGCGACTGAGGAAGTTATTTGGTCCACTTTGCTGTAAAAGAAGAAATCAAAATAAACTTATCAATCCATGAATATATAACATTTGCTATTTAATCACTTCACTGGTAATCTGTACAAGACTTGGTATAAAAAAATCTTAATTTTTACAGTTAATTTGTCATAATAATAAATTAATGAGTTGGCATATAAAAGCTTGAAAGGAGGGCCACATTCTGTACAAGTTTCCCAAGGTCCCTTAGCAGCTCCATCACCATCAGGAATTTTAGCTTCTGAAATCTGTACCTAAGTACATTTGTTAAAGCAGGAAGAGAGATTTCTTGAACTCGCCATGGTCAGCTCTAGTATATTGGATTTTACATTGCATCGGAGTCCCACTTAGGTCAGGAAAGTGGATAGGTAACCTTCATGTCACAATTTCTGAAGGTCATATATGCCACTTTTTCCATTTTGAAAAATTTAATATGTACCAGATTTACTGTCGCTGGATTATTAGTAAAAACCATTCTTCTCTAAATGATAATATCCATCAGAAAATATAGATTGCCTTTGGTTTGTAAAGCAAACATTCAGCAATGAGTCGTGATATGGTGGAAGCACATATACAAAAAAATTTGGCCTTTGATTTAGCAATACCGAAAATGAATAAAATGGGAATGAGTAAATAAAATGCTTAAATAAAATAAATCTAATAAGTTTCAGAGTGAGAAAATATTTAGAAGATTCCTAGAAACTTCTCATGTATGTTTATTTACTAAATGGGGCAGCAAAGAGAAAATGATGACAAGGAAAGAACCATACACCATTAATTTTTTCTTAAGCCTTTTACTGCTATCAATACGTATATCCAACGGAGATTTTCCAGTGCAAAAGCTGTAGGCTATTTCTGATGAAACTTTTCCTATGCAAATGAATGAATGACATTTAGTCACATCAGAGTGGTCACTTCAAAGGCAGGAAGCCCAGTTACAAAATGTTACCCTTCTGCCCCCAATTCAGTTGGACTCCTGCCCTTTTCCTGGTCAATGGGGTACTTGTAGCTGACCCTCGGATCTCTTTGCATCCCACTTGCAGCAGGAGTACCACCGTCAACATAAGATAATTTCAGCATTTTTCCTAAAAACATATATGTTGCATTCCCTAAATATTTAATCTTGGAAACGAATTTATCATGCTTCAATGATTACTTCCCAATTTTAAGTGAGACTATAGCATTAATACGAGTATTAACAGAATTTGGGGAGAACATGCTAACCATTTCAGTGATAATTTTTTATGGTACTCCACTAAAATGGTAGAGGTTCGTTTAAAAATTGCAAATGGCTAAAAAAATAAAATAAATTAATTTCTGACATCATATACTTAAAGACTACAAGATTTATGTTTTCAGCAGAAGAACTGGAATAACATACAGTTGACCGCAGACTAATGCTGTGAAGGGTTTTGCTAATGCTTGGAGGGTGTGGGTGGCATTTCCCCAAACCAATCTCTGAGAGAAGGGTCGGACTCCCGCTGAGATGGGCCTCAAAAGGGTAAACCTTCATGCCTGGAAACTAAATCAATTAGAAAGATTCTAGCACATGGCCATAGAGAAGCTCTAAGAAAGCTCAGGACACACTGAGCATTTTCAGAAAATTTTACTGATGTGAAGGGGCTAAGGATCTTCCCCATTTTTTTGTCTCTTATATTATCATTCACTTTGTTAAGGTTTTGGAACACATTTTTGTGTGTGTGCAGACCCTTATTGATGTCACCAATTCAGGAAAATCAGTTTTTACAGAAACAATATTCATTCCCCAGGCAGGAACCAAATCTGTCACTGTTGGGTTATCTGGTGAGCTTGCTACCCGCCAGGCTAATCTGGCAACTGAGCCTTGTACCTATAAATATGTATATGTGCTGCAATAAGTAAGAGCTAAACTACCTAAGTCGTAGCTGCTTACAGGGAGTGATTGATGACTTCTAGCTTGCCTTAAACTATTTTGCCTAATGGATTTATCTTTATAATGGTGATGAGGATGACATAATTATTAAACAATTTTCTAATAAACTGTTCAACATGGAATACCACAAAATCTCTCAACTAATTTTATCTGGACACCATTATTCTTAGGAGGAAATGCATAATTGAGGTGTCTCTCAGAAGAATACTAAAAAATACTGCAGGAAGTATGCAGAGTCTAAGAAGGATTTGTGTTACAGCAGGTGCACTAAATAGTTCTAATTTGGAATTCCTCAAATACATCCTTAAGTGGTAGATTAAAATTCATTCATTCATGTTTGGTGTTATCTGCACTGCATCACACTAAACCATCTTTATATCACCATTTACTCTCAAACTTCGACAAATGACCACAATTTTCCTCATTTTACCAAGATTTCATATTATTCTAACCACCACAATAATACCATTTGGCTTTAATAATATTACAAGGATTAATAATGATACAATTAATATGAAAAATTGTCATTAATTTTTCTTGCTTTTTCCTTGAATTTTCAGAACAAAAGCAAAAACAACGCATTGACACAGGAAAAAGAATCATGCCACCCCTGCTAATGCACAAAACTGTAGACCAGTGGTCGGCAACCTATGAACCGCGAGTCACCTAGTTACTCACAGGGAAAATTTTAGTGACTCAGTGAACAGCTCTTAATTATGACGATCGGTAGGTATTCTTGCCAACAAATTAAAGTGGGCTCTTTCGATTTACGGCGATGGCCAGTGGTATAACGTTTATATTTTATACCAACTGTATAATGTTTTTATTTTCTGTATTCTAAGATAATACACAATCCAAAATAGAAGTGATGTGACCCAAAGATCAAAAATTTTTGTAAAAAAAAAAATTGAAAAATGACCCACTTAAAAAAACTTTGCCAACCACTGCTCTAGACCAATGGTTCCCAAAGTGGGCAATACCACCACCACCTGGGGGCATTGCTTTCATCTAGTGGGGCCAAAAAGAGACAAGGGGGAGGGTGCTGGAGGCAAGTTCCTGACTGAATGGTAACCTTATCAGACTGAGTGGGTGATGGGGGGTAGTTTTATGCTACCAAGGGGGGCAGTGGCTTGAATAAATTTGGGAAACACTGACTCAGCATGGCGTTAAAATTGCTAAAAATATCTTTGTATGTACTACCTCGGGTGGGGGGTTAGGGAAATTTACATTTATAGATGAGGGTGTGATGTGAGGTAAGACTCCACAACACCAAAGAACAGCCCTGCATCCAACACCAATTAAGACTACTGAGAAACCTACCTTCAAAGAGGTATTGTTGGCTACTGTATGATAAATCCAAAATAGACGAGTGGTAATGTAATAAGCTATTAAAACATCCACAGTATAGTGTCCTCGTGCTATGAGCACCATTATAACACCAGTCAAAGCACAAAGGCATGCTGTCCAGTGAACAAGGTAGCACCGCTTGGGAGTATCTGAAAAGCAAAGAATGAAAGGAGTTTAGTCAATTGCAGGCAATTAAATAGTTCTAAGTGTTTAATTTTTTATTGTTTCACAAGAAATACTTTGACAAAGAGAATTTAAGGAATACCTCATTCTACTTAGTCTAAGGAATTTCCATATTAAGGTTTGTGATCTTTAGACATTAACATCAAAGTTAGAGAGTGAAAGTAATTGTGAGTGATTGACTGTGATAAATATTAGTCATTAAGCAGTTAAGATTCAACTGAATAAAAATCTACCAGAAAGAGTTTGTACACTTACGTTAAAATTGCAAAAGTTACTGGGGCTATGTAAGTCACTAAAAATATTACATACATGAATGGAAAAGGGATATTTTTACACAAGTCTATGAACATGGCCAAAAGATTGATATTCCTTTACAACAGTATATACCAATAGTAATCAACATGAAACTTATACTCAATAAAGAAGAATTAATACAATTATCCATTGAGAAAAAACCACTAAGATGGGATTCAAATCAATGACTTCACCAACATAAGCCATTAAAAAAGTTACAACACAGCAATTTGATAAGTTTCAGTTAAAAGTAATCAACTTCCAACTCAACTAATCAACTTCAGTAAAAGTAATCAACTTTCGACTAAAGGTAATCAACAGGTTGTAAAACAACACATACTAAATACACTGCAAATTCTGGATGTATTAGCTCAACTGACAAGATAAAGAAAAACTGGTAAGAATAAGGTTCCTTTACAGCTCCAAAAATATATTTTATGCAAAGCATGAATTACATTTATTCTTTGGGTTCATTAATATATTGTTCACTATTTAACTATCCATAAACAATATTCTTGATGTTTATGTGGTTTACTGTCAATTTTTTACATGTTTCACATGTTTTAAATGTTTATCTGTTAACGAGTGATAGATGAAGGAAAACTTTTTTACAGCCCACAAAGATTTATTAAGTATGATGCATTTCAATGAGGTCAAGCATACCTATTTAATCTTTGGGGAGAATACAAAGTTTTCCTTTGTCCTACATGGTGCTCCACCACATCTGACCTGACACCGTTGAGTTAAGTCATTCATGATATTTTAAAAGACACTTTTAATTAATAAGGATACCATGATGATGATGAACACTGCAGTCTTTCAGGCAGACTTTCAATTAAAATCCACATGTCTTTCCTACCATTGTCTCTCTCACTCAATACGACCCAGTGGCATCCCACAGGAGCAGCATTTTCTAACCTTACTCGTAATGTGTACAAATTTCAGATGAAATGTCTATCTTTCCGCTCTAACACTATTTTCTGTAAAACTGCCAGCAATTTCGATCACTCTATTAGGTTGAAAAATTTCTTTAAATTCACTAAACAAGAGTATACATCCTATTTATGTTTTCTATCTTGCCTCTATACTTTTGTGAATGAGTACTTTCAACTTTACCTTTGATATACAAATCCTTAAACAGTGAAACTTGTCATAAGATGAACCTGTATTAAGTAGAAACTAGTCATATCAAGAAAAAGGTTTTGGTCCCAGTATATGTTATAGGATTTTTATGTTTTCCTAACCTGTGTTAAATGGAAACTGTCAAATGTGGAAACAATTAATTTCCTTATTCATAAAACTTTTTTAAGTAGAATCACCAGACGAAGCCCATCACTATCTCATTAGCCAAGAACATGCACTATTCTCTTACACAAAATATAAATAGATGCCCCCTGCTACATTAGCAGACAGTTGAAGGAACCATTTTACCTTTAAGCCCCTGTATGATGGTGTGGCATCAGCCTGTTTTCAGAACTTTCAAGTTACAATTTAGCTGTTTAAATGGTTGATATAGCAAACCTAAAGGACTAACTGCCTTAAACATTCCTAACAATATTGTATGTACTGTTAAAAAATGCCAATGCAGTCTATTGCAACTTGCTACTAAGTTTCTGCTTTATGCAAAGAAGAATATTAATGGCTGTAACCCCTTGCACCTATGGCTGACCCTGTGTTAAGAGGAAACCTGTCTTATCCAGAAAAATATGCCAGTCCCCACACATTCCTATTAAGACAAGTTTCACTGTACCAACAAAATATGTTTAGGTTTAAAAATGTCCACTAAATCCTTGATGCTGGTAGGAATCCTGCACATGGAAGTATCATTTTCATCATCACAAAAATGAATGCAATTTATTTGTATGTGCTAACAGAGATCATTAGTGTAAAAACTGACTCTATTTCATATTTCTTTAATCTCCATTTAAATCTCTTTCATTACTGGAGTGCTGGAAATCATGGTCAGTAGCAATACATAGCATTCTTAGAGAAAACAGTAAAGTTCATACTAAATAGCATAATAATAGGATGAAAAAAAGTCAACTTACATTCTCGAATTATTAGATAGCTCATGACAAGAATCACTGTGTGGCCGCTATAGATATAGTCCCCACAGAAGGTATGTTGACCATTGATGGACAGACCAAGCCCAGAGAGAAGCTGAAGAACACGGCGCGCAACAAGGAAGGGGGAAGTTTCATTTGCTTTGGGTGAGCAATAGTAAGTTTGACTTGCAACAGGCAGAACAGTCACATACATAGTGATGGACCGCATCAGGTACAGAATGCCAAGGATGAGGAAAAGCCGTCTCATTACAATAAACCTGAAAAGACAAAAGAGGATTCAATGAATTACCCTAGAACCATGTTCAGAGACTGTCTTTTAACATCAATTGCTGAAATACCAAACAGGTACATTTTCAGAGTGATCCTATATGATTTTCATTGCAGTAAATGTTCTATACAATTCAAAAAGCATGTGTTGAAATGTGCTATAGTCTCAACTTTAAAAGCATTCACTGGTTAAAACAATTATATTGCTAGTCCTAAAATGAAAAAAAATATTAATAGATCACCATCATAATGCATGTTACCTTAACAACTTTTATCAAGTGAAAGGGAAATATGACCATTAAAAAAATTGCATTCAGTGAGGAGGATTTTCTTCTAAATTGCCATAAGCACAATGCCAATCACTATATTAACACTAGTTATAATTTGGCACGAAAGATACAGAGTAACTTCAAATTACCATTAATGTTTCAGAAAGAAATGAGAATACTATAATTAAACCCAGCATTTTTTTCGTTACAAATCAACCTCTAGAAAAAGTTGCTTTGGGAGGGGAGAGACAACCGGAGACATTGGTCTTTGTTCCAGGGCAGAAACTTGTTGGGAGGTCAGCAGACCCTTCAAGGATTTCTGACTGATGTCTGACTGATGGCGATTGGCAAAATGGCACCTCATATAAAACTTATCCAAAACATCATTGTGACTGGCCCTTCAAGAAAACCCATGCCTTTTTGAGCACTCCAGCATTGCCAGTTCTCTGTTTGTTGTTAGACATGTTTCAAATGGCCAACTAAGAGCATTACAGTCATCTTCCCCTCCTTTAATAAGTATGGATTTATTGTGGGTCAAGATGACAATAAAAATCTAATGCCCTGGAAAAACTTGTCCAACCACAATTCAATGAATACTGTATGGAAGTTTCAAGAGTGTTCAAGTACAAAGAGTTACAGCAGAAATAAAATAAGTATAATTTTTTTCATTCTACCAGACTGGGTGATGAAAACTGAAACATATGTACATAGGGTTGACATAATCACTTTACAAAGTTGGTACCAGTTGATTAACACATTACATACTACTCAAACTCTTGGCAAGCCAGCACACACAGAGCATATGCTTATTGTACAAAAATCAGAATGTAACAAACCTTTCTGATGGTAAAGCCATACTATTTTTAGTGTTACCAGAAGTCATATGATCGCATGGCATAAAACGTTTTTCCCCTAGAAAAAAACCATAAGACAAGGTACTTCAGTATTCCACCCCCTTCCCAATCACCAAAATACATACAAAAATATAGACCTTTTGTAAAAATGTAGCTATTTTGTGTAGTTGGGAGCTTGGATGACTGTGCTGATGTTCAATACTTTCCATCATATAATACTTTCAAAGAGTTTATAATTTCAAATTTCCTGTAAGTGGTGACTAACAAGGATGAATCTTTTCCCATTCCAATTGAGTTAGCCATATTTATAAACATATTTAATGAATCGGAAAAACAGGGGTTTAGAGTAATTAAAGCAAACAATTTCCAAATATTGGAAAAACGAAAATGACTGTCCAAGATTAAATTGGTGTAGAGGGAATATTGTTTTTGCAGAAAATGTATAAAAATAATAATTTGTTGTCCCCTTATTCTCAGTGTACTAAATGGATTCACCATTGGTGATGTGAACGAAAGAAAATTAAATTGCTTGCCTTTTCGACTTTCGATTTTTTAATAAGGAATATTACACTTTAAGGAATTAATAATCTTCTTGGTGGTGCTGGGCTATTCCAAAATCTGAGGTCATGTGTTAAGGTCGGCAAAACTTAAGTCCTGGACAAAAGTTATGGCCTATTGTGATTCTAAGTTACGGTGACTAGTATTTTTTAATTTTCCCTCAAATCCCTTCAAGTGAGGTCCATACGCTTCCCTTTTCCCTCCTATCTCCCTCTTCAGAGAAATATTCATTTATTATTCGGTCAATCCAATGCATTTCCAACCTTATTTTGTAACAACATATTTTGATTGCTTCCAATCTTATTTTCTCTGAGTGTGATATCGTCCATGTCTCTTTTTCATATAAAAGAATGTTCCATGTACATGTTCTACTGAACCCCTCCCTAATTTCCTCGTTAATATTATTTGCAATGAGTGACATATTCATTTAAATGACTGACCAATTCACTTCTGCTATAGGGAAGCAAAAAGATCACTCTCATGTGACATCAGAGTCCTTAACAGGGCATCCTCATTATCAGACAACATTGTTATTTGACTTGTAATGATGTTAGCATCTCTTTTAATGTCTCTCTAGCATGTCTTTTAATTAAAAAGGCATTTACTTTATAATATGTTCACCAAACCAGGGATAGCTAAATTTAATTTGGTTAATTTAAAAGCTAATTTTGGCTGACCTAATGTCAGCAAGTATAAATAGCTTCAACAGGAAGTATGTTATTTGATACATTCCATAAAATAATATAATTAATAAAATTTGCCCATAAATTAAAACTATTAAATTTTGGAATTGTATAACTGTGTGACATCTATGAGTGTAGATACCAAAGCTTACCTGTGTCTATGAAATACAAGTACAAGCAGTGCTGTATTAGTGCAGATCACAATGAGGACTTCAGATACTGTTAAACCCCAGTCAACAGCTGCGACATGATCGAGGACAACATCAGGAAGGGGGCCATACTTTTCCCGGTCAGGCACTCGTTCATGAACAACTGCCAGTGAAGCCGTTGTAAGAATAAAGTTAACCACTAGAAACAGGAACGCTGTGAAAAAATAGGAAAATCAACTATAATAGACACCAGAATATCTTTCCAGTATAATATAGTCAAGAGTTTTTAATTAAACATGATTATAATACTTGCAATAATTAAAATTTTAGAACTGTATTGGTAGATACTTCTACTGAATTTTTATTTACATTTTCACCCAGCATTTTTCTGTATGACTAGGTTCAAAGTTTCTTGTTGGGATATTACTTTTAGACAGTTACAGAGACTAGCATTTAATTTAAAAGTTATAATTTATTATTAGAATTACATCATATACATAAAAAACCAACCACAGTCTTCAACCCTAAGTTCTGTTTGATTGCTGGGGGTAGAGCTCACCTAATACTAAGCATAACAGGTTGTGAAAATTTACATGTCATGATAGAGAGGGCAGTTCCTTTTCCTGTGCCACCTGTAGTTTCTGAGGAAGACCTATTACCCAGCAAATCATTCTGCTAGGGTTTTAGTTGGTGTCTGGTGGCTTCAACCTGGGTGCCTTGTTCAGGAGCTAAAATTTCTACCTATGTGACTACCACCAATGATATTATCAAAACCAAAAGGTTTCTGTTTCTTCATTCATCTATCTCCAATAACATCATTTGTACCAAAAACAGTATAAACTTCAATTCTTTGTATATTTCCACAAAATTAAATGGAGCACAACTGGTTTCGACAATAATGAACATCATTATCAGCTGCCTGATCTGTAATATTTGGTGGGGGGGCATAGTTAATTTGTTTGAGATGTGCTAAACGGAGGGGGGGGGAGGGGGGGGAAGGGGG
>WURS02000016.1:1373527-1387109 GCA_011762765.2 Rhinocypha anisoptera | reverse complement strand
AAATATACTACAGGCACCGACATACTACGGTAGATTAGATCACGTACATAAAATCAGAGAGTTAGGATGCCGAAAAGGTAGATATAAAATGTCATTTTTACCTCGCAGTATTAAGGATCACAATAAATATTGTTACATTCCGGAGTTAGTAATCTGGATAGTTAATGTATAATTGTATATTTTCTTGCTTGTATTTATAATATAGTTCTTCGTCTTGACCGTGCACTTTGTAAGGACAGTTTTTAGTTGTTGTTCATGCTTGTTGTTAGCGGTATGACATTTCCAAGCATGATTTGTAGTTCTCTTATTAGTGTTTTGAATGATAGTTTCTTCTTTTTGTGCGTAATGTATATTTTATCATATGCATTGAGAGTGCATGTGAATGTACGTTTGAAGCTCACCCCCTGCCTCACGCCTTTCTGGCGGCTTTCAGGGTATTATGAAAATGTCGATGTAGATACATCATTGAGAAATATCTCGTCAGACAAAGTTATAGGCAATTTAGTAAAAAATTGCATGACTTATCCCTGTGCAGTTATAAATAGTGACCATTTTCTAGTGCTCTTGGATAGCCGCTTAAGATATATGAAAAAAATAGAGTAAAACGTGAGCCGAAATGGACACGAAAACATTAGGGTGAAAATAAGAACCGAGAAAAATTCGCCTCGGCGATTAACGAAAAAATATAGACAGGTAAACAGATGAGCATAGGGAAGGTGGAATGACTTGAAAAAAGCAATAACGGAAGTAGCGGATGAGCAAATTGTGAGTAACAGAACTTCTACCAGAAATCCATGGATAACTACGAGAATAAGAGAACTCATACATGAAAGAAGAAAATAAGAGAACCCAAGAAACAAAGAAGAGCTAATGCTCTACATGCAACTGAGAAACCAAGTTATACGAGAATTAAAGAAGCCCAAGGAAGAATGGATGGAAAACTGCTGCGATGAAATTAACGAAAACATGAAGAAGGACATTATGCCGGTTAAGAGGCATTTTGGAGAAAGAAAATCTAAGTTTGACAACATCAGGGATGAAAACGGGAAGATACTCATAGAAGAGGAAGAAATAGGGAATAGGAGGAAAGGATACATTGAGAAATTGTACAGAAGGCCAAAGCCACTGGAGAATGGCTTGCAGAGAAACAAGGCGCCTGAAGTAGATAGGATCAGCGCAGAAATGATCAAGTCCTTAGAAAAGAAATCCAAAGATACTCTATTTGGAATATTTTAGGATATTTTATAAAAGTGGCAGACTGCCGGAGGACTTTGTAGAAAGTGGAATGTTGGCTATTTAAAAAAAAACGAGGACAGAGAACATTCGTATGAAGCATGACACCCAATAGATCACAGACATGTACTATTGGAAAAAGAAACCAAAGAAGAATAGAAGCCTCCGAGACATGGTGTTGGAGGAGAAGGTTGAAAGTCAAGTGAACGGACAGAGTAAGGAACGAGGAAGTGTACAGAAGAGCGGAGGAAACTAAGGCATTGTGGGGTACAATTATAAAAAGAAGAATAAGGTGGATAGGACACATCCTGAGGCATAATGGGTTCGTGAAGAATATAATAGAAGGAAAAATAGAGGGAAGGGCCCCTCGAGGAAGGACGAGGGACAAATATATAGGACAAATTATTAGAGACGTTAGAAGGAAGACCTACCAAGGAGCAAGAAAGGTAGTACTAGATAGGAAAGGATGGATGGCTACAGTTAACCCATCTTCGGAATGAAGTACAGATGATGATGATATTATTTTTACGACAAACATTCCACACGCAAGGTCACAAAATAAATCTCAAAGGGGAGACCGAGGAGGGCCCGAACAACTTTTTGAGCGCTTTTCCGAAACACTTAAAAATCATTTGGAAGAAAATGTCAAATCTGTTTGGCACAAAATTACTTACTTGTTATAGGAAATAGTTTCCGGCGTGACTTCGTGGAACTGCTTCATGATTAAATGAGACACAAACTTTGAAACTTTTATGTTGAATTTCAAAGTTTACTTACTTGTTGTTTTGAAATCGCGCTCCTAACTCCTAAGGATACATTCGTATGTAATCAATACACCATCCCTTTGCAGCATGCATGATTATCGTTAATTGTCTCCCATTGTCTTTCATCAATCAATCTTTTGCGAAAAACAATTCGTATACAATGAAATCAGAATTAGCAGCAGTGTGACAATCCATTCTCGACCATTCCTTTTAAAATCTGATGTTTAGGGCTGATCTACCCGCTGATAGGTAGTAATTTTTTCATGAAATACGAAATTGTAAGTACTAAGTCATGCCTTTGCACAAATCCCTCTTCGACTCTGCGCAAGTCCTACCACTTCTAATGATACCTATTCTATTCCTCCGTTACAGTCTCCCATGGTTAAACAGTATATGATTTTACCGAAAAAATCTTGCGATTTCATGCGGATTCATAACGATATCAATTGGGGGACTAGGTAAACAAGAAACTTGGTGATCTCCACTTACAGTTTTATTTCTTACGAACGTGGTTTCTTCGCCAAGAAAAATAACCCTCTGCTTTGCAAGGGAGCCACGATCGTAACAAAAATACATATAGTAAGTGGAAATCGCCAAGGTTCTCATTTTCCTAGTTCTCCAACAATGAACGATTTCCCCAAAGTTACGCCTGAGTTCGTTTCTTACGTTTACGAAGGTACCTAAGATAGGTACATAAAAACTGGTAATTTTACGTAATGTTGACATGACCGTAGCCGGATGACTTTTCGGAGACAATTGGTGAATGATCTATTTAGTTGTCATCTGTCGCGATGCTGGCGGGGAACAATAAAGAACAACAGCGCCTTCCTTTCCTATGACGGAATTTCGAACTTCACTATTCCGGTTGACCGTTAAAGTAGAGTCAGTCTCAGGAGTCAGCCTTGGGAGTCGGTCTCATAAGAGATAATGGAAGTAGGTTACTTACTTGATACCGGGAGAGGCACCGGAGAAGAAAGCGGGCTCCCCGGTGACGGGTGCGATCCAGGGAAGGAAATGGCAGTGACCCGAAAGATCGGATACCACCAGGAGAGTGGTGAGTCGAGCGATCAGTTACTACCAAGGGAGGTAGCGGGGGTCCAGAAGCCGACCCCCCAGTGAAAATTCCCACCTATGCAGCCATATCGTCGAGAGGAATTCAGATAACTGAGGAGATACCCACGGAGAAGCTTTGAGATCACCCAGGGAGTCTGATAGGGGTTGGCGCCAAAGCTACGCCCTTATCATGGGGCCACGCGGTGACTGCTGACTCGGCCGTCGCTGAAGAGGTGGGTGGTTACTTTTGGAGAACACGCTCCACGTCATCCCACGGCAGATGAGCCTACGGGATGTGGGGAAAGGAAGTGGTGGGTGTAGAAGTCTCGGCCACCGATAGAGAAGTGGATGCCTAACGGAGAGGTTCCCCATCCTCGTATGTATTTGAAAAGGCTTCCCCACTCGAGCGCCCACGGAGAAAAAGTTTCCTCAGCGCACTCCGGCATACCGGAAAAATTCAATCTCTCGGAGTGTTGTCGAGAAAATTAAACAAATTATGAGGTTTTCCCAGCGAATGGAGGCGTAGAAATATTCTCGGGTTTCCATTCGGGTGAAGTCGTTGATGTGCGCCGACGTTCCGATGGCAGACTCAGCCTTCGAAACGTCGGCGAACATCGACGCCTTCACCCGGATGGAAACCCGAGAATCTTTCTACGAAATTAAACAAAAAAAATCCACAGCGATCGCCTTTTACCCGAGTACGAGATGTTATCGAGACCGAGGTCACTAAAACGGTGCCCCGCGTCAGACTGGTCATCGCGGACTCTCGGATGCTGCACCACGACAACGCCCCCTGTCGCACGCCCATCTCCATCGACCAGCTTCCGAATAAAAAAGGGATTACCCCCCCCCCTCCCCCCCAGCTATTCGCCTGATCCAAAAGAGCGAAACCGAGGAGCTGAAAGAGATCACAAATAAAGACTTACAGCCGGAAGAAGCCACGTAGGCTGGAAGCGACTCCTTCGCCGATTCATAGTTGTCCAAGGGAATTAATTTGAAGTGGATGACATTTTTATGCATCATAATAATACGAAATTGTTGAGAAAGAATCAGTCTCGTTACTTTTCTGCCGAAACTCGTAATTTACAAGTTTGCCCTACACATTTACTCGTAGCAGTATCCTGTACAGACGGGGACAGTGGGAAACCGTCACCCCCCCCAAAATAGGTCCGGTCGTCTTGAACTATCCCGCGAACGACGTGATATTACGACGAAAACATGAGACCATGCTGTAATTTTCTTCCCACCGCTTCGAGGATAAAGAGAGAAAATTTGTCGTCACTGATTAAAAGTAAACACTTTCATAGCAGGATCTCGTTATTCACAGGATATTTAATGGCGATTATGTAAAAATACTTCGTTGTTCAGTTGTACCAAGAGAGTTGATGTGAACGCACGCGGCGCCATCTAAATTCGGATGGTGTTCACGTGACGCTCTCATTCAACGAACACCGATGCGGAACGGTTACTCTGGGGAAAGAGGGAGACGACACAGACACGCGCGTGCTTGCATGTGGGGCAAAACAATTCGATGGAGATAAAGAAGAGAGGAATTACGAGCCCGCCTGGCCGTCAACGACTCTCCCTGAACGAACTCACTCATTCAGTGACACGATCTTCGCCAATTCATACACACACCAGTACACCCGCGTCCGCTTGCTTCTCGCTGGAGACTTGCATGATCTTTTGACGGATTTCCATCGTAGACACCTTGCTTTCGGGTGTATCTTTCAATGTATGCTGAAAATTGACCGACTGACTCATTGACACGAATTCCCGGGCACACATTCAAACTATCGGTATGAATATTTTTGGGCAAGGTACCTATTCGTACGTTGAGCATGGAAAAAGTCGAAAACCCCATGAAAGTGGCCCCGGTTCGAGGTCGGTGACGCTTCTTTTCCACGTAAAGCAATGGGAAAATGAGTATTTGACCGCGTAGAAATTTTATTCAATCAATTGAACATGACAAAATTTAAATAAAAGTCGAGGATCTGGACAAAAACCTGACTGAAAGACTAAATTATCTATTATTATTATTCTATTTAATTATTTTTTACTATAAAGGTCTAAAAATAGATTAAACTGAGTTATAACAGGAAATGTTTACGTTTTTATCAGGTTTATATGCATGGTTACTAAGGATGCCACATTGCTGCCCCCATTGGTTTAAGCCCCGTAATAAGCATTGGGATAACTGGAGCTTTCATCGCCTTTATCTTCTCATCCCTACCCGCTAGCTAATTGCAAGCGCCATTTAACAGTGCCTACATAAAAACCGGCATGCTTTCTTTTCATAAGCACCACGTGACGATTATAAGAGTGGATACCAAACGTGTAACCTAACTCGTAATTCGTGTAGTTTAGAATACGCTTTAATTATTTATTTACCCTCTAAAGAATCTTGGAATCTCAACAGATTCAAAAATTAATTTTAATGGGCATATACAAACTATTAAAAGCAAAGCGATGTCCCGCTTAGGCCTCCTATACCGCTTCACGGAAATAACTGACCCACGAGCTATACACCTATATTTTTCCACTATTGTCCTTCCGCTCCTAACATATTGCTCCCCGATATAGGCGATGTCTGCTCCCACAATCTGGTTCCACTCAACAGTGTTACAAATAGTTAAAATTCCGTATCTTCGCACTGCTTCCAAAGATGTCATTTTATCCTCACTTTCCATCTCTCATCTCCCGAACCAAATGTCAAAAACGGATTTAAAATTTTCCTATACAGCACCATTAACTCCCTCACTGACTGCCCCGAACTTCCCTCCCTCATCAATTCCCGTGTAGCTTCACGATCCACCCGTACACACACATACATTACTCCACGTGCCCAACCCCAATGACTATCAATGATTAAGCGCTAACTTTTCTTTCGCCTCTCCCCCTCTATAGTAAATTCACTTCCCCACAACATAGATCCGTTTTCACTTTCCTCCAATAAATTTACTGACCTTGCCCTTTCCCATTTCTCATTTTGATTTGTTGTTTTCTTAATGATAATTTTTTGTTTATGCTTGGCCGTATGCGTCTTTATTTGTGCGTTGTTATTTGGTCCACTGTAAAATGGCAAATACAGCAGTATGTGGTACTCTTTCTAATAAATAAAATGAAAAATTATGGGTTGAATTGGGCGCAGATTTATGCATTTTTTTCAATAATTAAAACATTTTCCTTGAAATTTTACGGCCCATTGCTTTCATGGAATTTTTAACCACGAGGACATATTTAATAACATTCCAATCTGCCGACAAGGTTATTATGACAAAGATGACTGTGACAGAAGAGTTTTGATTTAACTTTATTTCGTTCATTTGCGTATGGATTTAATAGATATACGAGAATCGTTGCGCACGCTTGCGTGAAAAGGTCTATGCTCCAACTTTTCATCGCGTCGTTTGACAACCGCGGAATGAAATTATCTCCGAGTTGGCGGGCCAAATTTACGAGCGCAAAAGTCTTCGGTTTCACACATGGAACGCGCGAGCCGGTCGCCGTCACCATCGGAAAAAAGTTTCGAAACCCACACAAAACATACGCACACTTACGAAAGCGGCTCCCACGCGTGAATTCGGCTTACGGACCGAACAGATCGTTGCTCCGTGACCACTACGGCGTGAGAAACAGCGAAGGAAATTAAAACACACTGGAGAAGCGTGTCTCTGGAACGCTTAAGAAAGCATTGTTGCTTTTTTTCTCGAATGCATCTCACCAGGAGAGTAAAGATTGGTTTTCCTGTTTGTCTTCGTATAAATAAATAAAAAAAACAAGTAGCGCTAAGGTATCCGCTAAGCCTTCGACTCCTGTTGTGCAAACACGAACGGGGAGAGGGAACGTGCTGCGAGAGGTGGTGTGAAGAAAGTAAAGACGGGTAAGAAAGATAAGAAATCGACTTAGATGTGAAGAAAGGTCGTCGGGCAAGGACACCTAGGAGTGGAGAGGGGAGACAGGGAATAATAAAATCTACCGAGGCGAAGGTGAGGCACAAGAATATAACGTCGCCTCTTTCCTGATTTTTGGATCAGATGAGAACCTGCCGTCGAAAGGGTTGCCTGTGTGAACCCACGAGGAAACAGTAATGTGGAGACTTAAAGACCGTAGGAGAAATATCAATGCGCGTGCATACTTTGGAGTGTCAAACATTCCCCCGCAAATTACGAGGGGAATGCAGTCGTGCCCATATATTTAATAAACCTCATTTTCGAGGGTTTTATAACAGCAAGAGAAAGGAAACATCGCCACATGTCATTTTCACAAATTTCTCGCGAAATCCGAAACTATGCTTCCCTGAATCCAAGTTTTTCTTTACGTTTTAAAAAAACATCGAATCATTCACTTGAAACCGAACCAGTTCTTTTTAATCAAGTGATTACGGTCGGGTGTCAAATACGTTTGCCGTGTTTCAATGTTTTTCTCTGGGAAAACAACTACCAATGGTGTCAAAGGTGCATATAAATCACCTTTTCACCAAGAAAACTTTTCTTCAAAGGTATTGCAGCATCACTCGTGAACGTCCTCTCGAATCGTGAGGACAGGCGAGCAAATGAAAACACAGCGACAGAGAAACGTACAAAAGGCAGCAGCACTGACCGACCTCAACAGCGAATTCACATTTTCACTAATCCCTGCGGTCGTAAATTGAAGGCCACGACGCGATAAGTTGAGCATGACCCGGGAACTATCAACGAAAAAAATAATGATTAATTATTGACTGCTTCGGAAGCATAGGTTTTGAAGGTATATTTTTTTGGAAGGGCGCCAACTCGAGGGTATTGTTCCATGAATTAATTGCGTTGTTGCAACATCTTTTTCGGATGTAAACGGAAAGGCAACAGAACAACACCAACAGATGGGGATGTAAACAAACACCAAATGCGAGTTTGAATCCGCTTTGGGCTTTAAAATTTCTTGAAAGTGACATCCTTGTCTGAAACATGAAATCTCTACTTTAATCTTACGAAATTAACCTGGAAACAGCAACGATACAGGTGATATGCAGCACATATGTTTTTGGTACGTATTTAGTAAGAAGAGGTACAGATCTGTCTAAATGTCACTAGCAAATTCTTCTTAAGTATAAATATTGCAAAATTATTATTCTACTTACCATGAAATCCATCGTCGCGAGAAGAAGAAATTTGCTCTCAACCCTTTTGATGCATACCGACACCACGTCGCTGTACCGATTGCGAACTATGTGCTCCCCGCCGAAAACGTTTGCGCCGTCGCCATTCCCGTGAGTGCTGCTACCTGTTGGTTTAAGTTTTGACTACGCGGACATATTGGCGGTATGGTCTTGGCTGCACATAAGGAAAATAATAACATTTAAAGGCCTGCACCACATTAACTGAATTTTCCATGATACTGTGTTGCACTAAATGTAATGTTACAGTAGTGATAACACCTGGAATAATAAATATTTGTATTTTCACTCATAACCCAAAAAATCACCTCTTACATAAGGAAAACCCATGAAATCCATTACGTACCTGGAAACATGGAATTCGCGCCAAATACAAGTGCCAATGGTTGTCGTCGTTTCTAACGCACTGGTACCCTGAAGATAGATTTTTCAGTAGATGATAATGTTTTCCATGAAACATTAAGCCGAATATATTTTACACTACAAAATATCCGGCCACTTCTCATAGTATCAACAGTAACAACAGGCATCCTCTTCAACATCGATGGGGGTAAATACCATAATTCTATCTAGCATGTAAAGTCTATACTATCTTAAATACATGAACACATATACTATATATATATGAAACTACCTTTTAAATTTAAGTTTTAGATTCCATTCATCGTACAATTTATAAATTATTAGTAGTCTCAAATGTTTCGGTATGTTGGATACAAAAACTTGCGAACGTATTACCCAAACGAGAAATGAAAAACTTTTCACCAAGAATAGTTGCACTGTATGAATATTCATAACTAGTACACGATGTAAATACCAAATTAACTCCTGGAAATTCATCTTTACGCGGCGCACAAGATGATGGATAGACACAGCGCCGAGAGGTAGAGTGGCGGTCGTGGTAACTAATCACTTTGAATATAAACAAAATAGTTACCAAAAACAAATTTCTCAATTGCACTCAGACAGTAATATCGGTAATATCTTGGTAAGGGCAAATCATTTCAAATTGACAGTCTCCGATTAATGAGTTCTACACTCACCATCACGTTGGTGCTTACGTAAGCGCGCCCTATATATATATACTCATAATACCAGTAGTGGGATGGCTCAAAATAATACGGAGATTCCAAACAATGAGGCGCTCATATTTTGACAATAACGTTCAAAGATTGTTAAAAAATGGATAAACTTTTGCAAAGTAATCAGCCACTGTAAATACTGGTTTCCCAGGGCTATGTAAAAGCAGTTCAGGAAAAATAACTAAATGCGTACTTTTCAAACTTTATCTTGGAAAAATGACCAAACATTTAAATAATGCTAGATAGGATCAAAATAAACCAGTGCTGAATGAGAATACAAATGGACAAATGAATTGAAGCCCAATTTTTTGGAGTTCAAAAGACTGCCCCAAATATAGAAATCACAATTTTCAAACATTAGGTAAATTAACCCTAGAACCGCAAACTTCCTAAAGAGTTACGCAAACCACACACTGGGATTCATCAGATCCCACCCACTAAATGTGATTTTTCTTTACTACATTATCATATTATATAATTCCTGCAATTATACTCTTTCTAATATTCCTGACATAATAAATGTAAATATTTTCCTTTAAAGTGATGTTTTCAGTAAAATTTATTTTGTGCAAAAACTGCTCCCAAAAATCCGGAAAAATTTAAATAGAATATTTACAAAATTATTCTGACCAGTTAAAACATAAATGTTAAATGTACATATTACACAATAAAAAAATAGTAGTTAATGCTTTCTCAAAAAAAACATAATTATTTAGCCATAAGAACATTATTATGGGCATATTTTGGTCAACCTTTCTGGTAACGATATCATTTTTGTTAATATTATGAGGTTCTTTCATTTACAAAATTTATTACTAAATATAAGTTATATAAAGATTTAAAAATATTAAAGCATTAATTAAAAAATGTCTATCAATATAAAACAAATTAAGAAAAATAAGTCTTTCAGGCTAGTCTGTAGTACTGCAGTTTTTACACAACACTGCTCTTCACACATGATATTCCTACAAGAGAAGCAAAGAATTTTCTTATCCCTTCCTCTTCCCCTCAAGCTGCATCTAACTTTTCAAAGGAGTGTAGGTTGTTGCTCCGGTGTCAGATGTATGATGTTCATTATGCAATCATTGCAGATTTTTAACTTTATTCACTAAGTAGGAATTCTGTAGAAATGTAATGTATCTTTCTATCAGAAATTGCATTAGTAAATATTCTGGTGCAAAATATTATGGAGCACCATGATTGAATCTAAAAAATATGTATCACTTATAGTGTAAAACTTGTATAATAAACTACTTAAAGCTTCTTGAGGGAACTACAGTGATTTCCGAAAATTAAAATATGATAAGATACAAAGAGACAGGCTCTTATTGATTAAAATTGTAATCATCGTCAGCACTTCAATCTGAAGATTGGTTGACTGCAGCCCACCATCCTTTCCTATCTAGTGCTAGGTCTCTTCCTCCCTTTGGTAGGTCTTATTTCTAATGTCTCTGATAATTTTCCCTATCTATTTGTCCCTTGGTCTTCCCCGTAGGAGTGATTTTGCTTGCCTCATAAAATGTGCACGGGAACCACACATTGGGGTCCAATGGACTCCAAAGCAACTTTGAGTCCAATAACTTGCACGACTACTATTGCTTGAGTAAGAACAAAATTTTTTGGTCTCTGTCGAAGGAGGAATGAAAAGACATTATGATAAAAAGATAGTTTCAAATCACAAAGTATACGTCCGTTACCCAGTTCCTTTCCCTACATCACATTTGGTTCCCTATTTATGGTATCCCTAAAGTGATCAAGTTTTGAGCCTGGACTTCCTTTAGGAGCCACATATTCTACTCAATGAGCCACTATAGCTTTTGCTCATTGATAACAAGCCTTTCCGTCAGCAAGGAAAGTTAAGTAATCATATTTATGAGGGAATTAATTTTAGTGTTTTGGAGGAATCAACTCAAAACTAATGGCAAAATAACACATACATATTTCCCTGAAAGCTAGAACTGATTTATTGGAAACTAGATATTAGTTTGACATAAAAGGAAATTAGTGGTTTGGTCACTTTATAATGAAAGGGATGTGGTGCAGAGCATATACATATATATATTCCAAATCTTGGTCACAATATTTCCAATTTTGTTACAGTATTTTCCATTTGTATTACATATGATTGTTTAAAAGTTATTTCTGGTGTCAAAATTGGTTCTGGTCAAAAAATTTAATTGAAAATCTTTACTAGATATTGAAATAAGATTTCCTGGAAACTAATTATGTCTCAAGAAAAATTATTATTTTCCACAAGATATGTTTTATTAAAATATAGAGATAAAGAAATCTGGTTACATCAATGTGATTTTTTATTCCAGGTCTTGTAACAAGTATAAATGAGTGTGAGTTTTGTAAGTGAAGACTCAATTGAAATAATTTGATCATTTGAATATGTGGTTTGAAGTAAAATGATTCCTTACCCTATTTCAGATGATTAGATTAGTGATAAAAATTCACGTTTCGGAATATCATTTGAGTATTAAGTGGAAGAAGTTACCAATCTTGCTCCAATAGACACTTTATTATTATTTTTATAATTAAAATGTTATTTTCATTAAATTTTCTATAAATTGAAACCAATTACACGAGGAACAGGGACCACAAGTTAATCTTTTGTAATCCATGTTCTAAAGCCCACCACCGCAGTGCATTACTTCATGCATGAGCCTGTGCATGATATCATCAAAAATAATATTTGCATGAGTGACCGAATCAGGCAATGAAAATCAGCCTTACATGGTATATTACAATGAATTAAGTCTGTGCATGCTAGTGGGAGGAGTCTGCACAATGCAAGCAACTGTGCAGTGCATATGGCATTTAATACCAAAATGTGAATAACTTGCTTCTTTCCCCATCCAGATTTCCAGCTAATTATCACTCGAGGCTCAATTAAATAATTGCATGCACAGTATTTTTATAATCTACCAACTTTAATATATTTCTTAACTGTCTGTTTGCAACAGTAATATGCTCAAAGGAATCACAGTGTGATTTTTTTTTAGCTTAGAAGCAGTATCTTCCTATTTCACATAACAAACGTGGTCAACATGTGCTGATCATGCAAGTATCATGTATGCACATTGTGACAATATTAGAACATGTTCTAAGTTTTCCATGCATGATCCTGATATTCTGCAAGATATTGTTTATGATGCGATCATGCACAGGCTCATGCATCATATCATGCACCATATAAGGTGGCCTTCATAACTTTGCAACAGCTTCCTGGGAGCA
This sequence comes from Rhinocypha anisoptera, assembly GCA_011762765.2. Taxonomy (NCBI): domain Eukaryota; kingdom Metazoa; phylum Arthropoda; class Insecta; order Odonata; family Chlorocyphidae; genus Rhinocypha; species Rhinocypha anisoptera. Next base: position 1,374,582 of record WURS02000016.1, on the reverse strand, counting down.
GATACTGACTCCAACCATAATCTGGTCATGATGGAGTGTCATGTAAAATTCAAGAGGACACAAAAAGGATAGGAGATAAGAAAAGTGGAACAAGGAAGATTTGACATTAAAGAAAGAGGTGAACACATCAGGAGGTCGTGGATAGATTTATAAAATAGGGTAACCAGTTGAACAGTGGAGCAAAGAGGAGAAGTTCTTAAGGGTGGGCTAACAAAAGCTTCTGAAGAAGTAATTGGAAGAGTTAACCAACCAGAAGAGAATCAAAAAGTCATGGGTTACAGAGATTATTAGAAAGATGGCAGGGCATAGAAAAACATAAATGCAGAGGTTAGGTGAAAGATAAACTGAGAGTCATATGTCATTGACTGAGAGTCATATGTCATTGTCTTTTTGAAAGATCATATTAAGCTACAAAACATGATTATCCAAAGTACTTTATTCAATTTAAAAACTATAACTAGAGATAAATTATTTATGCCTACTAATTATTCACAACTTGAAATTCCTTTTAATTTTTATTTCAAAACTGGCTACAATAATCCTGCAAATAAAGCTTTTCAGAAGCTGCTCGGAACGTATTGTTAACCCTTTAACTTAGTATTTTAATATGATTTTACATGAGAATTGATATTCTCCCATATAAGTTTCAAGGCGATTTGGTGAGTAGTACTGAAGATATATACTCCACAATGAATTTATGGGCCATAACCGATAAAATATATTAAGGAAAATACAGGCTTGGTATTTGCATGGAAGGTGATCAATCCCTAACATAATTTAACTCTCTAATTGCATGAAATTTTTTTGCCAGTATGACTATACATAATAAGCAATAAATTGTTTCCTGTAAAATTAATCATACCTTACAGTTTGTTGTGAAATACTATAAAACAGTTGAGTATATGAAATGCCCTGCTCTCACTTCTTTTTCTGCCATTGACGTACTTCATAACCATGGGATTATTTTTTAACCCTTTCGCGCCGGGACAATTCTCTGAGAAATGGTCACCGTATGACTGAGCTCTTCAAAATATCTTATGCACCCGGGTACGGAG
>WURS02000016.1:1339482-1366165 GCA_011762765.2 Rhinocypha anisoptera | reverse complement strand
TAGCGGTGGTGGGGATGGGGGGGGGGGCGGCGGGGGGGGGGGCGAGGGGGGGGGGGGGGGGGGGGGGGGGGGGGGGTGGGGGTTCAATGGCCTTGACTCCATGTCCTTCTCCTTGGGCAAGGTTGAGGTGTGAGTGCCTGGGAGAAATGGGAGTAGCAAGGGGAGGGGAAGGATGGAGGTGTAGGACATCTCACAATATTAAGGAAGTGGAAGTGGTGAGAGTAAAATTCACCGAGGAGGCCGCCACCTGAAACTTCATAATAGAACAAAATATAGGTGGTAACTTAGATGATGATTTCTAAAAAAAAAATAAATGTAATACATGAACAGTTTGGACAATAATCGTCATCATCTGGTCTAGATCCAGATGACAATTATTGTCGAAACTGGTCGTGTCTTCTACTTTTATGTGGTAATACATAAAAGTTACTACCTATATTTCATTTAAGTGGTGAGATTTATACAACAGGTCATTAACCAAACTCCCTAACTTTGTTAATCTGTATAAAATTTCAAGTCTCCCAGCAATTCAGCTGGGGGATCCCTTGCTTTCAAAAGATAATGTTTGGGCCAAGGTCACTGTTGTGATTGTTGCCCAGCAGTTTTTTTGTGAATAAGGACATGTTTTTTGATTTATAAAACTGGTCTCATGCTCTTTTACCCTTTCCCTGAGTCTCCTAACCATTTGACAGCTGAATCTAAACCTTGTCTTATCACCTTCCCTCCATAGCATGCTCTCCCATCTCCGCTCTTCTTGTAAACAATACCTAAAGGTGTTGAGCTTGTCAGGTCATGAAAAAGTAACGGAAATGGGGAAAAGACAAGTGTAACATTTTATTTCATAATGCTCTCACCTTGAAAACTGCTTAAGACCAAGAATTCTAAGAATACAGGTCACATACCTAAAATATCAATAAAATAATGCCTTAAAAGATTGATTAGGAATTTATCATATGTAGAAAGGTTTTTGCTGGGCTTCACAAATATTTAATGCATCTTTACCCATAATAAATCCATATTCATCTCTACATGCTTTTCCGTTATCACTCCAACTCAAATCCCAATTCCCATCTTATCTTTACCCCACTTACCTAATATCCTATCCTCTATTACAGTCTTCATGCCATTATTTCAGAGTATTCCTGGAATTCAATTTTTCTGGATTGTTCATATTTCCCCTCATTAGTCCCCCTACTCCCTATCATGTCTTTGTTTTTCTCCTTATCCACTAACCTTTTCTTTTTGCCCTTATTTAAGATTCCTTTCATTAATTATCTTCTTTCCATACCATACTTCCTTTATTAAAATGATTCTTTGTCTAATATACTTCAACTGTTTTCCTCTAGGATATTTGCATTTATCCATTGTTCCAAATTATTACTGCAAGTCTTATATTCAATTTAATACATACATTTGTTTCAAAAATTTATTTCATTCACCATTGTATAATATGTTTTCATTTTAAGCATCTTACACTAATCCTCTAATTTGCACTGCTATGAGTTATTTGGCTGAAGGGCTAACAATCAGACTTGATTGGTACCCCAATCACCTTAATTCCTGGTTCAAGTAGTTTTTACATCTCAATGTCATTTCCCATAGAAAATATACATTAATATTTCAAGAGAAAGATTTTAATTTTATTAGATTTAATTTAATTCAACTAGAGATGTTTAAATCCTCCCAGGTATTTAAAAGATAATTATGTTTTCACAAACCCTTTCTTAAATAGACAATTGTAAATTCCTGGCAGTTATTAAGTTTTGGAGCTAAGCATAAAATCAATAATTGTTTTGTAACTATAAATAATCATGAAGGGTTAACAGGCATTTGATAACTTTGGAACTGATTATTTACTTGTTTTGAAATAACTCTATGACAACCATGACCCTTATTCTACATCATGCAAGGTACCCTCTGTTACCAGAATGAACTTTTTCTTAAGTTCATGTATATTGATGAAAACAGAATTCTTTTAGTATGTACTGATAATGAGGGATTTCATGCATTCTATTGATCATACTTGAGCACTATATATATAAACCAAGGTATAGAAATAATTGGAAACATAAATGGAGTAGTGAAATTTAACAAATAATGAATTGGCTTTGAATCCCACCCAGGACATGGATGTTGTTGCCAAAGACTAATTTTCCTGAATGTTTGGCATCGGAAAGAAATCATTTCAAAAACATTTGTCAAAACCAATTGAAAAAGCAATAACAAGACATAAATTGCTTAGGAGAAAAAATTTAGATATTGTACTTTGCCTTTTACTTATAAGATTTCTCAAGGTCTACAGAATTTTACTAGCCATCATTCCATTCAAAATTCCTATAATTTCTCTCCCTTTGCCTCAATTTCCTTACATTCTACCTTCTGTCAAATGCATTTTTGGGCTTGTTGTTGAGTTGAGGTATTGTTCCGCCAAGAAATCAACAGCAAATACCCCGCATACCGTAACAGAAGTTTTACTAATTTAGCTGGAATACTTGGCCAAAACTAGGGTGCATCTTATAAGCAAGAAAATTCGAGATTCCCTAATAACATCTATTCTCTCTTCATTCTTCCTGGCTTCTTAATCCATCTCGTGGCAGCTACCTCCCTCCTCCAATCATCCTACTACCCAGAAGTCCACCTTTCTCTCCCTCCTCCACACCACCGCTCACAGTAGCCACCTCGACTTCCTCTTGTCTTTCGTATTATCTAAAGGGCCTAGTTGCAGTGCCATAAAGCACTATGCTCAACATCAGGATTTCATTTACCTCTCTAAGCAAATTCCCTTTCATCAATTCTCTTCTCTCTTATAAACACTCATTTCTTCAGCAGTTATTCTTCTAATGCCCCTCTTACTATACTCCTTTTCCTCTATGAGAATTCCTAAATAAATGGAGCCTCCCAGGGGTGCTAAAATATGCTCTCCCACACTGATATTTATCACAGGCTTATTTGTGGGGTCATTATTAGTGCATGAAATATTCAAAACTACTCCATTAACCCTTTTAGTGCCAGCCCCTATCACCTATGAAAAATTCCAGAGCTTTTTCATGGAATTTGTTGATTTGCACATTTAACTATATATAATATTTATTAATACCAATTTGTTAATGCCATTTATTTTTATTTACATTCCAAACACAGGGATAGTAAAATATTTTATTCGTATTTTTTTATCTCCTAAACAATTTAAGAAAAAATTATTTATCAAACAAAAAAATCGGGCCGATAGATCAGCCCATGACACTAAAAGGGTTAACTATCAAAAAATAAAATCATACTCTTAACAATACATGTGTGTACATGAAAACATATCGTGTTTGATTCTTGAGAATGTTATGACTGAAATATTTTGTGATTTTAGAAAAATAATTTTTAGTCATTTTCACTTTCATATTTTGAATTAGGTTGCTTCCTATACATGTACAATATCCTTGTGCATTGAATAAATAAAAGATACTTTCATCTCATCTATATTTCTATTGCAGATCTCTCTAATAAAAACACAAACCATATATCAGTCATCACTGAGTAATTTCACCTCATCAATTAATGACTACTTACTAAAAGTTTTTGAAAGAGCTAAGCCCATACTAAACAGTTTAACAGAGGAATCGTTGAATAAACCAGGCGATGCATCGATGGAAGAGAAAATAATCAAAGTGAATGATGTGCAAGAGATCCTGAATGTACCAAAATTACACATTGGGTGAGTATTGCATAGAGGGATCTTTGTAGATGAAAGGTTTTCCTACATCTAAGACCCAATGAAAGATGAACATCAACCTGGATAATTTTTGTAAGACCCCAGAAAATCTGATCTTTACTCTGAATTGTATACTGTTACCTTATGGAGTCCAAAATTTCACAAAAGTTCAGTTACAGTTTAAATGTTATTCAGCCCTTTTGTACCGGCAGACTTTGCTTGGAAACTTCTACACTCCTGAATATCACGAGAAATTCTAAAAACCTCTGTACCAAGCAGTTTTAAGATATCTCCCCTGGCGAATATGTTCCTATAGGTGTAAGATGCCTTTCAATGGCACACAACTCAGGGGAGACAAACACCCACACCCCTTCCTCAGGATCAGGGCGGAGGCATCCTTACCACTCTTATTAACTCATTAATGGATCAAATCTCTAAGGGATGGATCAGATTATTGGTAATGTACTGGTTTATTAAAAGAAATATTTGCCAAATATTCAATAAGTAAACCCTTGAAATAAAAGTCTTTACTTTTCACTGATGTTACAACTTTTAAAATGAACTCTACGGTAAACATTAATGGGTGAAGCTTAAAGGAGAGCCATAGTATGTGATGCGTACATAGGATCTATTTCCGAAAAACAAGAATATATATATTTGATGCTATTAATTTATGCTACTAAGAAAGCAACTTTTTTTTCCCAAAGGTCAAAGGAAATAGCCAAGTAAGTACACGTATCAACCATAGAATTTTGTTTAAAGATTGGAGTACAGCACATATTTTTATGTTTGGTGTGAAAGGAAGAACAACACTTTTTACGCAAATGCATATTACCACTCGAGAAAAATTATGTTTAGAAATGGGGAGGGGAAGCATGATGTAAATGAAGTTTATTGCATCCCCATTCAGTGTATGGCATGTAATCAATCACTGGCAGGCCTCATTTGTGGATCTCGGCGCATGGTACAGACCGGCTGAACTCCTTTAGTCAAGAATCTTTTTCACCTCAGAAATGTGAAGGACTTATTTGGTTATGTTCTAGATAGTACTTCACTAAATTTCTGATTTTTCAATTAAAATTAATAAATATATACATAAGTTTTGCAAATATGAATGAAATGTGATTTTTTATAATTTTAAAACCACAAGTATTTAAATACAAGCACCGGATGGAAGGGTTAAATAACAGAGAAGCATGCACGCTATAATAAGTATCGTTTTTTAGAATTAAAAAATCATATTTCTATAATTATTTCATTCCAACATTTCTAATTGTATAATGCCCATCAAAACCAATATCTTATGGAAAACAAACTAAAACAGAATTAAAACATATATTATCGATTTTTTTGCCATTCAATGAAGATTAACTGATGCATCCAAACCACCAAAGATGTATGAGTCATCCTTGACATCTGACGTACCTGGAGAAGACTTGCTGTCAAAGGTATGGCAATAATAACTGCAGCGTACTGCCACAAGTATAAAATTTTAAATACACAAAGGAAAACGAATAGATTATAAGTTTAGTATGATAAATTCTCATCAAAAAGAGGTTTTATACATTTTCTTAAATAATAAGTACAATAATAAATATCAAATTCCCTTAGCAATACCAAATACAGCACACAAAAAAAAGCAAAAAAATTAATATGTTAATATTTAGTACATTTAATACGAATCTACATCTAAGATTACCTAAATAACAAATACATTATGGGCCTTTTGCATCATCAAGATGCAAGAACTCAGCTAATCCCTATTACCCTTGTCCTCAATTATTAACATTGTTTCAACTTAAAATGAATTATATATACACACACACATGAATGCCATTGATAGAGAGGTCCATCCGGCTAATCCACAAATCCAGAAGACCTTGGAGGAATTAATTCACAATTCTCAAATGATGATGCAGTGAATGAAATTGGAACAAAGAATTCTGGACAGAACCTGAATTTTATTCAAACACCATCCATTAATTCTGAGTCATTACAATAAGTGGCTTGGTCTAGGTAAGACTAGAAAGAGTTCTGCAGTAGCAGACTACGTGCAGTATGATGTGATTGACTTGATGCAACGTCCTCAAAGAGGTTCACTGACTTCAATTTGTGAAACAGAAAACTATAGTAGGGAGACAAAGGTTGGGCAGATTGATTGAATGCACACACACAATAGTTATTTGTTACAAATTCTTGTTTGGTGCCTGGTGAAACAATTAACCATTATAAAAATGAAACAATCACACATGACACTTTTAAGGCACTCAGTGTGCCTGACATTCCAGAACACTTCAACAAGAATATCCATGGACAGTTTTTACCTTGGGGACAAATTTATGATGAATAATTCCCTTACTGTCATAAAAACATTTTATCCACTTCCATTCATTAGGTACCTACTTAGTTGTAGGGGAAAAGGGAGAAAAAAAATTGTTTCACCATTATGAGAATAGGTAAATCAAAACACTTTGACGTTCCACAAAATATTAAATATAAAAATTAAATTGTTAAATAAATAATTTTTCAAATTAAATATTTTTAAGAAATTAAATTTAAAAGCACAAATTAAATATTTTGCGGAACAGCAAAATGCTTCAATTTACCTATTCTCATCATGAAGGAGTTCTGCCAAGTGACACCTGCTGCTTCTACTAACTTTTTCATTGAATTAAAAAAATGTCTATTACTACAAGCAGTTTGAAGGAGGATGTATTGTGCACATTGAATATTCTCATGTCTTTGACCTTCAGAAAATGAATGTGGCACGAACATTGAAGTGAATTTTCTCCAGTGTACAAACTCTCCTCCCGGCTTCGCAGTTAGAGCCGGGAGGAGATGAGAGGAGCTGAGTTCTCACACGAGACTCTTCTCTTGTTTTTTGAGACTTGCACCATCTTTTGCTTTTGAATTGCCACCTCATCAACACCAAACTCATTTTCCATCATTGTTAAAGTCATGCAATAAACTTACTCTAACGTTTCTCAAAGATTGCAAATGAGTTCCTTGTTATAAACAGAAATTCCCAAGGCCTGAATTCATCTATAACCCTTTAATAACTATGGCAGCCTTGCTCTTTTGCTGTCGTGCATGGGAGAAAAGCAGGGAGGTGGCATTATTCCCTTCAAACAAAAGCAAGGGTGAAGCAGGCAGTGGACTCTAGAAATGCAGAACAACCCTTATAATCTGCATCACCCTTTTCCCTCCACATTGGGGCAGTGGAGATGTGATTGAACTAGGTTAAAATGTTTCATACAGAAATATATCCATATATGCTCCCTATATTTACTTTCCTTGATAGTTTCCAATTCATTTGATATAAAACAGTATGCAAATACCTTGACTTGCATACTACTAAAACTCGGGGTCAGTTGGAGTAAAAAAGGGTGGGCCAGGAAAGAATTTCATAAAACTCGTTGGATGGAAATCAAGTTGTCAAACTCGTCCAAAGGTTGTGGACCTTCTGATAATGAAATTGTAAAAAAAAAACTCCCTGAGATTGACTATTTAAAAAAAACATTAAATCTTTTTTTACATTTTTGATGTTAAGCAATAAGGAGACCTGCAAAACAACACAATGAAAGAATTTATAGTTACCATATATAGTTACGAGTACATATAGGATATCAGAGACAACAGGGATCAGAACTTGTTACACTGCATGTGTTAAAAATTTTTCAAAATGTAAAAAATTTCAGTTGCAGTATAGAGAAGTGGAAGGAAAACAGGAATTAGTTGAATATCCTGAGGAACTACAACTGATACAACTCTTCTATGCATGTAAAAACACGAGGTTTGGACAATCACTGTTATAAAGTGAAACCCTAGTCGGAAAAGATAAGGCACCACCTCAAAGGAGATTGATTAAGCACTTCCAAGGGGCACTACATTGGGAGCAAACAGTGGTGTTCAAATAAAAGCGATGCAAGTAAAGCAAAAAATAATAATAGATTAGGTAGAATAGTCTTACGAAAAGACCTCCATGGGCACGGTGTGTGTGGACAGTGACTCCATTTCTGCTGATGACAAGGATCAAGTAATGCCAAATGTCACCAGAAATGGTGGAGATCCTGGGAAGTCTTCAAATAACCAAACCAGTTTTAAGATGCAGCTCTCAAAAAGGTGCCAGACTAAATTCCTTACAAGATCATCTGTCCTAATTACATCCAATCCCTTGAGACTGATTAGACTTCACATTACTAGGTTGCTCAAAAGTATAACACATCTGAGACCACAACCAATACTTTCACTGCAAAAATTACTTGACTCTCAGATGTTTTATTTGTCATGAAAAGTACACCTGGAAACTGGCAATAATTAGGCCAATAGGTGATTTAGGCCAACCATCACCCTAAGCTACTTCTCCTGCCGATCTCATCTCTCCCTCTCATTCACTAACGTATTTCTCTACTACAGGGACATGACAGACTACCCTGCAAACATTTGATCCACACACTCCATCCCAGTATATGTCACCAAAGGGGACATTTACAGGGTAATGCTTTACTATTGCAATGGTGTCAAAGCTGTAGAATATCAATCCGATGGAATGTTTATTGAATGCATGAGTTACCCATTCCAGCACCTGGCTATTCTCCTCAGGTTGCATTGGCTGAGGTAAGAGGAGTTCTAAGAATGGGGGAAGACGATGCTGGACAAAGTGGAGGATCAGGCAGGGGAGTCGATTACACCAAGCACACCTATTCTAGGGCTCTAAAATCTTCAAATTTTAACAATATAGAATGTAAATTGGAAATATCACACAGGAAGTAAACATATGAAAATGGATTTCATATTTCACACAAAACACAATAATGAACACGTATTACGCCGGTTGATTCGACAAAAATTACCATGTAAATTGGCACATGCTCTCCCTCAATCATTAGTATTGATATTTTACCAACACATCAAAATCAAATTATCACCATATCCATCTAAGTGGACATTCAACATGATATCTGAAATGGAAATCCCATCTAAAACACATTGCAACAGCTATAACATTGCCAACAACATATGAAAACTGCAATTGACATGGTCAAATAAAGTTTAATGTCTGTTACTGAGCCAATTCAAAATCTAGGCACTGTAGATACTGCTAGCATACCATCTGCTCCCTTCACTAGCTGCTAGCATAATGACCAGATTTCATCATGCTGATCACTAAATCAACATTAAAATGGCCACAGTACATCACTGGATAATTAAACCAAAGGTTAAGTTAGGAGTACATTTTGAACCCAATCTCGTGGATAAAAAAATACTGTGGTATGTCAAAAAGGACTCATTTTAACCAGCTAGAATGTTGACTCTTATGCTGATATACTAAGTGTTTAAGAGATGTTACTTTGTTGACCTTAATATTCTAAGTAATGACATTATTAAAGTACTTAATGACATTAGGTTTGCAGATGTAACATGTTATGAAGTCAAAACTTCTGTTTATAGTATATACTGTATACCAAGCCTCTTTACCTCATTCAATATAGACAAGGCCAAAAAGATAACACCATTCGAGCCTGCAGGAACCCACCATCTTGATTAAAAACATTTACAAACTGGCCGGATTAGTGTAATTAGTAACAACACACTCATCTGATGGACTCACACTCTGCTTATAGCATGGACCAATTTTTGATCATTGACTTCTCACAATAATTAATCGCACACTGGCCCCTGTGAACTGCGTGCCTAAAATATATGATGTTTCCATTGTGTAAATGTATGAAACCTTTTCTAAAATATATTCCTTCATGTTCGATTACTTTCCTTTATTTTGAGTTGATTCTAAATGGGCAAGTCCATCAGGAGAAAGAAAGAGAATAATGCATAATAACTTCAATCATTCTAAATATAGAAGTTGACAAAATATTCTTGAGGTGACATTACATAATTTTTATGTATGTTATAATCAATAGATATTAGTGATTTTGAACACGAATTGAAAATAATTGTGATCCATATTTATTAATCACCACTCACATATGTTCCCATGTGCGGGGATAACTTAACATCATTTCACTAAAAGAGCTATTCATTTTTCACAAACCTTTATGGGAAGCACAATATCCCAAATGGGCTAGCTAAATTGTTACAGAGCAATCATTTACAGATTTTAAAACTCTGCATAGCCGTCCATATTGGGAAAAACTTAGTTTCTACAGTGTTTATACGGCACTTCCAAGTCTTCCCTGTGCATGATTACGCTTCTCTGTGAATGATCATGCCATGTAAACACTGTGGAAACTACAGTTTTGCACATTATGGTTATCCACCAAGTCACACATGATGGGATTACATTTTCTCCACAGCCGGTTATCTAATCACATGAAATTCTTGGAGAGGTCATGCAGTGAGGACTAAATAATTTTCAAATTTACAATAAGTCTTATAAATATTCTAAAAAGTATCTTCTAATAATCAAAATCTTATGAATGTAAATCACATTCCATCATCACTTATATGAAAATAATTTCAATCATACCAAAGATACACAATATATCCAATAGGAATGGCACTGTTTATAGGTTCAAAATTTTTATTTTCCTTAAATTAATCTGAAAAAATAATCGATTTCCAAGTTTTTGTTTTCAGCATCACATGGTGGAACTTGTTTGTTTAATATAAGGATACCTAACATTCCAAAAAATGGCATTTTGTGGAACACAAGGTTTTTTTTAAACATTTCAAAGTTTTTCATACAATAATCTGGAGTCAAATGAAAAATTAAGGTGATCGGAGTTTTGGGGAAAATACTGAAATAAAATCACCTGGCCTTTTAGATGATTTTTTGCTAAGACCTTACCAAAATGAGTAGCTTCACCCTAACCATGACAAGTGAGGAATGGTACCAAAGATGGATATCAATTTTCCTTCCACCTTCTCGTTTCATTGTTGAGCCATTCCCGCATGCTACATAGCACCACAATGTGGAGATAATGAAAGAAGATATAGCACTTTTCCACCAAAGTAAAGATTAAAATAAAAGTGCTACATATTCTTCCATTATGTGTACCTTCCACTACATGAAGCCTGAATCTGTAATACAATGTGGAGAGGTCCACAAAGATTGAATTCCTAACAGAGACAAATCAAATATCAATAAAGATAATCATTTGGCTTGATATAACTGTCACATACACATCAATTTTTAAAAAAGGCATTTTTTTAAAAGTGCTATTAAGGTATGAACTTAATGGCTTCATTTCATGGAGGTTGTTAATATCCACAACAGACAAAAGAACAACATACTTTACCATTTTTGGAAAAGTATGTTATATTCTATCCAGGTGAAAAATTGTAGTTGAATCCATAGTTGCCTCTAAACTTGATTCGACCAGAAACAATTGGTCTAAAATGGAAGAATCAAATGGTAATAACCCCTTCTACGTACACGTCCACATCATAACACAAACAAGAGTAGCTGTGATTTGAATTGGAAATGACTATTTGGAGCTAGATTTGGAATCAGCTGGATTAAACTTGAACGTATTTAAACTAGAATTTCAGGTACTCAAAACGGAAATATATTAATTTTGAAAGGAAATGAAGGTGATATGTAATCCTGCCTGATATCCAAGTTATTTCCAGTTCACTCTGCTGATACCTTTTAATACCGACCATTAACAGTTGCATCTTGATGGTTCATGTTTCAACTACTTCACTTGATCCCATAATCTGTATTTCATTTCACTAGTTTATAGTCTAGTGCTGCCTAGGTCAGATTTAATGAATTAGATGCTGGTGATTGTAATTAATATACACCAGTTCAATCCAGTGAAAAGTGGCCATAAACCAGCTGAATCTAGTTAGGCCGCATAGTTAAATCAAGCAAATTCTAGTTGAGTCCATTCTAGTTGATTCAAACTAGAATCAACTGGAATTTTCAGCAGGCAAATTAATTTTTTTTATTATTTTCACCAGACAATGTTATAACAAGAGAAATGCAATCCAAATAAACCATTCACGAGCAACCATTAAGGTATCAATGAACAGAATAAGTTCAATAGACTTCAGTCCAACTCGGTGAAAACAAATGATGGCAATAGGGGAAATTAAACTTTACTCGGTCTCACAATTTGATTTAGATAAATTACTACGACCAGATTTGTCAAATAGTCGACATCAACGGGAGACCAAACCGGTCATATTGACACAGTCTCAGACCTTTTGTGTAAATCCATCATACAGGGGGTAAAAGTAACACTGCTGTCTCCATGTGAATATTTATTTGGGACAACTATGACCTGATAATGTAGCAAAGCTACGAAACCATGGTCGTACCAAATAAATAGGTGCTCATGTGGAGGTAGCTTTGTTACTTCTTTTACCCCTCCACACCCATTCGTAGTGATTTATTAAACTTATGTGAAACTGATAAATTTCTATTTCCCCTACTCAAAAATGATAAAAGGCCACAATGTAGCATAAGAGTGTGACTAGAAAGATGAATGGATGTGAAATGTCCCACCATCATCGTGAGGAAAACACAAAATAGGGTCAAGAGGTAACAGGCTCACGAAAAATCATACAAAGTGGAAACAAATAGTATATTTCCTGAGTTATCTTCAGTCAAAAAGCGACACAAAGGTAACATTGACACAACTGCTCCCTCATTTGTTTATGACAATTGGTTGGTCACCAATGTGGCCAAGGTATTAAATATCATTAGGCATGATGAAGGAGGAAAAAATAATGTTTTTTGTTTTCATTTACTGTCAAGGCTTCCGAATCTAAAGAAAAGTTGCTCTTAGAAAAAACAGAATCGGATAATCTGGACTACACCGGAATAAAAATAAATGTAGACACATACAGTGATGAAAAAATCCAAAATGGACAAGAAAACTCTGAAATATCAAGAATAAACATGGACGATGTTGGAATGTCTAACTGGAAGGTTAGTAGGTAGCTCATGTGGGACTCTTGTTATGGAGAAATAAAATAATAACCCTGAATTTCTTGGCAGGATTATAATCTAAAGACAGAAGAATATAGTTTGCAAGCCAAGAGTTACACAGAAAGCTACAAAAAAGAATATAAAAAATGGATTGACAACTGGGAAAAATCCATCTTAATCCTAAAAAAGACGTATCAATTACCCTACATGTAAGTAACAAATAATGACGTAGTACCGCCGCTATTTATTAATGGTTGTCAACTTAAAAATAAAGGCAGTTGGTGAAATATTAAAGAAAGTATCACTATGTCTATAGTACCTTGGAGTATCATAACATTTCAGATAGTCCACTGTACTTGAATACCTGTACCTCCTACAATATTTCCAATATCATTGCCATAGTAGAAACCATCTTGGATGAAAGACAGCTTTAATAAGCTGATATTCTACGTTGCAGTACAAACTGGGTCAAAAATTTTATATGTAGTTTAGGCGGTCCATTAACATTGACTGGTTCTTACTAGCTCGGGAAAGGGGGAATTCCATAGAAAAAAAACCTTGCCTTAAATAAACATTAAACATCATTCAGTAGCATCTACTAGTGATTCCATTTCGATTACAACGCAATCGGAATATCTACTTTCGAAATACGTTGCCAACAAAAGGAACACAAAACTGACAGCTGAACAAACTTATACAGACCAAAAACAGTACGAGTATCAAATGGTTAAGTATCTTGGAGCTGTATGTAAACGTCATACGACTAATGCTCACACCTAGATAGTGGACAAGTATCAACACATCTTAACACTGTAAAACATTTTCGAGAAAAAGACGTAAACAATCAATCAGAACAAATAAATCTTTTAGTTCCACAGCATTGACAGAATCAGGTCAAGGAAGCCATACCGTTCGTCTTTAAAAAATAAACAATTACAGCTCTACTTCCAGATAGGAAGGAAAGGAAACCGCTAACGGTGCATAACCGATACGTATTACTACTTTTTCCATCACTACTTCAGTAACTAAAGTTTTTTTTCACCGTTATAGTTAGCACCTATTGGTTATGTTGACTTCGGCAACCTCAAATTATCGAATGCTGTTCACGAATTCAGCCTTCACTTATCACGAATCTTAACAGTAAAGGAAATAACAAAGCTGGATGTACGACGTTACTTGAGATTCACAGTAAGCGGTCCAAGACGTCACAAAAAATATATTAACACCAATGAACTGGTGTGACGTTTAGGATATCTCGGCCATGAGTTTGTTAAGTCGACATGTCAACACAAATATTTACAAAAACAAATGAAACTCAATAATGGCGGCACGATTACGAATTGCCGAAAAAAAATTATTTTAGAAATGCAGCCAAAAAAAAATTACCTCCCAAAATTCCTGTAGGCTATGACGATTTCGCAGTCGAAGCACCCTGATCCAAATTCGGAAGGAACGAAAGTGGGGAATCCTGGGTAGCCTCGTCGACTCTTATATTAGATGAGGTCGCGCAACGAACCCACTTCAACACTGACGTAGCTTCCCACGCACTTAAGCTAACCACGGGAATAGTCGCGAACTACACTACATCGAACGACTTTGATTCAACTATCGTGAACCGTCAACTTGCATGTACCATGCCATTGTAACTAGCTCCGCTGTCAAATTACATTTTAGTTTATGTTTCAAGGCTGTTACACGTAGTCTTAAGCCAATAGATAACCAGTTGTATTAAACAGGATACGATAAGGAGTAATAAATTTCTCACATTAAATCTTTCCTTTTATTTCTTAAGTTTGGTTTTCGTTTTTCACATTTCGGTAAGGATACAATCCATTCCCCTTGATACTGCTCAATTTAAAATCCCTTCATGAATTTCGTGGAGATGTAAAGGAGTCCTGACAAAGGTTCTCCAATGATTGCCATTGATTATTTTGAGAGGTCAAATTCAAAATAATTACATACAAATTAGCACTAAGTAAATGGGGAAATGACATGAGACACTTTCCAAAATGATATGCAGAAATTACTATCTGCTTGAGCCTATACTTTCGACTTTACAATACCTATCATGGTCAAAAGAGATTGACCTTTGCCATGTGTTCATGACTCTTATATTAACATACATACACAAATCCCTTAATTTACATCTGCATAACATTTAAATAATAATAATTATGAAACAATGCCACCAAGCGCTGCACTCTTTGTTCCTTAACTATGGATTATTCCATGTGCCAAACAATCTTCTAATGCTCTAACAATGTTGCATCTGATAAAAACCCGGAAATTTTTACATAAGTGAAATGCTTTTTCGCAGATATTAGACTAAGGGCATGAAGAAAATGGGGAAGGCATTTTTCCCTAGCAGTTAAACTGCTTAAACATTACTCCCAAAACCACTAACTTGTGTTTTCACTGCCATCCCTTCTTTATAAATTAAGGTAGGCTGGGTGGGCTGTTAAGCACTCTTTACAGGATATTCAATTGGATTACATGAGACACAAGGTAAATTTCTTGGGGATACTCCAATGGCCACAGGCAAAACTGTTGGAAAATTGTTATTAATGCAGCCCATTAAGCTTTAATTATTATCACCACCAAACCACAAGTTCTCTGCTGACACCTCCAACGGATGCGACTAACTCTTGTAAACTGTCCCATCATAAACATGACTCCACTGCCACAGTTTCCACACATCCACAAGTCATTTAATTTTTAAAAGGAATTACATGCAGTCTTGCCTCACACCCCAAAACCCACAACTCAAAATCACCTTACAGGTGCAGAGGTAAGCACACAGTACTAAGTTGGGAATAACAAAATTCACTATAGTAAGCAATTAGTCTTTGATGAACCATTTACCAAACTTCTCCAATTCTCCCTGACAGACATCAATTCATTAAAAGTTACCATTTCCTCCCTCTATTCCCTCCACGAAATAACTCACCATCAATTATTCATTTTTTATTCACCAGTACGAATACATTAAGTTGAATGAAAGACAAAAAATATAAGAAAAAAAACAAATCCAGGATCCACAATTTTTACAGTCGATTAATTCAATTAGTTAAATTTACAACT
Organism: Rhinocypha anisoptera; assembly: GCA_011762765.2. Lineage (NCBI taxonomy): Eukaryota > Metazoa > Arthropoda > Insecta > Odonata > Chlorocyphidae > Rhinocypha > Rhinocypha anisoptera. The sequence goes on along the minus strand of WURS02000016.1, from coordinate 1,350,482 downwards.
TGAAGGTAAGTCCTTTCGCTTCGAAGAATAGGAGGAGACTGGGAATACTTTACAATAACTCAAATTCAAGGTTAAAACCATAATTCTGCCAAAATCACTATGTAATTTCATTTTATGGAAATATTTGCACGAATCTGGCACATCAGGAGTCCTCACTGCTCGTGGTAATCACTGGAGAGCTCTTTTAATGCTGTTAAAAATTTTTACTCCAAAGTAACGCAATCCATTAATTCCCTAAAACCACCCAATTGTATGTGCGAGTAGTGGGAAGGATGAAATTGGAGATAATGATTGGATAAGGGTTGGGATTATATTTTTGGAACAAGATATGCTTTTTAATAAAAAACAAAAAATGGGAACCAGGGGAAGAAACAAATAATGGCATTGCCAGATAAAGAGAACACCAGTGTCAGGTTGTTCCTTTAGAAAATGTTACAGACAGCAGATTCAGCATCACATTATTGCCATCACATGGCATACTTGCGCGTCCATTCCCTTGCCAATTCATTATATTTTTCTCTATCAGTCTTATATATCCTCGCTATTTCTGGCACTAGGGGATCATCCGGATTTGGATCACAGAGTAGTGAACATATGGACAGCAATACTGAAAAAACAGAATAGCAAAGGCAATAGAAAAAAATTAGGGTTTCTGATGTAACATGCCTGAATTTCTAAGGGAAAAAAGCAGAAAGGTCAGAATGACTACTCCGATGAAATTTACCTTTTGAGATTGTGAGTGCTGGTGACCACTGCGATCTCAAAATGTCCAAGCAAATGCTGCCATTACTATTTATGTTAGGGTGATAAATTCTTGTGGTGAATGCAACCTGAAAACATGAATGATCAAATTGTAAATAATGACTTTGAATTTGAAGTACAATATGATAACATGACTACAGAGATTAAGTAAATGAAGACATTTTTGAATCCCAGACACTTTGGATATCACATGGATTACAAAGACTGGTGTGAACACAATCTCACTTATCAGTCTTGCTATTAACCTAAATATCATGCACACACATGACTGTAAACGGTGACAATAGTTTACTTTTCTGATATCATCTCACTTTTAAAGTGATCCCTGAAGAAGTTTGTCTCGGAAAAACATTTAACTGCAGACATGCTCCATGCTAAAAATCATTATCAATTTAGCCCTTAATAGAGATAGGAACTATCACAGATTGATAGCCCTGTTCAGAGCTCAAGTCTGAAATAACTATGAGCAAGAAGATAACCATGGATCCAGATATTCTAATATAATTTTCACTATATGTAAATGGTTCAATTTCACAGTTTTTAAATGTAACACTGTGTAAAACTTCTAAAATGAAAACGAAGTTCTAAAAAAACAGTTATTACTCCCCAAGTCCAGTAATATCCTTCTAAAATGATGAACACGAAATTATGGGCGATTTTGACCAGCCCAAGCTTTTTCAAGGACTTTTGGCCCTGTTACTTCCTGGTTCAAGTATTCAAGGATCAATATTCACCTTGAAATATATTAAAACATTCATTTTCACACAGTGACTATGCCTAATAAATCCTTATGTTTTTCAGCCTCATATGGAATTCGTTTTTCATTAAAAGAGTGAATGTTTCCTAACATAGAGAAGCTCCCTTCACAATTAAAAGCAATGCCTGCTTAACCTAAGATTTTCTGGGTTAAAACCAAATATAATTCTTAATTGCAAAATATAATGTTAGGTACACTACATAATAGCAGATCTATAGCTTATCTTCCCTCTTATAGTTTAGGCATATGTTCCATCTGTTCCCCATACACCAGATTCTAAAGCATTCCAAACTTAGATAGGACACAAAATATAATGACAGAGGTAACAATAATGCTAAAAATGTGCTTTTTTTGTCTATTGGTAGAATCTTAAATAAGCAGCAACAGTAAATAATCAGTAATAGCCTCAAAAAGGGTAGGCTAAATACTTTTGGGGTCATTAACGTGACATTTCTCATTCAACCTACAGCATACACAGAACAAATTTCTTAATGGAACATCTTATGAACATCACTGTCTGTTGACTTCCACAAGTTACTACAGAATTATTTCAGTCGGATTTCAGCACCAAATATGATGACAGATCTGGAAGTAATCTATACGAGAATATTGCAAAAAAACATCAATTACAGCACCTTCTCATGGAAGTAATTATACTTGAAGACCACAAATGAGTCACAACTTGGTGGGAACAAAGTGGGAAGCCCTACCTCAAACAAAATAAGACATTTAATCACTAGTCCTATTGGAAGTAACCCATTGAACTGGTGGGAACTAACAGTGTTAAAAAGAAGTAATCATGGCAATTACAAATTGAAAAATTACCCAGAATATAGTTTAGTAGTATATGGGCTCTACAGTCACTTTTAAAAGACCTTGGTATTTAAGACTGGTTATGCTACAGTAAAATTATTTGTAACCCTAAATATACTTGAAATTAAGTACTGTGATGTACCTTTCATGAGGGTGACTCAAGCCTTGTTTATACAAACATTATCCAGATCCAGTAAAAATATGAAGACGGTTAAAGTACTGCAAAAATGTTCCCTTATGACATAAATTTGCATACATGATCGAGGGAAAATGATTATTTTCTTCTCATGGAAAATGAAATTAGCACAGAATGTCAATAAAGAATGCCATCTGAAGATAAATGCATGACATGTTATCATCTCCTTCCCTACAGAACCTTATCCATACTGATAAATGCTTCTACATAGCCATTCCGTCCCACCATCAAGTCATCACATGCAGAATTTTGGTAGACAGAGACTTCCTATAGGCAAAAGGAAACACATCTTGACTTGGTGGCTGGCTATTCTTGACCTCTTAAAATTAATTACTGTTCAAATGCCAAAAACCAATGATGGCAACCTTGACTTAAGCATTTTCGATATTGGGGAGATCCACAGGTCAATAACTCCATACATGCCAGATTTGGATGGCTTGTTTCTTTAAAAATACAAAAAACTGTTTGCAATTTAGCAGTTGGTCTCATTTTCCCGTTTAAACATCCCCTTCCAGCCCAAAAATACACAAATGAGTAAATATGGACAACTACTGAATTCTCCACAGTTTGTCAAGAACACTGTCATTTAAAACACTATTTCGTCAAGTTGTGGATGATCTAGGGTCATCAGGCAGATGAATTGCACTAAACCAGCAAGAAAATAAAGCCAAATCTTAGGACTTCTATATTCATGCAACTCATTATTACAGTTAACTGCTCAAGCTTCTTTTGGAATAGGTAACAAAGAATTGCCAGTTTTCACTTCTTATTTAAAATTAATTCTGCTAAGAGTCCTCCAAATACGTGTCGTCAACCCATCATTTCATTCATTCTAACTAAAAGCTGAGAATGTAATCTCAAAGTTACTGTAGCATACCATAACATACACCATAAAGCAATTACACAAGGCAAAGAATTATAGCGCTGACCGAGATGGCAACCTTGTCATGTGCCACAAAACTGTCACTATGGGCCAATTTTAAGTATAATACGATCATACAAAGGATTTGTAAAGCACAAAAGCTTTTCCAGATTTTACGCCAAATAATAATTCTAAGCGGACATTCAAGCCAAATAAGAATTTGCACATATTCAAATACCATACCCGACTTTAGCCTAAATCTTTTCCTTTGCGGTGACATATCGTAATTACATCGTTCTTTTGGGAACACAGTCGCACTAAAATAAGAGCAAAAATAAAGGTATCTTACCTTTGGTGGTTTAAATGGATAATCCGTTGGAAAGTGAATGGTTAAGAAAAAAACACCACCTTGGTATGGACTGTCTGGCTGTGGATTAAAGGAAAAAATATAAGCTTTAAAATCAAGGTTCAGCTGCAAAAAAACACAAAATTGTATTATACTTACAGGTCCCATGATTGTGGCCTGCCAGTGAAACACTAAAACAAAAGGAAAGTATGTACTCGTTGTGTAATATATAGGAAAATGGAATACAGACCACACTTGAACCCTTTCAACCACAATGATCTTGCAAATGCTAATAATCAACATATAAATTTTTTTACTTACGATCGTCACCGACTGGGCCTGCAGAACATTGTGCAGGAGGATCCCTGCCCAGGTCCTGGAGTTCCTGTAAAATTAAGTAAAAATATCGTTAACGGTGTATTTAGAAAAAGCCATCACTAACCTCTCCAAGATATATCAGCCTGAATAGCAACGGTGATTATCTATTAAATTTAAACATGAGATGGCCTTAAACGAAATTCCTAAACCTGAATTAGATGGTGTTGCGGTTACGTTCAAATAAAATATGAATACACTCACTGAAATAATATTTACCTATGAGTAATACACTGAGATGAATGTGTCACCCTATTCATGAGATAACGGAATCTGCAAAGTAATAAATGGAACCACCAAACATAAAGCTTCGGAGTACGACCATTCTATCAAAGGTACTATTTACAATAAAGAGGGAATTCGAATCAGATCATATGATGCACTTCAAAATCACCGTCACCCAGTCAGGTGATTACAGCACAATATAGTATTGATAAAAACCACGCAACCGCATTCGATTCAAAATTCAAAGTAACAATAACGAAGTAATTGAAAGTTGATGGTGCTACTCACTAATTGGATGAATTGTACAGAATAAGCATTTACCATGAGCATGTGAATCACTAATTAATACTATCAATTGTTAATGGTTTAACACACTTCCGGCATACAACACAACTTCATTTCATTAGGCACTATTATTCACGAAATCTTCAACCACAGTTAAGCGTAGCAGAAGCTCGTAATTCTTCACGACATACAATGCACCAAAATGATCCGTACTTCAACCGTTACACTGACGTAGGTAATAAGCATTGCAGACATAAGAGCAAATGTAAAATCGTTAAGGGCGTTGAAACAAGCACTCCAAAGGGCAAATTTCGGCATTTGGACCAAACTCTTGGGCTTAAATCAAGAACTAATACAAACCTTATTTATTCTCTTTAACGCCATCTCAACAGCTGTGTAATTGAATTTGCAGGTCTCCCACAGACAACGAAACTGCTTCCAAAAGTCTACTGATTAGGTAATGTAAGATGGCCGAATCTCCAGTCACAAGGCGCAGTGATATTGTGCTAATTTACAGGAGAGCATGAGAAAATATTAAAATAACTGTTCCTACACTAAGCTGGTCTACTTATTTCACATTGAATTGACACAATATCGGATTCATTGAACAGTTAATTAGAGGTCATATTAATAATACACCCCAGAACTATTTTACCTAGAATTCTCTACAACTTACAATTTCCCTTCTTCCTCGTGTACCGATTAGTTAAGATTTCTGCCACAAGATGGTATATGTAATATTTTGTCGATCTATCGTGGTGTGATGCGTGATTGTGCGTGATTCCCTCTTTCGTTCATGAATCTCTTTATCGGTCAAATTAAAATGTTAAAATAAAAACTTCTTCGCCAGGGTCTAGCGTTTGCAAAAAAATGCATACCAATGTACTATTTCAGCAAATTTAAGGTTGGTGTACCCATAAGTGCCAACTTAAGTTAACGCTTGATTAATGTTTGACTTATTTTTGCCAAGGAAAGGCTTAACTTTTATGCCCTAAATAACAAGCTGTGTTATTTGTAACATTAAAAATCATGTAGATGGGAGAGAATCAATCAATGGAATATTTGTGTTGCTTATCACTACTCCTTTGTTATTTATGGCATATACGCGGTAGTTACAGATTTCCAAAATGATTTCAAACAAGAAAATCGTACAACGTGCACTGGTCAACTGCCTGTATGTATTTCTAAACCTGGTTTTCTTTAACATTTTTCATGAATCTTAATTGGGGTAGATCTCGAAGGAATTCTTAAGAATCTTGGCCGGCATATGTTATTTCCATTCTACTTTCTGTGCTCAATGCTTACGGCAATCAATAGATTGTCAACAGTTGTCAGAAGGCCTGTTTACACGATGGATTTATTTTTCATTTAATTGCGTGAATATATGCGAGTTATAAAATTCAACGTGTAAATACGAAAAATTGCGCTAATGCTGACACGACTGCTCAAAAAATAGACCCTGTTCTGATCGTTTTGAATGCGCGAATACATGTTGCATTGAATTGACATGCAACTAGCAAAAAATATCGTACTTATGTTAGTAACATATTCATTATCACTAACGACCAACTCATCTGCCCTTCACTTGATGTTTATTTTTCAAATCAAGTTCCTGAAAAAAATCACGTCATATATCACTTTTCCCTTATTATGACAACGTCATAATAAGGGAAAAGTTCGGCGCAACCATAAATTTAGACTAAATCGTTTAGTCCAAATATGACGGCGGAATTTTTAAAGGGCGATTCAGATTTCATTTTGGTATCATAGGCAATCACTGATCACCAACCGTCTCTTGACAAAACTTCCTAAACCTTTCCATTATTATTGATCAGATACAGGTCATGTCACATAAACATGAATCAATTAAAGCATAGAAGGGTGACATCGTTTAAGGAGTAATTTTTTTTTCTATTACAATTAGGGGATGCTATGGATATACTATTAAAATATAAAGGACACTATGGAAACTGTATTTGTAAAGAACGAAGGGAGTGGAATGAAGAATAGAAGAGGGAAAGGATGCTGGGGTCGCCTTAAGGGAAATTAAAACAGATTTGTCGTGAGACAGCATACATTCACTGGTATCAGTGATATGAAAATATAAATGGAACAAGTACAAAGAAAAAATCAAAAAAGAGTGAAAAACATATAAGCTACTAGTAAATGTTAGAATTACCTTGGGATAGGGAAAAATGGAGGATTGCACGTGACCAGTTTTCATACGTATAGACTAATGATATTGAACTAATATTTGCACTAACTGGAGGACAAGTACCATCCAAGCCAGTTGTGCCCCCCTATTTCTATTACAATTCATATTTTATAGAAAAACTGAGGTGGTATGAAGAGTCTGGCAGCTGAATAAATAGGCTGGAGAACTACTACAGACAAACTAATCTTCTGACTGCAAATATAGGACAAAGATCAATATGTAGGTTGCTGAGCACCATCTCCACAGGTCGTGCCTCATTTATTTGATTTGACTAAGATTCAATCGTTTCTGCAAACAGCAACTGAAGAGGTCATCCAAAGAGTCTTTGTAAGAGATTGATGAGAGTATACTTAAACTGTTAAAATGAATATTAGGGCATGGAAGATTGTAATGGAGGGAAAGTAAAGGTGGAGGAGAGGCTCAGTAGTTCTATTTTTGACTTCAACAAAAACATATCTCAACCAATAGATTACCTGTCATCATCATTAGGCATACTAACACACAAAATTTTCAGTTGTTTCACATTAGTAAAGATGCTGATAAAAGAACAACTATTTTTTTGTTTATAGACATCTGTTTCTTCAAACCTTTTTGCTGGCACACTCTTTTCTCTGTCACTTAACACTTGCTCTTTTTTATGTAATAATTCCATTATCCTTCACCTTGAGCATCTTTAAAGTCAGTCTAATTTCCTTGGTCTAAAACTCCCTTTCAAACTATTTACTCGTGTCAATGCATCATTTTCTTGGAGAACCCAGTTTATGGTTTTTTTCCATTACTTCTTGTCAACACATCCTTTTCTACTACAAAGTACTTCAGAAATGCTTCCTACTCATCATATTTACCTAAACATTTTTGCATATTGTGGCAGATTTAAATTTCATTTCATATGATAATGTGAGGAAGTGAAGTACTACATTACAGCTCACCTTTTTTGTGGCATTTGAAACACTCATTGGTTCATTCACTGATTTTATAACATTTGGTGTGTCGGTACACCATCTACTACTCTCAGGGTTGAGTTACAGGTGATTTTGTAGTGTCCATCAAGGTAATCCTTTAAAACAGGGCCCTAGCTTGGCTAAAGGTTGAAAGTAGACCCAGTAATACCTGGTTTTCATGTCATATGGGGTACAGAAAAGGTCATGGTAGCTCAGTGAGTAGAGCACCTGACTACTGAAATGGTAAGTTGGGTTTAAGTTCTGGTAATGGCTCTGGACACCTCCAGCTGAAACCCTAGCCGGCTGATTTTTCTGGGTGACATCATGGGAAGTCACAGGCAGTGCAGGTAACGGAACTGCTCCTTCCCCTTATATTACTGTGATGAATGAACTTACACACCCCGTTGGGTTTAGCCCAAGGTCGGCTGTCCCACTCCTCACCTGCTAAACTAACAGTGGTTGAATATTGTGGTTTTCTTGGTGGTACAAGAGCTAAAAGTGTCTAGTACCGTAATGTATCAATCATAATGAATGCTGAATGAGTAAAGAAAATGCTGTTAAACACACATTTTGCACAGAATTACTTGTGAATTTAAGTCCACCATTGTAAAAAAGATGTTCAATGAGTAATATCATTTGATTTTGTATTTAAAAGTTTAAGGAGACCTAAATTTCGTGGGTGTTGTAGTGACTGAGTATAACTTTTAACAGCAATTGAAGAATTCATATATTTACATAGTATAGTCATTCAGTGAGCTTTATAAATGCACTCACATAAAATGTATTAACTTTTGTTGTCATGTTACACAACTATTCTCAGGCCCACCAAAAAGAGGAAAAATTGTAACTAAAGGTACGTTTCATTTCAAATGATATTCTATTATAACCCCATTTCCAAATACATTGGTGCACAACAAAACAAAAACATTTACTATATACCTAACTGAATTAGTCATTGATGTGGAGGTTAGTTAATGGATGAGAAGAGAACTCATCTCCTAGAAATCATAGGCACAATCAAACTGAATCAATAGTCTTCTACCAGGTTAAATCCTCCTTCTCCACCAATAGACAAGGAGCCAAGTGTTTCCTAGGAAACAACTGTTCTTATTCTCAATTGGGAATTTTAATTTCAATAAAAATTTAAGGTAGGAAGGAGTAAGAGGAGGTGCAGAACAGCATTGTCCTGAAGTCCCTGAGGGAGTCTGAAACATTAGTGGAGATGAAAAATCTAAGTTGGTGGAAGACCATTCTGAAGATGTGACAAAAAAAACATGATAGCTCTCTTCAAAAAGTCATTTTTCTTTCTTGTCACTGCAAGTGATGTTCAAATTGATCTCAGTGCCCTTAACATCAGTTATATTTAAATTTTTTCCTAAAATGAGAGACTCTGCAGATACTAGCCATGCATTCTTCACTTTATTTACTCTACCATACAAATGACGATAAGGATGAAAATAAATATGAACTCTTCCCTTTAAGTATTAAACATTTCTCATTTCCAATTATCTCTGTCCCAAAATGTCAATTGTTGATTTTTCCAGACATTACATAATACAAGCACAGTAAAGGATATATTAAAACTGGTATAGTTCAAAAAAGAAAAATTCAAAAGTATCAAACAGGCACAAAATGTGTGAACAAATTTTAAATAACACTATCACCCCAAGAATCCACAGATAGTAAATAATAGCTAGGCCTATAAAAAAACCTCATAGATTTTTCTTTAAGTGAGACATCTTTCTATTTCTTTAGTACCCACTTAATTTTTTGTTTTAGAGAATTAACCCAATTGAATTTGGTTCCTTTGCATTTGAACGAAGGCTTATAAAGGACTTCTTAAAATAATTCCTGTATTTAGTGTCATGTGATTGTACACTTGAGTGTTTTTGTTTTGGAAAATTCTTTTTAACTGAAATAAAATAATGTAAGTACTTAAACGAGCTACAGGTAGAATATTACAGCAAACATGAGGTCAAAAAAGAATGGAAATACCACATACAAGTACTCTAATCAAGATCCAAACTTAACCTTCATATGCTCTCTCTCTGATTAAATGAGACACAAACTTTAAAATTCTGCATAAATTTCAAAGTTTAATCATGAAGCAGTTCCACAAAGTCACGCCAGAAGTCACATCATCTCCTCTCTCTCTTACTCCTACTGACTCGCCAAAAAGTCATGTTGTTTTAGTTCATGATCTACAATGATCAGGCAGTCCATTTGCATGTACCTACATACATACTCACCTCTGGCATGAGTGATTTTTGATCTGGCATGAAGCTTTAAGAAAGGATTATTGTAGGCTAGAAAAAAGATCATCATTGAAATTAGTCATTACACCCTGAGCCTTTATTGATCCTAAATAGAAAGGACTCATTTCTCTCCTCCCCAAAATTTTTTTTTAAGGGATTTAATTTGTAATGTAGACATGTCATTAATTAGTTTATATCATTTTTTGCAAAATTTTTATCCTACTTGTGTGTTTGGTCATAGACTTGTCAAGGAAAGATCCAAGTAAATATAAATTGACAGGGACAATATAGATGAAGCTTCCAATCAGATTACATAACATCAGAAATGCAGTTTTTGTTCTATCATTTAATTTTTTAAACCATGGACCAAGGGATCTTAAATAAAAATTTGTGGTAGGATTACATATCGTATTTCTAGGCAGTGTTATTTAAAAAATATATTGTAATGCACAATAGGTTCCAAATAAATGATTTTATTCAATGAAATTCATATTTCAAAAATGTATTTCATACACAGTGAAACCTGTGTACATTGGCCACCTACGTTGATGTGGACAGGTGGCCAATTTACAGAGTAAAAGTGTTGGTGGGGATGTAATGGAAATATATTGTTAGTAATATGAATTGCGTAAAGAAATATAAGTACAATATTTGAGTCTTTATTAATTTATAGCACTAAGTATTTACTAATCAAATAATATATTTTTGCAAGACACGTCTCCTTATATAGCCCGCTGGAGGTATAGGGATACAGAGTGTCTATTACGGGGTCACATGATAACACGACTAATCTGTGTGACACATGAATTACGTCCGTGCTGTCACGGTTCTCACCGCAGTGTTGAGGGCGGGTATCTTCGGTAAGTTACCTTATTTTGGTGACGTGACGAAGGCCAATGCGATGCAAAGTAACAAAATAATTCGCCGGTGAAAAGATCCGCAATAGACACACTCGGGTCTCCTTATAG
>WURS02000016.1:1323480-1339382 GCA_011762765.2 Rhinocypha anisoptera | reverse complement strand
ATATTCTAAGCCCAAACGGGAGCTCTTCTCCTCCTAAATTACGATATCAACATACTTTCCCGCATGACTCCTGCATTGTCCCCTTTACCTGTGGGTACAATGAAGTGGTTTCGCGACCCTAATGTGGCTGGGGATAGGTAAGGAGGAAGGTCCCTCTGTCGCCGGTGGATAGTTAGGAGGTGGGGATTAAGTGAAGGGCAGGGAGATAAGAGAACTTACGCAATGAGTGCTTATTGCTTTTTTAGAAAGTTTCGCAATCTGGACGGGTGAATTTTCACCCAACGGGCGAAACCGATGGATATTTTGAATCCTGGGAAACGACCAGTTTGGACCACATAAATCGTCACAATACGATAATTCGCCACAAAAACATCGCAAATTCAGCCGCTTTACTAACACTCGATCTAAATCTGGGGCGTCTAAGCATAGTCGACACCAAGTAAGACGCATGCCAGCGCATGCGGTCGGAGTCGAGCTACCACCAAGCATGCATTCCAACACGCATATCGTTTCACAATAAATATATATGTCGGGCCTCAACAAAGTAAAATAACATTTAATATATAATAAAGGAAACGAGGGAAAATGTGCAGGGTGAAAATAAAATATATACACTACTCTTCCTAAGGATCCTTAACCCCGGGAGTTGGTTTCGCACGTGAAGACCTACTGGCTACCTCGAACACAACGGAACAAGTACTGAAGGAGTACATCATGATGATAAATAGGAAGAAGAAAAAAATGCTAGTATGCGGAATAGGTAAGCCGAGCGCTAAAAGGAGAGAAAGAAGAACAAGGAATCCTTCACCTACCTGTACGGCTGGCCGACATGGGACGCAAGTAGTTCAAGAGATATCTAGTGTATCGAAAAATATCTCAAGCTAAGGCAACCTCGTCGAAGAGGCACCTACTATGCCGGAGGAAGATATCATTAGAAATAAAGGCAGCGATATGTGAAGGCATTCGTACGGAGAGTGGAATTCAATGGATCAGAGGCATGGGCCATTGGTAAAGCAGACTAGAGAAGAATACAATAACTTCGAAACAGGTGCAGAAACAGATGAAGTGGACGGAAGTAATCGAGATGAGGAAGAGAACGGAGATGGAGATTGAGATGAGAAGGAGAAGGTAAATCAATTTGTAGTACGAAAGCAAAAAGATGAACAAGGTTGATAGGACACACCCTGAGGCATAACGAATTCGTGAAGAATTTTAATAGAGGAAAAAATAGATGTGTTGGACAAAGAAATATACAAGGTCAAATTACTAAGAGACAGGAATAAATAAACTAAGGGGTAGGAGAATTATTACTAGACAGTAATGGACAGAGGGTTGCAGTCAACAAATCTTCAGAATAAGGTACTAATGAATGAGTAGAATAATAGATTATTCGAACGTATTGATACGTAATGACCTACTTTGGAAAAGTTCTGTGGTAAACATATGACTCGCTCCTTCAGTAGGTCAAACTGACATTTCCTTCGCACCGTAACACGTTTAATCATTCTTCTTCAAATTTAAAACTTCATCTTTTAACGTTCATACATGCGTGCAATTGCAAGTCGTTGAAAGTTTGATTTGAAAAGATGAAATTGCACGTCTTTATATTCATAATCATTAAGAAATGTCACTAATTTGAATGATGGAAAATTTAAATAATGCTGTTTTTAAATGCCCATTTTTTTTTTTTAGTTGTTGTGTATGCTTGTTGTGAGCGGTGTGAAATTGTCCAGCATGTTTTGTAGTACTCGTATAATTTTTTTCATGATAGTTTCTTCTTTTTGTGCGTGGTGCATGACTTTTATCATGTGTATGTGATTGTATGGTGGTGGCTCACCCCCTGCCACACGCGCTTGTGGCGGCTTGCAGGGTATTATGTAGATGTATGTCCAGCAGATAAACTAGACTCCTAACGTCTGAAAACTAACTTGTTCAGTAAATGGATTATTACAAATGAATTTTAAAATTATGCACTTGTTATAACAAAAAAGTAATAGGTAAATCCAAAGGTAATTTTCAATATACTGTACTTTGATAACCTGCATCATTTTAGCGTCTAGACTGTAATTACTAGGTACATTATTTAATCTCAAAATAAAATATGGTTATTGTATTTGAAATTGAAAATATAAAGGACATTTGAATTTGAGTATGAATTCTGCCCGAGTATCCCTTATTGCGGATTTTGCGTACCTTTATTTTATGCTAATTTATTTCGAATGAAACACCACCTATCCCCAAGGCAGAAAAATTAATAAAATACATAAATAAGGCTTTAGCGTAGTTAATTGAACAAAATTATTAGGTAATCATTTCCCCTTATTAACACACTCAGCATGGTGGTAAAATTTCTCATTTATTGTCCTAACGCAGAGATATGTGGTTACTCATTATACAGGATAATTATACTATTTTGAGAATTAAGTAGCGAAAATAAAATCCAACTAGTGGATGCAGCAATCTAGACCTGGCTCTAATCAATGTTAAATTCAAATCCGACGAATGCATGCAATTGGCCACAATTCTCTCGAAATCAAGGCATAATTATGATTTAATCGAAATTGAAAATATGAACTGACGTAGCCTATGGCTGATTGGTGTTGTACCCGTGGTAATTCAAAAGCTTCGTGTTATTCAGTCACGATACTCCTCTTAAGCGTGATAGGTGAAAAAATGGACATAATAACTTAAATTCTGTCAATGAACAATAAAAATTTTCTAATTGTGTCCCAAAAGTGGAGAGAAACGATATGTTATTAATTTATATGAGCACCACATGTAAAAGCGACTTGAATGAATTTATTTTCTTATCACTCAGCTCCTGTATAAGTAATTCGCTGCGAAACGCAATGCTTTTTATTCGATGCGTTCGTCTTTAATACCTACATCCATTCCATCTCACATTCATTTTTCTTTAAATAAACCAATTAAATCAAAGAAAAAAAAGGTGAATTATGTATAGATATTAATTCCGCTCATTGTATTTTGACAGGAATGTGCTCGACATATTACGGTAGGGAGCACAAGTGAATTTCATTACACGAAGACCAAGTGAAGGGTTGAGTATCTTAACGCTAATGACCGCAGGGTGTTTAAAGAAAAAGCAATCCTCGAATTAAATCGGGTCTGATTTATGTTAAAGAAATACGTGTTCCATGAATTTCACCCAGATATATATAGCGATTTCTAATTTGGCTCTTCAAAAGTGCCACCATTCCGTGTGAATGACTGGGGTTAAGCGGATAGTTGAACGAGGCGGGGGGTGGGGGAGGGGGGAGAGAGAGTCGTGTCATAACAATCTTGGGAGTCCTTAACTCTTGATGACCTGACCCCCTTTTCGCTGCAACAACTCGGGCACGGGGATTTATGGAAGGAGAGCACCTAATCCGAACCCAGAATTTTTTTGTGGCTATTGTTGAAACAGATGAAGGGGAGGGGGGGGGTAGAGCGTTCGCCCTGTAATTATTTCTTCAATCCAAAGACGCACGCTTGAGGTGGAACGGGAGTAAACTATGAAGGTCACTCCTGGTGGGGGGGGGGGGACAATGAGTTTCAACGTTTGCCCCATAATTCACGCATGAATATCTGCTTCGTTAATTTCCCTCGCGTTAGTCCCGCAGGGGGAGAGTTCAAGAGCGAGAGAAGGACACTAGAAAGCCAACCGTCGCCGGTCGCCGCGGCGCCGTGTCGGTGTCAAAGGTCCCCTTTTGGTCGCGGGGACACGCCCTTTATATCCGACCGCTCGAACGGCGACGCCCGATCTTTCGGCATGGCCACCAGACTTCCTCCGTCGATTTTCTTCCTTTTCCAGGATGCTTGACTCCTATCCAATTATAAATTCACTCCTGGAAATGCGAAATTTGTGTTCCGGGATAGTGGCTCGCATTCGCCAGAAACCGACCATCGCTAGCCAGGTACGAAAGTAACACTGAGGTAGAAGCTTTAAAAAATTATGACAAATCCTATGATATTATATGCGGTTCCATCTTTGATGGGGTTTTTCCTCATTAATACTCTTTTGCCAGTTCGCAAAGGGAATCGCACCGTCTATGCCACGTCAAAAGGTGTTCGCTTAGAAGGATTCGATCTTATGTCTCTCGTCAATGTGGGTGCTTAGCGTATGTGTTTAAGTATTTATATATAATATATATTATATATTTAATAAATGTATATAATATATATTGTATATTTAATAAAGACAGAAACACAAAAAACGAAGCTGTATGAGGAATTTCATTTATCAAACTTTCCACCAGATATTCGGATATTGTGTAATATTAATGTTTTTCTCTGTTTATATTGTTTTATAAAGTATTCATTTATTGTTTAACAAATGATTAAATATAAAATATATTTCATTTTATAATAAATATATAACAAATTATAAATAAACACACATTGAAATAATAGGAAATAAGGAAAGGGAACACATAAAAGGACGAACACAAAGTGTGGTAGAAAATATTTTATAAAAACCGACAAATTTATATGAGATAAAGTTTTGTACACTGCCGGGGCTCGAACACAGGACTTCCCCAATCGTCGGTCTAGGCGTTTTTTAACCAATTACACCACCGAGAACTCCTCACACATGATTTTTCCATAAAATATTTTCTACCACACTTTGTGTTCGTCCTTTTATGTGTTTTCTTTCCTTATTTCCTATTATTTGACTGGGTATTTTAGCCATACGGTGGTTGTTGTTGTAAGAATATGTGTGTATATTATATTTATTCTATATAGTTTCTTCTGCCTCGATCCTAAGAGAAAAGTGTGCTTCGACCACCGAAAATATTGATCCAATTGTGTCTTTTATTTGTGTTCTTTGTATATCTTGTGAAAGTGAAGTTATATCCACAAGTGTGAACTCCCCATCGTATTGGATATATATGTGTGTGTGTGTATATATATATATATTGTTGATATAAGCCAAAAACTGAATAGGCGAACACTTGTCAAATTTTCGATGTCTGTTGCCCAAGTGTTTCGGTCTCCTCTTCCTCTATCATTAACATATTTTGTGCTTCACCATTCGGCTGTTTCTACTCCCTCTCTATATATATATTTTTTTTTTCTAATTAGTATATATATTTATATATAATTTTGTCAAAAAGAAAGTCTTCTCATCCTTTTGAGATTCAGGGAGAATATTCTTCTCTTCCTAGAGAGAATTCCTACTCTTCTCCCCGAGGACGGTAATCATGCAAATGGGAGTGTTTCTCAGTTTCCTGTTTTTAATCTAATCCATAATATTATAAATTAGTATAGATTTAAACTACATTTTCTGATGAACATTTTTTATTGCATGTTCTCTCAGATACGAGGTCGCAACACGACCCTACTATCATCTGGAGGGGAAAAAAAATCACCTTCCCGTATCCGAATAGAGAGAATCGAACAGGAAAACAGCTAGTGTAAGCCGGATGGAGCGAGATCCAAGTCATTCTTCGCCTTTCCCGGAATGGAAAGCAGGAGTGGGCGAGCGATCCGCAGATTTATTGGCGGAGGAGGCTTTCTGAGGGAAGGGGGACGAGGCGGTGAGTTTTTATGTGTGTGTGTGTGCGTATGTGTGTGTCTGTGCGTGTGGCGAGAATCATTAATCATCCGCGTCAATTTGACCTCGCCGCCGACTGCACCGAAATGGGACATGATCCGTGAGTCGGCGGAGTCGGAATGCCAGCGGCGGAGGCGATAATTAGGGACGCCATTGATCTATTCGGCGTCCAAAGGGTCCCGACGGGGGAATCGAGGGCACGGAGAGAGGAAATCTAACGCTGGAACAAGCGTGGGTGGGGAATTAGTGGGATACGGAGAAACGCCCACTTCTCTCCCTCTATATACAGACACACGTATATATGTGTGTGTGTGTGTGTATTTATATATATAACATTAAAGTGATAGTAAATTAGGAAAGGGATAGGAACATATAAAAGGACGAATACTATATATGGTAGAAAATATTGATGGAAACCGACAAATTAATATGAGAAAAAAGTTTTGTCCTCAGCCGGGACTTGAACCCGGACTTCCCAATTGCCGGTCGGGCGTGAAATATATATATACTAATTTGTTAATGTCATTTATTTTTATTCACACTCCAAACACTTACAGGGATAGTAAAATATTGTACTTATATTTTTTTCTCTCCTAAAAATTTGAATAGAAAATTACTTATTAAACAACAAAATCAGGCCGATATATTGGTCCATGGCACTTTTCACACATGCCCCTAGGGGGCCGATAAATCGGCCCTAGGCTGTTACTAAAAGGGTTAAGAAAAATCATAAATCGGAATAATGCCTTGCTACACTTAATAATTTTCACCAACCTCTCTCTTATATATCCTCAAAGCCCCTGTCTGATGTCCTCAATTCATTTTTCCTTCACTAACGGGGCTTTATTCTGACCATGTAATTCTGAGCGTTCTAGTGTAATTATGCCCAGATCCAAATCTTTTAAACTGGGTTGCATCAACATTAGGTGCAAACAGAGGCAAACATATATATAAACGTTAATTGGTAATTAGAATGCACCGCTAAAATACATAATTTGATTGCATTGAATAGTGTTTAACTCTTCAGTTATTAGAAAACACCCATGAGTTGGTAAAAAGTATAAGGGTTTGTATGTTGGAATTCCCCTGCAACAAATAAAATACTTAATTTTAAACTATATATTTTTTTAAATTTAGTCTAAAAGTTTAATTTCTGTTTTGTATTTCAATTATTTGGGAATTTTTACTTTGCTCTACATAAGTGAAAAACATACCAAGAATTCACTAAGAATCACTAAAACATAATAGTCAGGTTCTGACCAATTCATAAAAACAAGAAATTAATCATAAACATACCAATAATAAATAAAAACATGCCAAATCTAAAATAGAACTGAACTCTATCCTATTAGTGTTTATGTAGTCTCAAAAATGAATGTCACTTTGAAAGAAGGGAATAAATTGATGAGAGTTTAAACGCCCACAAACAATTGAAAAATTGATGGAAAAAACTTGTTAAAAGACAATAACTGACCTTGAATTTTGCTAATAAAAAATAGACAATCAATTACACAAAAGAAACTATATCTCTGATCGAACAGATCAGAAGGTTATCACACAGCAAATGCCCTTAACTCACAAATACAACAAGTGCCAACTTTGTTATGAGGTAAAGATTTTGATTTGATAACGAGAGATAATGTCAAATACCTTAACTTTAATAGACTATCTTATCACGACAAGGACCAATATCTCCATTCATTAAATTTTGTGTTTTATGGTAACTTTTTAGCGGTAGCCCATCAGTTTCATATACATTATGCAAGCAAAAGAAATTAAACGCCATCATTTGAATATTTTCTGAGCTTATAAAAGTAATGTGGAAAGGAATTCAAGTTTTTAAATAAAATCTGTGGATCAAATGGATTGTTTTGCTGAAAAAATTGTCTTCGTATTCTAAGAGGAAACAGTAAATTCTGAAGTCATTTGTACATCTAGATGCCCCAGAGAGAGGTGTCATTATCAGGAATGGAAGACGGATGTATCGAGCTAAAACAAAAGGCTGTTTTCTTTTGGGTATTATCTTCATTGCTTTGTCTTCTGCTGAGAACAGTTTCCACAGGCATTCTGCAAGTGTCCTCTGATCAGGAGTAGCAATGAAAGATGCCCATCTTACATCGGGCCAAAGAGGTAGATAATGAATACGTATGGAACACTGAAGCACCAATGAATGACAAAGAATAAACAGTAAAACATCTCTGTGCAAGATGTTTGCTCCTAGCTGATCTAAATGGTAGAGTTCAAGTGTGTTAAAGACCTAAGAGACCTGCTACCATTCGAACAATCAAAGAATAGGAGATAGAAATGATCAAAAGTCCTGAGAATTAGTACAGGTTCCCAAACATGCTGGACGAGGATTATGCGGTAAAAATGAATCATAAAATTAATCAGAGCAATATATCCAGTTGGCAACTCCACCAAAGTCCTCCTATCAGGTCCAGGCAATGGCATGGACACCCTATACGTACGTGATGGGAAAAAATACCGTATTTCCACTCCCAATCTGAAGATGTCAGGATTCTTGGAGAATCGGTTATCAGTAACACACATAGCAAAGCAAAGAGAAGCCCTGAAGCCAGGTGGCCCCTTCCCACACAAATCCAAGGAAACCCAAGATCTAGCATAAATATATATATATGCCCCCGGGACTCAACATTTCACACTGATCGAACACCACACAACATTACACAAGCCCATAAACCACATTATATTATCCTCCGTCTCCTTCCACGGCCACATTCCCAACGTCTCCATTCTCCCTCCGCTGACACGATTGTGCGTGCGCATGCGCATATGTATACGTGGGGTGCTGTATGAATGCATATGTATGTACCTGAATATTTGTTCATATGAAAGAATGTATGAATGCGTGTATTCCCGTATGTGTGCGGATGATATATATATATATATATATATACACATGAATTAGAGATATTTATCATTCCATTATCTAGTATCTTTGATTAGTTACATGAGTAGTGATTCAGATTGCTGTCACATCAATTGCTAGTTCAAGTCCCCCATTCCAGGCATCAAGTGTTCCAGCTCACCAACAAGTGTGAATCCAAAGATCCTGTCCATCTCTGCATGCCTTTCTTAGTTTCCAATTCCAATCATGACCGTCATCTATTTGCCATAGGTCATCCTTGACCTACCCACCTCTACGGATATCAGACCCACAAACGAAATAACCATCAGTTGACTTTTCATCGATCTCTTCTCCAAGATGAGTCTGAGAGAAAGGATAGTTTCTCTGGATCCCATTCTACTCATAAAGCAAAACCAGGTTCCTCATTCAAAAACTCCTCCTGTATCACCTCTCCATTCATGTGCTCATTCAAATCTTTGATGAGTGGGTCCAATCAAGATATTTGATACACAGTTATTTGTTATTTTCCACCCTGGGTATAAGGATTATCATTACCCTTTTGGGGTATGTTGGCATAATGGTGTTTTTGTGCTCGTGGTGCATCAATGTTTATGGGGGGGCATTTAGCATCTCCTCAAATCGAGGAAAAACCCAATTGGAAGAACACAGCACCCAAGCCCAAGGTGGAACTCAAACGTGTGACTTAAGGATCAGGTGGGGAGAGAAATTAGAGTTACAAACCAA
This sequence comes from Rhinocypha anisoptera, assembly GCA_011762765.2. Taxonomy (NCBI): domain Eukaryota; kingdom Metazoa; phylum Arthropoda; class Insecta; order Odonata; family Chlorocyphidae; genus Rhinocypha; species Rhinocypha anisoptera. The sequence continues at coordinate 1,330,215 of WURS02000016.1, read as the reverse complement.
GCTGACCACAGAGTCATTGGCATTTCTCCTCTCGTACATAATTTCAAGTCAAAGAGCTTGTCTTTCCAGCATTTCATTATATTTCTAATGGTACTGTTGACCCCCTAGTTCCTTGCTTGACCATATATCCATCAGTGCGGCATCAAATTCTACCCTGAGTAGAAAACACATTTGTCACCACTGTCAATCCACCTTCTTCCTCTACTTAATTGCAATGTCTCTTATTTCCATCATAAAGTTTCTCTCGGGGAGAAATTAAACTATTTTCCATATCTTCGTTTTCAATATAGAGTTCCCCGTCTTTGAGTCCTGGATGGCACTGATTTTTCTTGTGTTCTCACAAGTGGTACCTCATGGCACCGTCCGCTTCTTCGACTATTTAGTCACTTGAGATCCAGATGAAAATCGTTGACCATAATGAAAACTAAATTGTGCAATTTTCCACAAGATAACCTTTAATACTACCTGGGTTTTGATGTCACTACGTCATCATCAGGCCTTTAACATCAAAGCCAGGGTAGAAATAAAGATTGCTTTGTGGAAAATTACACATAAAAAAATATTCATCAAGATAAAATTCCACCACATAATGCCTGATATGCCTGTTTGATCACACATCATATGACATGGCTAACTTGAATCTGTCATGCCACCCAGGTAAACACTGTCATATTTACTTAGTATTGACCTACTACAAACCCAAATTTTGTATGTTTTTCTTTGTTTTATTTCCAGAGAATATATATCAACATGACCGATTTCGAAGGACTGTCGTCATCATCTGGTGACGACAATCTGTCGAAACCAGTCGTATTGGTATATATTCTGTGGAAATAAAACAAAGACAAATGTACAAAATGTGTGTTATTATGTAATTCCACCAAGTGACGGCCTCCTCAGTGAATTACTACTACAAACCGCTAACGGAACTCAGTTCCACAGTGTGAGAAGATGGTACTTCAACCACAGCAAAAAAATCACATCCTAATAGGATGTCAATGTAGTTGGCCAGGATCTTTAGATCTCCTGGCAAATAGAAACAGTCTTGGATGCTTGAGAAGAATCTCTCTTTCATAACACATAACACCGGTATGGAAGAAAACCCAACCCTCACAAAAATGTCATGGATTTCAGCTCAATGCCTACTCTAATATGGATTAAGCAAATCTGAGAGACAAAGAATACCCATGCACAACAAATTAACAATAAATTCTTCCACCATCTTCGATTTGTGGAGCAGTGCTTTCATGAATTCTAGACAGAAAATTCAATATATGCTCAAAATAACTCACTTGAGTTTGGCTTCACAACAGGGGAATGTAAAATTCAAGCAATCTCACCACAACACCAATCAGCACAACAATGAAAACTTCCTCAGTACTTTTAATGTGACATCTTTGATCAAACCTTTGCATTACCATGCAAGCAAAAATTTTAAATATTCATTAAAATTCCTCAAATCACTTTTCAAGAGGTACTGGAGATAGAGATATGACAACAACGGGTAAAATAGGACGAGGAATAGACTAGAGGTGTTATGAATATCAAAAGCCAACCCCCAATGATAATTAGTTTTTGACCTATTCAAGACTGAAAAAGCATACAGGGAAAACATTGAACTGGATGGGTTCCAAATTGATGGTTGGCAAAACAGTACCTTTGATTACAGCACCAAAGTTTCTGATGGCCATTCAGAAAACTAGATCTGTCAAAGAGAATATTCATGCATAAAGGATTCAATTGCACCTCCAATATAGACTTATAGTGGGGTCAGAAACACAATAACTCAAGAGATTATGGGTCACGGGAGGCTTTTTTGCCAAATACAAATCAGAAAACTGTTTTGATGGAGAAATAAATAGTTAGGCCCTATGAAAGCTGGCTGATAATTGGTTAATGAATAAATTATATAGTTCTAGAGTTCGTGATAAGTATATATAATCCCTGTCAAATGCAAAATGGGCGATGTTCGAATTGGGAGAATTTTCCAGGAAACCACAAGTGACACTGGGGAAAGTAAGGATGGCCTTGTATGAATGCTAACATGAATACATAACAGCATGACAGGTATATTCTTTGTTAAATGTTGGGCGATACTTTCATTTTCATTGCCTGAGTCATTAAAAATGCCTAAGTTTATTTATTATATAATTTCCACCAGACAACATTAGGGTCACTCATGCAAAGAAACACATTAGGTATTTATCATGAATGAATATGATGAATGGATATATATGGTTAGCCGTTTAATTCCTCACTAAGTCAGAGCACCAAGTTTTGCGAATAATTTTGTGAACAAGTGTAATGAAATAACCATGTAACCTGCTGAAGGTAACCTATTTAGACTTGAAAAGGCATTTCAGTTCTTCGAAATTCCAATAATTTGAACTAAAACATGTAATATTGCGTGAAACCTATCAGATTCAACACTGACGTTTTGTACATGTAGCCCATCTAGGTTTTTAAAGAATGAGCTCAAATTATTTTTCCTAGTAACTTTGTATCACTAATATTTCATCTTTACCACCTAAAATAAATTATTGAATATTTGACATATTCACCACTGACAGATCCAAATTCCTTAAGTATCAAAGATTTAAAATAGTCTGTACAGCTGAAGAATTCTATATTAATCTATTAATGAGTCGCCTAGAACAAAATATGATAAGACTGGCCTCTATCTGCCTTTGGGACTTTTAATAGTTTGTGGAGACAACCAGAAAAAAATAAGTATTTACGTACATTCCTAATGTTCCATTTGTCAAGTATTGATAGCAAGATTGGTAATTTACGTCTACTGTTTTTTGGGAAAACTAGAAACATCAAATAAATGCATTTTCAATGCTACCTCAGTTACAAGTTACCCCAAAAGTTACAAGAAACATTTCGGGGAGGGGAATAGACAGAAAACCATGAAGAAGACAGGAAGGGATGTAAATATTGTGTTGCCATTATAATTGGTCATGCAATTGGTTTGTTATATTGATTATTGGCCAGGACTTATCAGTCGAATTTATATCAAGACAAAATACTTTGGTACTATCTAATGGTACACCACTAGGTAAATATTACATATGATGTACTACAGCGATAAAGAACGTTAAATAAAACTAATGAAAAGGAATAAAGTAAAAGTGATGACAAAAACTTACTCAAAAGCAAAGAATAGTGCACTCGTTCCGACTATTAAACCTAACGTAATATAAAACACTCCTGTCTGAGGGGCCATCATGATTCGCCCATCACAGCAAAACTTATTTCTTCCAGGAAAGACTTCCCACTTCCGTGTAACATGCGGCATCTTCACGTTAACTTCGTCCTCGTTGTCAGATGGTGAATCTGTACGCACTAAGTAATAATGATAGTCAGGTATAGTGACCATGAGAAATCTCCAACATAGGCACCGTTCTACAGATTATGCTGCCAGGGCAGCAGTCATGTTGGCTGAGAACTTCACATGAACTCATGTTTCATTTTCACAAAATCACTGAATCCGAACTCAACATCCATCGTAAACATCTTATCGCCAACTGAGTGGCCAGGGCGTATAACTACTTGCTGCGATCGTGATCAACTTCCTTTCGACACCACACGCTCAGGTGTTATCTGCAGGAATGAAAATGAGAAATAAAAGCGAATCGAAATGTAACAAAAACATTGCCGTGAGCTGAAAACGTTAAGGAATTTTGGTCGTGGGAGCTGTCTGCCAAATAAATTTACTAGCAAGAGAAACATGATTAGTATTAAAGTATTCTGAAATTAAAATATTTCGTGGAAATAGTTACATTATCGTTGAATTCCAAGGTTTTCCAGATTCATCCTACAATGGTTAGCAGTTCTACAACAATATCAGAGGAAGGCAACGCGATAGATACAAAAGGAAAACTGCCCGAGAAGGACAAATCGTTTAGACTTAAAGGTGAATATATAACTTTTCATTAATTTGATAATTACTTTCACATTATGATGCTTATGTATGCTCTTTCGTAGCTGCTATATTCCTCTCATCAGTAACCGGAATGTCGATGTTAGTTGGTTTCGGCACTACGCTAGCGGCTGCCAAAAAAAAGGATCCAGCATTTTTTAATAAAGGATTTGTGCCTTCAAAAGAGATGCCAATAAGTGGCTCTGCATTAGCCATGAAAGCTTTGGGCATTGGCACTTTATATGCATTTGCTGGATGCGGTATTTTATTTTATTCGATTTGGAAAGTCATGGGCGTAGAAAATGTGAGTACTCGTCGTCCACCTAAAGTACCTGTGTAAAAAAACTTCGCTGCCATATATTAATATAAGCATTTATTTTAAACAGCTTTACGAATTTCGGATGAAAGTAGGGTCGCTCCTACCTCGGATCCCGAAGAATGATCCACCTCAGAGTAGGGTGGAATTCGAAGGCCTTACGGATTTGTTAAAGTATATCAGTGAGGAGCAGAAACCAGAGTTTAAAGTAGGACAGAGTAAATAATATGTTCATAAATTAATTGTAAATAATTTTTAATTATTTTAATACAACATATTTATATAGTCCAAAGGTATGTTTTTCATTAAATCCTTGGAATTTCCCTCTTCCAGTTTTAGTTGTATTGTCGTAGCTACCCCAGGTTAATCATGTCAATAACTCAATGCATATGTAGCAGTGAATTATCCACAACTGAAGTGTTTTCCAGAATGTCAACTCGGGAGGACCCTTGGGTGGGATTAAGGGCCAGAACGCCTTGTAGGATGCTATTTTGCTTGTTTCAAACTTTCATGCATGAGCAATTTTTACCCTGAACTTTTTACCTTCATCGTCAGTTGGTCATCTATATGCCAATTCGTTCTTCATGGTTAAATTTTTTTCACTGAGGCAGAAACCAATTTCGGCATGTGAGGGATCGTAATGGCTTTTTTTTGGACCAACGCAAACCTTTATGAATTCTTGTTCCGTGTCGCTAACAGTTTTGGAAAGTTATTTTTCTTTCACTTATAAACATATGTTTAAAAAAGTTGCGTCGATTCTTTGAAGATTGAATGTTTGCGCCTAAATGTTTAAGTAGAAGTGTATGGACTTAGAAAGAGATTCATTAGTGATGTAACTGGTGGTACATAGCGTTTTCTTGGTAGTACCTCTGCTCAAAAAGCTGTAAGAAATTAAATGATGAGTAACTGAGATGGTAAATGTTGGATGTGATGTAAAGAAAAGCAACACGAATGCTGGTTGGCACACTCAAAAATAATACGGATTAATACATCAACGTAAGGAGTCCAGTTTCTTTTCCCCTGCCGTCTCAGGGGATTTCCAGGAAAGATTTCATACCCCGAAAATCGTATGGTTTGCGAATGTCCGTGGGGGTTCATCTTGATAAAGAGTTCCTGTAACCCGTTGACTAGCCTACTTGGAGACTTCCGTCAATGCGCCACTGTGCCCTGTATCACGGTGTGGGATTTGGTGGCATTTTTTATCCTTTCATAGATGTTATAATCTTTTTGGCAGGCATGGAAGAAATGATATCATGAGAAAAAATTTTCATAACTCATGTCAGGCATCAAATTAAAACTTTCCGATGAACTCATTTCTATGAATAGCCAACGAACAAGTATTCCGAAGGGCCATCGAAAGAGAAGAGAAAGGTGAAAAGCATTATTCATTAAAGGGAGAATCTTGTAAGACAGATATCAAGACACGGAAAACCAATGGATAAGGATTTTAGCCAGCCGGGTTAGACTGGCGGGTATCGCACTCGCCGGCTTACCCAAGGGTCGCGGGTTCTAATCTCGCCCAGGGCATGGGTGTTTCGTTTTTTCATATAGTTTTTTTCTGACTTAAAGAGGTGCAAAATGACCATAGCCGTCTTTGCACCCAATAAACAAAAATACAACTACCACTGGATTTTAGATAGAACAGACTGTTGGAAGAATGCAGAATTGAAGAGAGGCATTTATGTTGAGGTCATATGTCATAATAAATCCACCTTTATGGGCGTAATTTGTGCATTTTGATTGGGAGGGGGGTGAGGGTAGGGCAAGGTTTACAGGGAAATCTACCTATTGAATACCAACATTGGTAGATTTAAAATCCTTTTTGAGCCAAATTTGTGACCACAAAATTATTGCTAATGTTCTCTATTTCCCCTTTAATATTCCATGGTAATCGCTTTAGTTTAATTACTATACCTCTCTAAAGTGAAAAACATTCACAGAGAATTAAAAAGTAGACCCGAAATTTATTTTTTATACTTGGCCGTAAAAAGAGAAAATCGAGGATACAACAAACGAACAGAGAAAAAACAAAGCCATTTTTCATTCTTGCGCTTATCACATAGTATTTTCTTTTTTCCACAGAGAATGAAGTCTTCCTCTCTCGATTTGAATTGAAGTCATTTATTACTTTTTGAAACGTCAACGTCGATACCCCATTTTGTTTCACCGACCTAAATCGAACAGCATAACGAAAGAACTGTGCGTTAATAACATTTAATGTTCGTATGCCCGAGTCGATAATATTACGAAATCAGTTTCCCTTCAAAATGTTGGTCACCATCCCCCCCTCCTCTCTCCCAAATCGCGGCCGTGACCCGACACGCGTCACCTGTGGGCATTCCCCCGGATGAAATTCCAATCGCTCTCTGCATTTCGTTTCGGAGTGTATGTAAATGTTTCGATGACGGGAGGACACGACTCGGATATTTCAAAACCCGAGCATTCTGCCGTCGATCGATCCCGTGGTGTGGAGGGCGAGCGCGTCTTCTCTCAG
>WURS02000016.1:1293742-1312692 GCA_011762765.2 Rhinocypha anisoptera | reverse complement strand
GGTCTGGTGGTGGGTAATTACATTGTGCCCGCGAGACCCAGGGTGGCGTCTAGCAGTGGGGAGTAATTTTCAAACAATTTGTCGTTCGCCATGGGTCCTTTCCTCCGGTGTCTCCTTGTCTGCAATTCCTCCAGTTTGTCCATCTTACTCCCCTTCTCGGTCAGGTGAAGTATGTCCGGTAGGAAATCACTCGAGTGTCCTTCCTCCCACAGATGCTTCTCGAAGTGCGATTGGGAGGTGTTTCCATAACGGAAACATCTCTTGTGCTCTTCTGGTCTTGCATGGAAGGATCTGACTGTTTGCCCCACGTAGACAACCTCACAGTCACTGCACTTCAATTTATACCCCCCACTCTTATTTTCCCTATCCGACATGTCCTTGGTATTATTAAATAAAGTCCTTAAATTATTTTTATTATAAAAGGCCACCTTAAATTGGTGCTCCGGGAAGATTTTGCTATTTTTTTGTGAAATAACCCCATAGTATGAGAGTTTGCACCATAAAAACTCCCCACTGCTAGACGCCACCCTGGGTCTCGCGGGCACAATTTAATTACCCACCGTTAGACCCCGTTCCCCGTCATAGTGGCACCTGGCTTCACGACCAATCGTAACCCGTATTCCTTTCCTTCCCCCTTCGATGCCCGCCCTCACTGCCTAACATGAGTGTATATAAATGGCTGTCTATGTATGATTGTTATACCTGAAGATGACGCCATAGCGTAGAAACTAATCGTACCAGATTAAAAATCTTCGTGGAAAAATACGTAGTACATTATTCCTTTTTCTCCATTTGTTCTTTTATTCCGATGGGCTATGAGGACGAAAAAGCATCAGGAAATTACAGACTGGGGCACAGATTCCAAGATAAGTTGTTCAGTCACTCCCCAGGAAAGTCTGTGGCATAAAACCACAATGTTTTCTCTTGTAAAATCATCAAAAAGTCTCTCGTAAAGTCTTCATTACAATAACCGGAGGAACTCCCTATGTTTTAACACTTGGACCAACCAAAGCAAAACGATCACTCGATATAGCGATACTCATGTTATAAGCCATACTCGCTATAGCAGACTTCTACTGTATATTGAAAGGAAACTCGCAGACATCAAGGTTAAAGGAATAGGGAATGAAAGAGGTAATTACAATGAGTTGAAGATCCCATTACGTGTAATGAAATGGTGAATTTCTTTCTTGCATTTTTCAGAAGTACTAGAATGATGCACTTCAATATTTTGCCACAGTTCTACATCCAGTGCACGTGGTAGCCAAGTTACCTACTAGTAGACCACAAAATGTGACCCTTGAAGCAAAAGTGTTTAATTTCTTTTTAATGAATTCAACATTGATTATGATAGCTGCTTTGACAATTATGACCGCTTGTGTTTGACCATTTGATGCCATCTGCATTCATGAGACTTTAGTGCATGATATCAGATTAACATACTACAAAACCTATCCATTAAAAATGGCTTGGCACCTTAGCTGGGCAAAAACTATAAAAATTGTCTTGGCAGTGAAGGGATCAACGACATATCCATGATTCCAAGGCAGTCATCCTAGAGTATTTTACCTAAAAATTTTGAACTACTGAACATCATATATGTTAGGTCATGAATGAAAATGGATAAAACTCAACTGGATTGTGATGTAAATGTCGCATTCACATCAAAAGACACTTCCAAGCTTTGATGTGAACTATCACTTCTTCATTCATTATTTTGAAAACGAGTTCTTAGTCAAGTAACAACACTTTGGAACTGTATATTTTAGTCAGATTGCACATGCAGTCGTCACCCAATCTTCAGTTGTACGGTATCCTTATCTGTCTCTCAAAGTATTTCAAAACCACCTCAGGGGTGTCAAGGGATGATAAGAGCTGCTGGAATAATTATAACATGATACCACTTTAAATTTCTTTTTAACTACCATTTTTCTTCACATCACAACCGATCACAAGGTCACGCACAATATTTAAGTCACCATCGAGGGACAAATATTGACGTTGTTGCTAATTCATTCACATACCCTAGCCTGGCAACACATACTGTTAAACAAGGACTCCCATAATTTACTGGAGTTAAAACTGAAACTACACTAATTTGGGGTTTCCATCTTGAGTGATCACGAATTCACAATGCCATTTACAGTTTTCTCATCCCGAAGACATTTACAGAGAGCCATACATCATATAACTGTTGTTGGCACCAATAATTTGATTAAGTATTCCAAGATTCATACTGGTTACGCATTCAAAATGCACGGATATGAAGCTTTAGGCTGTGAAGGGCTTATAATTTCGTGGCATTGAGAGCATGCAAGAGTCCTTTACTTGCAAATAACTTATGTATCACAAAAGCATGAGCGATTAAACCCAATTGTTATAGCTATCACTTTCCACTGTCTCGAAGAAATTCGTAGCCACTGAAGCTCCTTAATTAGCATTATTTTACTTTAAAACATAGTTCAGTAGATAGGCTTTGGTGACTTTGAAAGTAGGTGATTTTTTACAAAACACAGCAGAAATGTTTTGAATGGATTTTGAGTAATTGGCAAGGGTTTTTGAAGGGAAAGGACGAAACCATTTCGGAATTATGTTAGTTAAATTTCGTTGAGCACGTGGTACACGACTATACTAAAGTGAAATTACTACAAGTATACTCCAATCAAAACGGACTAGACTAATATTCATTATCCATGATATTTTATACGATGGTTTAAACTAATCGCAGTTTCACCTGGTATACTCCACCGCCGTAAGGTAGATTGCCTGGGGAATCATATCTTCCCTGGTTTGAAACTTTGTTGCCTCGGATGTATCTCGGGTTTGCCCGAGAAGGAGGCATTCCACCCCGAGCACAGGCTTTCCACATTTGGCCGCGAAAACCACCAGGAGAATTACCACGAAAGTTATTCATGGCGTTTGGATGCCAACCGCCTGTTGGTGGATTCTGTAATGGATTATATGGTATTTCTGGAGGCATGTAATGTCTCTTCGGTAAAAGATGATCGCCTTCTTCATCTTCTTCATGCTGAAAAAGCACAATATGTACAGAATTTAATATCATTTATTTATTCCCAAGTTTAATACTAACAGAAATAAAAACACACACTTCCAGAGATTAACGCAGTTTGGTGTTTAAACCCATTACAGCAACATTTCTAACTAACAGGAAGGCCCAAATGAAACAATATTCTTACAAGAAAAAAGTATAGACTCTCTGTCAAAGATAATTCATTCCGGCAGGAAATCATTAGGATTAATATCTATAAATGGCCACTTTCATATGTCACGTTATGTTCATGATATTACAATACGTACTAAAGACATTTAGAAACCAAATAAAATATAGTAAAAAAAACAGACGATTCAAAAGGTGCATCCGTTTTAAAACAAATTTGAGAAAGTGTTCGTACTGTGGTAAACAATAGCTATATAAAATTCTGTCGAGACTAAGTGTACATTACTTGTTGTAAGGAAAGTGTACAAAAGTACGGTAAATACCTTTCTTTTCATACTATAATAGTTGTCCGTGGTGAAGGATTAGTGTTTACCACCGAAGAAGAATCGCTAACGTAATACTTCACGTATTCATATCCTTGACTGTAAAATCTCTGTGTATTCCCATGTCTGAGTGCTCCTTCGAGTCCTTTCAAGTAATTTGCTTACAGTTTGGTGAACAAAACACTGTGTAAGAATGAATCAATCGAATAACAGATGGCGCGATTGTCAACGTGTTCGACTTCAGTAACATCGAGAAACGAGGTTAGCTAACGAGCTGCTGGAAAGGTTTTTGAGAGGTGGCATGGCTTGTGGGAAAACCAGTGAATCTCTAGTAATTTGTCTTATTTTATTTTTTACATTGTATTTAAATGCGTAACACTTTTATTTTGTGTTATTTACACAAATAACGTGATAGTTTCAGTGTTTCAGGATTCCATACTGATTAGCCGACATTCAAGTTCAAATATGTTGGTTACCGTTTTAGTTTGTGAAATAAATCACTATTTTAGATTTTAGTGATTAAGTTTTATCGTTTTACATTATTTAATATAGTAACTATCCTCTTTATGTTATTCAACAACTATTCTGTGTTCTCTACGTCATCCAATTTTCCTGTTATCGGCATGAACAACGTTTTTAATGGATATTGTATTTTTAGGAAATTGTACCCAAAAAGGAGGAGGAAGAGGTTGAAACAATCCCGCCTGAACCACTTTTCAAACATCCATTGCAAAACACTTGGACGCTATGGTTTTACGAAAACGACCGTTCGAAAACATGGGAGGAAAATCAACGGGAGATCACTTCTTTTGATACCGTAGAAGACTTCTGGGGGTGAGTTATCCGTAGCTAGATTTCTAACCGTTATATTCACAGCTATTACCGCATTGTCTTTTGTGGTATTAACTGCATATGCCGATTTTCATAATGCCGTAAATATTTTAGTTATTATATTTGTACTAGAATAGAAATGCCATGTATATGAGCCTCGTGTAAGCGGCAGGGGTACAGTGTGACCATTGAAAATATATCACCTAAAAGAATATGCTATCTGTCGACCTCATTTGATTGACCCACGAAGTCTCGTTTAGTTATTTAGACTATTTCTTGTAATTGTTAAATTGTATTATTTTTGTACGCGTGTTGTGTCGTACTCGGTATAAAACTTGTCGGACCACGATTTAAAAAGATGCAGTCAAAGGAGCTCAAAAAATATAGTGGCAGTTACTACAAGAGTCCACCCAAAATTATCGTCATTTTATCATACATGACATTTGCTATTGGTGAAAAGTACCACAAGCTGAAGCTATAACGAATTCTCCATTTGTAATTTTGATAGAAAATTTCAGTATTCGGAAACCAAATTTCTAACTCACATAGTTAAAAAATTTTCTTAGTCACGTGCTCTGACCCTTATAGGAGATTTCTACTAAGTGTGGACGTTTAATGCTGCTAATTGTAATTCACGTTTCTCCATATTTTAATCTTTAGGTTGTATAACAACATCAAAGCGGCAAGTGATCTTCGCGTTGGATGTGATTACTCCCTTTTCAAGAAAGGCATCCGACCTATGTGGGAAGATGATGCCAACAAGCGGGGTGGACGGTGGCTTGTCAACTTGGAGAAGAAAAGGCAGGAGCTTACAAACGTGTGGCTAGAAGTGGTACGTATTATAATCCTTAAATTTTCCAGTTTTGTTTCCGGGACTCATTAAACTATTTGTGATATTTATCATTCGAATTATGATTCTCATAGGGCCTTTCCTATCTCATGATTCTACTTTACAAATATACTCTTATGTGATTGTATATATTCATTAAATTTTGGTTTCTAATGTTTCGTTAAGTTATTTGAGCGTAGATGCAGATGTAGAATAAAGTTTCGATTTGATTTTTTGTAGTTGTCTGATTTACTTTCTGAATTTAAATGTTTCGAACAAAAAGAGTTTTATTATTAATATTTGTACTGAAAACAGAAGGTGTAACAGTGAAGCATTTCTTGTCGTTTTTCTACCTGTTTTGGAAAATGCGGTAGTATTTTATCAAGATATTCAACTTACATTTTTAATATAAACCTTAATTTGTGCCTGATTGCCTGCAATTTGTGCCTAATTTGTGTCTTGTACCTGATGATGGCTTAGCAAGCCGAAACGCGTTGTACACAATAAATATTTTGTGGAAAAGTGCATATCTTTATTCATCTTAATTTGTGCATTGGTCATGCATATTATGGAGCAACACAAGCCATGTTATTCAGATGACATGGGTGTTAAAGGAAAGTGAGTAAATTGTATCATAAGGGGCATGTTATTTGCAATGTTGGTTTTTGATTTGCAGACTTTGGGATAGTTTCAGTGTTAATATTCATTGATAAAATACCATAAAGTGACTCAAAAGAAAATGGGTTTGCAATCAAGTCATAGTGCTAGCAAATGACAGGATGTATAAGATTATCATCCATACTTTTTGTTTTAGGTAATCATTTTCATGAGTTACATATTCTCATTGTGTTATTATTTTCAGTTACTTTGTATGATTGGAGAGGCATTTGATGAATGTAGTGATGAAGTATGTGGAGCTGTTTTAAATGTAAGAAGTAAGCTTGATAAAATAGGCCTATGGACAGCTGACTATGCTAATGGTACCAGTGTCAAGGAAATAGGGTAAGTAAGATCATGAAAATGGTTCTTTATTTGCAACGGCAGTTAGTTGTTGTTCATGCATTTAATGTGAACTTTTTTTCTTTCTTCCAGACGTAAATTAAAGGAGAGACTGAGAATAGGTCAAAAAGTAACGATTGGATATCAAATTCATAGAGACACTCAAAATAAATCTAGCTCTGCTGCAAAAAACACATACACATGTTAATTATGAAGGTTACTTCCATATGCAATTTGGTAGTAAATCAGTTACAGAAAATGGAAGACCGATTCAATGAAGATCATAAGTTTATGACATTTTAAACATTGGTAGGATGGGTTGAATGGATCCTGTGATTTTTCAAAAATGGCTGAAGTTTTGGTTTATCTCAGCTTTTAATACTGCCTCGTAAAAATGGATTTGCCACTCTCATTGCTACTGTCCCCATGTCTTAGAGTGAAGTGTGCATGGAGAACTTTTCCTTATTAAAATTATTTAAAATGAAGGTACATTTTGTGAGAGGTTTTGTTTGTTATGTTAATAATAATTTTTTCTGTATGGTTTAAAAGGCATTTGCAGAATAAGTGTCATCCTGTTTTGATTAACTAGTTAGTATTTAATTTAAAGTAGTCAAATTCGCTATGTATTTCAACTTTTAATTTAGCAAATAACTTCTTGGTTACATATTGGACACCTCTTTCTCTATAATGGTGTAAATATCGAGTGTTTAAGTAATACATTTGAAATGTGGAAACTATTTGGAAATATTTGAATAAATGCTTCATAATTATTTATTGTTTTTAATTTTGTGTTTGAAATGACTCAACATAAAAAAAAGTTTTATTCATATGAATTCTCTCACTTACTGTCTTCACACCCAGTCTCCTTTCTTTTTGCCTGTGTTTTCTATCAGATTTGCTTCTGTTGTGAACATTTGCCAATAGAAACCTTGATAAAAAAGTATTAATTGAATAATTATCAAAAAGTTTCATGTTTATTTGGAATTACATTTGTACAATCTTGGTTCGGTGTGCCAGTTTAAGTAAGATTCTATGCTTTGAATTGTATTGGAAGCTGGTGCAATTACTGCTTGATGCATATGTATTAAATCTCTATTATGGAAGAAACTGGTTTTCATGATAATTTTCAAAGAATTTGTATTGCTGAGCCAAGCATAATGATAACTATTTAATGATTTTAGGATGTTTTGATGAAGACTAAATTTGGTAAACATTATCACAATGTGATTTGTTGACATTAATCACAATGCTCACTGCTGAAGGTGGAAATTTGATGAAAGTACTTAACAAGTTTTTCTCTAAATTATTTACTCTGGGTCCTGATTATAAACTTGTGTCCTTGTGGTTTATTAGGGCTCAAGTATTATGAAATTCAAAATTGAATGACAGAAGGAAATGGGGACATTTTTATATTTTTTATTATGTTATGACTATGTTGATTAAATGAGGAAAAATGAGCAATTGGTGGTGTGTCTACTTTTTCTATTTTCCTAATGTCCTGTAGGATTGCCTTAGTGAGCAAAACGAGAGTTTTTGTATGAGATGCCTATATTAGTCAGTTGCGTATTCTTTAAGCAGTATAGAGGATTCCTGTTTGTATTTTTCAAATGAGTGGTGTGAGTATTGAATGCAATTATCATTTACTTGAATTGTTTTGGTGACTCTAGGTCATTATTTCTGTTATATAACCATTATTTTAACTTCACTGTTGAACACATGCTATTTCTCTTGATGATGGGTCCTTACTTCACTTACATTTCAAACTATTATCCTAGTAGGGCTTCCACACATATATTATGCAATTGAATGAAATTTGCATTTTCTATTACCGAGAGGCAAAACGATTTTGCTTTCAATGGCACCTCATACTTTTATGAGCAAATGATATTGCAATCATTTGTTGGGCCTGGGGAGTTGTAGAAGTATATATTTTTATCATCATCCTCTCTAATTTCACACTATGCCTGAAAATAACAAAGCCCTCTTTGTGACCTCAATGTTCCAACACACTTGTATCACTAAACAAGGGTCGCGTTTACCAGTTAGTTTTTGATATCAAGTCAAACTTTCAGAATGTTGGACTCATTTCAGTTTTCCCTCTTATCTTTGCTTCCATATTTTGATTGATTACAAGAATGTGGAGAATAGATAAATTTTTGGTGGTGCTAAGCTTTATACTCAAGGAATACTGGATTGTTGTGTTGATAACCTAATTTTTAAGAGAAAAGGGTACCTTCAAGTATATAAGTGAACTTTTATGGTCGTTACTTGTGTTACGTAACGGTAGAGCTTTTGAATGTAAAATTGACAATATTTTGATACCATTTTCTTATCTTCATTTCGGATTAGTTTGCTGCATTGTTTATAACATCTCTGTGTCTTTCACTAAGTGCCTGTCTGTAATTGAATGTTTTTCTTATGATAATTACAACTGCATTTCTTGGAATAAGTTGTGGGCATGTTATTACCTATTATTGAATTTTTATTTCTCTTGAATTTTCTGATGTTACATTGGTAAACTTTTTATTTAATCATTGGTATTAGTTGGATTAAAAAGATTGCTCAAATAAAACTTGATTATTCCTGATATGTTTTGATTTCTATCGAGGTCATGCTTAGTATGAGTGTTATCGTTTTTTGGTTGGCAACAAGGAAAAGTGAGTAGTAATTACTGAATTGACTGAGAGAACTAATGAGATAATTAACTAATATGAAATAAACTTATCAGAGCTTGATCTGACCGAATATTTCATTAAAAGTGATTTCTAACAAAATACCTTGATGCGATTGGTATGATTTAATCTTACTCCTTAATGCATTCGATCCAACTTGATATTTTTCATTCTCCTAAGTGCCTGAGAAATGGCAGGCGAGGAAAGAATTTAATGCATCACATGGTACTGCAATAATAGTTTCTCACATCTGCTTCATCATACATATCATCTATTATTTTACTCTCTATTCACAAATTTTAACATTAATTAACCTTATGGCATGCAGTCTGGAATTATATAAGGCTGTCTGATCCACCATAAAAGCACAGTATGTAATTTATTTCTTTTGGAGGCAACAAATTATCCAAAATCCAGTTAAAATAGAATAGCACCAGCACCCTAACATCATATCCAGACTCTGGAAATGATGATTGAGCTATTGTGGCTTAACTTTTTGGCCCTTGGTCAGAAGCCCCATTTTCAGGTGGGAGATTTCATTCTCTCTCAGATCACCTCTGATGGTGGGGAGGAGGAAAACAGCTGCCTATTGTGTGCTCAGTACAAATGTACTACAGGCATCCCTGGTTGACCAGGGGGGTTTAAGTTCATGAAAAACCATTCAACTGAGGTTAACAAAATGGCAGCTGGAAAACCAAGTATATGAAAAGTTGGGAGTTAGGTCTAGCTATAGTTAAGACCACACCATAGTTAAAATTTCTGCCACTTTATTTACACTAGAATAATTTGTACAAAGACAGAAATATTTTCTCCCTCCTCCTACTCTTTGATAGTGATCTCTTGTACATGCAATAGCCGATATACTTGATGAAAAAGTTAAAATCCTGGTTCTGTTTCTGTGTTAAAATTTAGGAACTAAATGCACTCAATTTCTCGTTCTAAAAATTGTTTTAGAATTAATGGCCAAGGATCAGGGTTAGTTCCCAACAAACATTTTGTGTATCACATTATGAACATGGTTAATAATGAATAAATGGATCTTTTAAAATATTGACTTGGCAATCTTTAAGTGGTCAATCAAAATTATGCAAATGCAAGGGAAATACCTCCAGTTGAGAAATACAACTCAAATAGTGGGCCATGGATAACAAAGTTCTGTGGTAGACCAAACCTCAGTTGAAAAGGGGAAACCTGTACTTTCTATACATTCCTTCCATACACTGTCCCACCCTCTCCCTCAATCAACCCTTTCCATTCATAACTTCCCCTCCCTGACTTAATGCTCCATGCAGACGAGTGGTGCCATCAAGTTTTGTGGTGCCTTTATTTGACAGTTGATACTTTTTAGGAGAGGTACACATTTACTGGGGTACTCAGAGGCAATTCGTTGTTTGAAGGTTGTGATGGAGGGTAGAATGTTGGGTAAGCAAGGTGGGCGTAGGAAGAGAGAGGATAGGGATTTTGAATAGAATGATGGGTGGTGGCAGGAAGTATTCAGATTTGAAAAGGGTTTAACTTAAGATGTAGTGGGGAAAATAAACCTGAGACTCATCAAAAACCTACCTTAGCCAGTAGATTACCCTTGAATAAATACATTTACTAAAGTCTGACAAGGAAGTCTCTGCAGTCAATGAGCATTGATTCTTAAATATGCATATCTTCAGAAAAAAATAGTGATTCCGAGGCAATGCCATAAGTAGGATTGAAGTCCCTTGGAATGAGGAAAAGGGACAGACATTTTTCAAATGGAATTTGGATGCCGTCATGCAGTATTTTGGAGACATTTACTGGCAAAATATTTTGAAAATATATAACTTTTAGTAAGAATTGGCATACAGTATCAAAGACATCCCAGTATGTAGATCACTTGGCTACAAGATGGTGAATTTGATTTCAGATGCTGGTATTGCCTCGGATTAATCCAACTACGAGTAAACTATCCGAGTGATTTTTTGACTATCAAGATCTTTCTAGAAAACCAAGGTGACCAAAAAAGAGCTCTCTTGATGGATCCTCAGGTTGGTTTGTTTAGGTGATATAAAAGTCAATGGCATGTGAAAATTCAAAAAGTTGGGTAAGGGTTACAGGTCCCTTCCATATGCCATCTCAATTTTCCCAGTGAGACCTGAGTGTAGCCAGATAATCACTCTTAGCTTGGGTTATAGCTGCAGATGTGACCTGGGATGACTGAAGGACCCTTGTCCTTTCCTCATTCAATAGCCAAGTGCTCTAGCCACATGGGTATCATATATGGTATCTAAATCAGAGGGAAAGTAACTTGAAAGATAAAATGATGGTTGATGCATGCCATTTACTGTAAATGAGCCATAAACTTACATAACATTTTACTACATTTTTAAAGGACAGTCATGATTATTTAAATACCAGCAATAAGTTACTTTCATGAGAGAAATATATACACAAAACTTTTCACTGCATAATCACTCTTTCAAATTTCACTTTTTCCACCTAGTCATTTTAGCTAACTTAAGAAATGACATCTGATAGAAATTTGTTTCAATCCTCGTATGATTTTGTTTTACTGTTAGGATATATTTATTGATTAATCTATTGAATATTAGTGCCTCATCAAAAGCTGTAATGCTTTTCACTTGTCCAAATTTCAACTTTTTATGTTTTAAGTGTTAGTTTTTACAGCAATCCAAGGCGATGATATCATGTGAAGATTGGTTTGAGGAATCTTGATCGATTGGTTCAAACCAAGAGCTGATGACTCGGCTACCCAATTCTTATCACTGTCGTTCATAAACAGCATCTTGTCACAGTAATCATCTCTAGTGTGAACGTGACCTAAATGAAACTCGGTTCATTTATTTATTGGCCATTTGTTAATGGCCAATATTATTACCATTTGATAAACAAATAGAGCTTAGACAGAATATTTTCTGTGGAAATATATGCAAGTGACAACTTCTATTTGTTTAATTATGGAATTCCACCAGGTGACGACCTCCTCATCAGTAATTTTATACCAACTATACTTTCTTCCACCTCTTTTCATTGGTGATGTATGTGTACCTAGTTCTTCATCATTCTCCTTCAAGCCACCAACTTGGAATAACTATGCAAGACTTTCAAGTACAATGTGGCATTGAAAAACAAAATAGGCTTGAAGATGCAGTGTAATTTCCACAAATGTGTGGAAACATACAGTTTTCAAGTTTCTATTTTTTTAAAATATAGAATTCCACCAAGTTAAGACCTCCTCACTGAGTCATGTTGTACATGCAGCATGTTTCACTCGCAGCGGACTCTCCAGTCTCTTTCATTGCAAGCTCTAGTCTCTCTCTGAGATCAAGGGGGGGAGAAATCCATTTCATTTGCCCGTCTACAGCCCTTAATTTCTGAAGGAACTGAGGGAAAAGTGACAAAGGCAGGCAGTCGGAAATGAAAATGCCCTCAGCGAAGGGCACTCGTTGGGTTTGTCTGGGTCCCAGGTCACCAAGTGGTGGTGCGTGTGCCGTTGGGTACACCTGGTGCCGGGGTGCCGATCGCCCTCCGGCCCCGAAAGGCATTCTTTATTGACATCTGTGCACTTGTCCATCGCGACGTGTTGGATCATGTTGCTCTCCACGTTCTGCAGCACCACAACCCACTTCTTGGAGATGTCCCTGGCATAGCTTGGGGTCACCCTTCGGCTGTCAGATTTGCACACCGAACTTTTCTCCACTGCATACTTTGCCCAAGACCACACCGCCTGGTTGGCACGCTCTATGTTTCTCGGAGAACTCTCTTGTTTTTTGTCCTTTCTGAACTGGGAGGATGAGATGTCATTCGATTCAGGCACTGGAACATAGAGTGCATCTAATATGCTTGAACACCTCTTCACCAAGTCTGCTATCTGTAG
This sequence comes from Rhinocypha anisoptera, assembly GCA_011762765.2. Lineage (NCBI taxonomy): Eukaryota > Metazoa > Arthropoda > Insecta > Odonata > Chlorocyphidae > Rhinocypha > Rhinocypha anisoptera. The sequence continues at coordinate 1,299,992 of WURS02000016.1, read as the reverse complement.
TCTGCAATGAACGGAAAGTGAATAATTAATGATAGAAAGAGATATTGTTTTTTAATGCCAGGTCCACTGGTTTATTACCACCGACACTTTGATAGCTGAGCCTGCCATCATCTCCAGGGCAAGTAATTAATGCCAGTCGCCATGGCTTATTTAACAAGCTTTGGTTGATTCTTTGTAAATGTTTGTCAGATTTATGTTTGGATTGGCTCTGGTGTCACTTTGTAAAACCATTTCATACTTGAAAGGAATACTTGGTTTTTTCACATGAAAAGAACTTAATTTCACAACCCAGGTTTAAAAACCTGAAGGTGATTGTATAGTTGAAACCAGGGGTTGTGAAATTAAGTATTTTTTATCTGGAAAACAAAATATTCCTTTCAAAGTTTATGTTTATCAAATAACTTTTACTCATAAAATAGAGTGTTTTTGGCTATAATTTGTGGAACTCCATATTGAAAGGTTGAGAAAAACATGCTGCCTTTTGCACATAAAAATTTATTGTAGAACTGGTTTCATTACATTAGTAACAGCATCACACCTGATGGTGTTACTTAGGTAATGAAACCAGTTTTACAGTAAATTTTTATGTGGAAAATGCAGCACATTTTTTTCATCCATTAACTTTTCCTATTCTTGATGACAGCAGTTCCAGTATTATTCCATAATTAGATGTGAGCATTTCATGAGTACTTTCCACTAACCCTTCAGTGCCCACCTCTTGACTCTCACCTTCCTTCATTCACCCCCTCTCTTTCTCTTCTCCCACCATCTCCCCCACCTCTTCCCTCTGGGACCCATACAGTCTCTTTCTTGCTGACATTGACAGATAGTCCATCTAAATGTTAAAGTGTGTGCAAGTTTTCAAGTTAAAATTGAGTGAGTTGATATTGCACTCGTGACACAAAAGTAAAAAATCACTCCCAAGTCATGTGCTGATGTCACTGTGCTAAACTGGTGGGTAACAGTTTTAATTTGGTTTCTGCATTTGACAACTCAAATATTTTGTATTCTGTTATGAATTGCTTCAGGGAGGTTAATTGTTAGCCGAATGGATTAGCATATTACAATTGGATAGTAAACTCTTGCTAAACTTCTGCACACTAAACCTTGACGGGAGTGTTCCTGTTTCGTTACATAGTCACTCTATGACTTTGAAGTAGTTAATAAATTGCACAAATTGAAAGTAACGTACATTCTCCTAACAACACCAATCCTTTCTTCTTCAACATTTATAATTTCTCCATACAGGTGTGTTATTATTATGCTCTTATCTTAATGATGTCTTTTAACTTATATTATAAACAATAAGTGTGTTTTAATGTAAGTTGAGATTGCTGTGCCAGAAGTTGATAAACTATCCTTTTCACTCAGACCTTATTCATCACTATAGCCTTTGTATTCAGTGAGGAAAAGGGACGTAGACAACAGAATTTTAATATTTGGTAATCCATCTGTAAGGCAATTTTTGAAACAGCATGACCAATAATGGAATATAGCCAAACTCAAAGTAAGACTCTTTTCAGTTTCATGTAATTCTTATCTACCATTATTGTATCTAAAATTCTTATTCTTTTCCTACCTCTACTACATTTGCTTGACATTCTTCTCTTCGTTACAGTTTCCGTTGATTCATCAGGCCATCCCTTTTCATCCACTTCCTCCCCTCAACAGATTTCCCCCGATAACTTCATATCGTCCCCAATCTTAATTCCCTGAACATCATTGCTTGTTTCCTAACGTCTTCACTTCTCCATCCTTCACAACTCAAATTTTCTGATTCTACTCCTCTTGCCTTCCTCTCCCTCCAACTAAGTTTTAGAATTATAGTGCTACACTTTATATGAGGGTTTTCATTAAATATGTATTACTTTATTTAAGATTCTTACTAAATTCATTTTGCAAATGCTTCTTTTGATAATGCCATTCTTCTTTAATATCCATGCAGTTAGGTCCATTTTCCTCATAAGTATAACCACAGTTATCTACCCAAATGTTGGTTACCTCTAGGACACTACCAATTACAAATGAAGTTTTCTTCTCTTTTAATAATACCCTTATATTTTTAATATTTAAGTTTTTCTACTCCTCAAATCATTTTCACTTGTCATTAATTTTCATCTCAAACCGTTTGTATTGGTCCTGTAAATCACAAGCAACCTGACTCAATGGCTATAGCTAGGGCTTTTATTTCTGATTTGACTTGATGAGTCACTCATTCCAAAGCTTCTGTGACTAGAATGTCACCAATCCTTTTTTTACCTCTTGGCCAAAATTTAATCAAACTAATGATAACTTCCCTTTGGTCAAATTATTTAAAAGAAGACAACCAGTTTAGTTCAAGTGTGCTCTGGAATAGAAAATGTACAGCTCAAGCCACACTAGACAACTAAAGTAAATTTATTAAGTAGAGAATCATAAATAACATCTAATTACATACCTGTATTCAAAATTTTGGTTCATACTACTCAAAGTATAGAATAATTATAATTTTTACTGTTTAGCTTGCCAAATAATAGAACCATGCATTGAGGGCTTCATTTAGCATTGCATCTCTGCACAGGGTACTTTCAATGAGGCAGTGAAAATTCCGCTGCCAAACCCTATACTTCAAGGAATCACTATTGGTTGTTGGTTCAAGGAATTACTATTGGTTGATGTCACTGTATAACTGGATCATATCATGCCAGTTAAGTAAAACATTCCTTGTGATTATTTTATCTCCATTCTATGTGTGAATAGACTAAATGACAATTTTTTCTTGTTCATTACTTATAGTCTAATGGCTTTAGGAATCTTACATTTAAAATGGGGTAAGTACCTTTTTTTAAGGGGGTAGCAAACTCACTGGTTAAAAGGTTTTTTTGGATGAGTTGAAGAGGTGCAAAACGACCATAGCCATTGAAGCACCCTATAAACAAATGCTACTACAACAAATTTTAAACACTCAATGCTTTAATGTGTTTGATGCCAGACAGTTGCCAACAGTTCAAATGCTGTATGTTTGAAGTGAATATCTTTTCTTTAACCAATTTGTATTAATTTTATTTCTAGCCATCCTTCAACTAATACAAAACATCTCTGGCATTGGACTCTTTGTCTAAAACATTCACCTTCTTGCTTTTATATTTATGTTATGCTTATATATTTGATTTATTTCTTTATAAGTTTATGTTTATATTATATTGGTCTCGTATTGTTTCTCCTATACAATAACGACATTAACATTGTGATCAACAGTAATCTTCCTTTTTTGCTGGTGATGCAGTAGTATATACAAGGATATCTCTATTAAGGCAGATAGGGACTAATTGTCGAAGCGCCTAAATGCGATTCAACGAAACTGTTGTGAGTTGGAATTTAATTTGAAAAAAATGCGTGTCGATGAAATAGAATGTAAGAAATATTTAGATTTTACAATAATGAAAGAACTGTCTTGGGGGAAACATGTTCGGAAAATTCGTGCAATAGCAAATAAAAAGCTAAGATAGGGATAGGGAAATGTAGTGAGACTGTAAAGGAGCGCAGTTACTTTTCATTAGTTAGGCCACAGTCAAAAGAACAGTCTGCTCACTCCCGTAAGCTCCATGGGAAATCTCTGACCGTAGCCACACCCACAGTGAGCCTGATTGCACTCTCCAGCGTTGACGGATTACCCAGAAGTTTGGCGGAAATGTCGCAACATCGTAGAAGCGGTTGATTTAGCAATTGGTATGGTGAGAAATTCGACCTAGAGATGATACCTATCCTTTTTATTTAAAATTTCTGGTATTACATCTAATTTTTGGTCATCAAATCATTCAAAATATCATTTTAGTAATAAACTTTTCTAAAATTATCAGGAACGCATTCCACACCAATCTTCACAAGAGACAAAACTGCGAAGGATCAAAGTGTTTGGAAGAAAGCCTTGAAGACTTGTTCCACATCACTGGATTTAGTCACAGTAGGCCTTTTCTACCAGCTCGCTCCATCTAGATTTTTCCTCTCTCATATTCCTTCGAGAATCCTTACAAATCGGATTCCCTCATTCCACGTCAAATTCCGTCACCGTACTTCGCAGCAGTAATTGTCACCACAGCCTTTTGATAGGAAAATGATCGACGTGTTCTTCTACGTAAGGCACTCGATGATTACAATGTGATGAACCGAAGTCAACTAGCGAGAGGACCAAGAAAAATGAGCCGGCCAGGTTAGCCTTGTACTACAGACTAAACTATCAGTCTTCTTACTCCCCTATATTTCGGGAAAGTGCTTACACCTTTACTAACGAGTCAGATAAGAAATTATTGGTAAAATTACCTGTATTATGAAATATATTTTTCGCTATTAAAAATAAAGAAAATAGTTTGAGTTATTACCATTATACTACAATAGTAACGTGTAGACAGATACGCAAACATTTAATTAATCTGTTGACTCACTTAGTAGCAAAGAGAGACCATGTGACTATGCCATGGCTGCTGTCAGATGCCAGATGCAAAAATTGAAAGATCTGTACATATTTCTATTTTATTGCAATATTTCCAGCTCCTTTAATGGATCCCTAATTTATACTTTGTTTAGTAATGAGATGTGTTATTCGTTTTTAGGTGGAGTTGAATAATTTAATGAGTTTTTGCTGTTTAAATTATTCCATTTTTTCTCCAAAAACTTCAATACCTTATCCTCATAGTAGCCTTCCTAAGGTCCTGATTGTGTAATGATATAAAGCAGTTACAGCAGTTAATGGGTTGCAACGCCAGTTACTAGTTTTTATAATCAGTATGATTAAATTATGGAAAAAAAATTTCGTGTTGCAACGTTGCCATCTCTTTCCTCCTTTGGGAATAAATTTGGCAACTTTGTCAACACCTTTTCTTAGGCTCACTGGATAGCGATGCCGAATCACTTTCCCATAGGCCTTGTGAGAGTAGGAAGACTGATAGTCAGGTCTCTGGCCTGGTGGGTTGCGTGCTCGCCGGCTGACCCAAAGGTCGCGGGTTCGAATTCCGCCCAGGGCACGGTTGTTGTCTTTGTCCAGATGGGTTTTTCTACGAATTGAAGAGGTGCGAAATGACCAAAGCAGTCGAAGCACCCTATAAACTAATATACTACTACTACTACCAAACAAAATGAACGTGCGTGGTTTGGGACTTGTTCCAGGAAAAGGGTCATAAAGGGGTTTCAAGGATAGGAGGGCGTACCATTAAACCCTCGAACCACTCGACTCCCCCGCCCTATGCTTCGAGAGCGTGAAACATAAGTCATATGTGAGATTGAATATTAATATTTTTTCTTTCGTTTTATTATCAGTTAAATTCTATAAACACTCCCAAAAAAAGATAAAAGTATTAATTAATCATAAAATAACTGGAATCACCAGAGTTTTTCTAGGTTAAAAATTTGAATTGGCCCGCGAGAGGCTAGAAGCATAGCGAATTTCCAAAAATCAGATTAGACTATGGTTAGGCTCCATCTCGAATATGCCTTGAGTGTTTGGGACCCTCATGAAACAGGATTAGTTTTAGAGTTAGATCGAATGAAGTGTAGAGCAGCTAGATTTGTGTAAGGTTGTTACATAGCAGTGTAGAACAAGCTTATTGGAGAAGTTAGATTGGGAGGCGCTCGTTAATCATAAGCTAACATGTATACTATAGGCACAGTCAAGGCAGCTAAGGAAAATAGCGAGAGGACCATTGAAATGAATGTGCGTGGTTTGGGGCTTATTCCAGGAAAAAGGGTCATAAAGGGGCTTCAAGGAAAGGAAGGTGTACCGTTAGGCCCTCGAACCCCACTCCGCCCTATACTTCGAGAGCGTGAAACACTAGTCAAATGCGAGATTGAATATTAATATTTTTTCGTCGTTTTATTGTCAGTTAAATTATATAAACATTTCCAAAAAAGATAAGAATATTTATTAATCACGAAATAACTGGCTTTACCCGAGTTTTTTTCAGGTTTAACGGTTAAATTGAGCCACAATTAATATCATAACGCATTTCCACAAATTGCCTAGCCGAGGCGACTGTTTCTTGAATGTGGCTATAGGTAAAATTTATGGTGTGAATTTGTGGTAGATTACTTCAAAGGAAGAGGATAAAGACAATGAAATCCCCCTCATACTACGGTAGATCAGATCAGGAGAGATAGATTAAAAATGTCGTATTTCCCCCGCACGATCACAGCTCAAAATAAATCCATATTAAAACAACTTTGTAATTTTCCACAGACTTTTATTTTTGTACGACGCGTTTCACCGGCTTGCGGCGTC
>WURS02000016.1:1273745-1293642 GCA_011762765.2 Rhinocypha anisoptera | reverse complement strand
CTCTGGGAGAAACCCGAGAAAGGGCACAATTTATATGTGAAAGAAATAAAGGCAGTCGTGTGTTGGACTCGAGCAAAAGGTCTTTCATTTTCCCCTGCCCCTTCTCCCACGAACTGATGCTACACTATCTTTTTAATTGATAAAGAAAGCTGTCCAAATAATGACTGGGAAAGCTCAAGTTGCACCACCTAAATCTCTATTCACGGTATTGAACTTACTACTTTTTACACTTAATTCTTTACATAAGAAATAACAAGAAAATTTAATATTAATAAAAATGTATGTGGCTAGCCACACAAGCTGGTACTTCCTCTAGGAATAAACAGCATTACCATAGTGGGGAATCGCTTTTTAATCAAGGGAATTCAACTAAAGTAGATCTCATTACAAAATAAGTGTAAAAATGTAGGAAGAAGATATTTGAGTTTTTAAATAATTTAATTTCCAATATTTAGAAATATTTTTATATTGCCTCTAATTTGATACATGCAACGAGGTATTATACAAAATGATACTTTATTTACAATATAAAATATATGGTATAATTTAAAGAGGAAGTGGCTATGCCAAATGGCTTCTGAGCCTGTGTGGACTGGTACACAGCATCCAACGTAGCAGCCAATATTGCACGGATAAATTGTTCCATGAATTCTTACCAATATCCAAAAGGCATTAGGTCTAATCTGTAACACTATAGATATTATAATGTAGTTTAATTGACTCATGAATTTCATAAGTTGTCACTCTCATCATTAATTTAAATTAATAGGCTAAAAATGAGTGAAATTAAGCATTAAAATATAGGCAGGGGTGAATTTTTGATTTTGGGGAGACATAAACATTGTATGTTCATCCAGATAACGGTAACTTAACGTTGTATGGTTCCATAAGTGGAAACTTCAGATATCTACTTATGACTATCTGAATATTGTAAGACTATTATTATTTTTTAACATTAATTGGATACTATATCTGCTGTTTGGTGTGTGTGGCCAGCCACATAACCCGTGTATCTATTTGGCACACATCAATTTTTACCCATTTCCTTTAATGAGTACTAGTTTTACTGCATCTGGTAACTATAGTTATATTATATAAAATGATAATATTTAGGGAAATTAGTCGGTATAGTGGTTTTCATTTTATATGAAATTAAACCGATGTAATCCCACCAACCATAAAATGAAACTGCCCACCATACTCCATGTCATTCACTATTCCGTAACATTAGTATTTTACCTGTTTCATGTGTCCACATATGGCTTGCTGTGCAGCAACCCATATAGATTGTTATAGATATTGTTACCCAACCCACATGGATACATATTGTTTTAGATTGTCTCACGTGTGACAGAATCTAAAACAATATGACAAAAATGGGAATATACATACTAGTCATTATACCAGACAGTATTATGACATTCACCGCTCCTTCATAAGGACTAAATCAATTCCCCTCGGCCCAAATGCTATGGGTACAAGAAACTCAGTTCCCTTATAAAAGAGACAAATGAGATAACTAACTTTAAAATCAATGTGAAAAAGGAGCTACATGCCAAAGCTGTTCTATTCTCTGGATGAATTCCTTAATTCCTCACTTTTGTAAATTTTATGTATTTACCTATGTATTTTATACATTTACAAACTGATTGACGTGTCTTATATCTTCTTAAGAAAGATCCCTAGAAATATTCTATCCTGATAGTAACTAACAAATTCTTTTGAGAGGAAAACTTAACAAATCATTAAACCACCCCCCAAAAATGTCTGATAATGATTGATATCCTTCAGATAAGGAAAAAGACTGACAATAAGAGACTGATAAAAACGTACAAAAGTCATTTCATGGACACTAGCCTTGAAGCAAAAAAGTAAATACAGGAATTCAGAAGTTACCAACGTATTTATATGCCCATCTTACCCAAGTCCATAACATGAAGGTTTTCCTATTAACAAAAATCTCCAAATTTGGCATAAAATTATTATCCTGAAAGTAGGATTTTCTCCCATAAAATCTCCTTAATATTTAAATTACTACAATTTATAATCTTCTTCTTTTTATTCTCTGGTGTATATATGCCTTTATTTAAATATTGTCTGCTTGTTTTATGACACATAAATGCTATGATTTATAATTATCAAATTACGTACACGGTACACTTTGGAGAGCTTAATTGCTTTTCCTCATGGGGCCTCAATGCTTAAGTTGCGACACAATGCATTTGCCAGTAATTTCAAACTTAAGAGAGAATGAAAAAGTTCTGCCTGATTGTGCAATGCCGTGGGAATTCTCCATTTCCCACGACAACTAATGTGGTCGTTAGGTGAATCACACGCGCACAGCATTTCCAGGTCAGGGACGAGAAGACGCTGTGAATAACTTAACACATTTTCTTTCTTGAACTTCTTTGCCATTTCCATAACAAACGCGGTAGAGGAACAGACCGCGGCGGCACTACTTGCTTTCTAAAGTTTCCTTATTTTGCGAAGCCACGCCCTCCCAAAAATTTTGAATACGACCAATAAGACGGTACTCCCGTCATCATAAGCCCAATAAGTGTAGGACGCTGGACAACAGGTGGCACTTTTCCAATGGAGTAACGCGTCGCGACGTTGGTAGAAGTTGTGTTTGGGCGTGGACGTAAATATTTGATTGTGAGTACTGTGTCTGGTAGAATAATGAATTTCGAATAGGAAATTTTTCTTTGTCTCTGTCTGCAATGTGTTCATAATTATGATTTGGTGTAGTGTTTGAAGATATTTTTTATTTTCAAAATCTTGTCGTTTTACATATTTTAAACAAAATATTTTAAATCAGCATGTATAATTATTATTTTCTTGTTGTACCCGTGTTTATGGTGGGAGATTTCAAATTCCCACTTCATAACCCCCCCCCCCCCATCTACGTTTACAAGTCTTTCAAACTGATATACACCCGTGTTTTCCTTAGGGTCCTATACTCCTCATCATGAAGAAAAGATCTTTGGCAGGGAATGTAGCCGTTGGAGTTTTTATTATTGTACTAGTTTTTACTGTTGTGGCATTTTGCTCACCCAGTTGGTTGGTGAGCGATTATCGCATCACTGGAGCTAAGCTAGAGAGACTTGGCCTCTGGACTCATTGTTTTCGTTCTCTGGCTGATCCATTGGATGTGTATCAGCGACGTTTCTTTGTTGGCTGTCGCTGGGTGTATGACCCCTTCACCTACGGATATGACCAAATTCGTGGATACCTATTGCCCCGTAAGTATAATGTTTTGACAATTATTGCTGTCACGTAAATAATTCGCTATTGATAATATTTTACATTGAAATATATCGTCTTTCGCTTCTCGTAACAACTAATTGTGAAATCTTTCTTCCAGCGTTTATGATTGCTACCCAGTTTTTCTACACAATTAGCTTCTTGTTGGTGATAATTGCCTTCATTCAAGTGCTGTTGTTCTTCTTATGCTGTGGGCCTGACCAAGGAAAATATTCTCTTTTAATTTCTACGATTGGATACGTTTTAATGGTTGCAGGTAAGGAAACAATTTACAATTTTAACTTTTGGGACTGGCAGAAACTTGATTTCTCTTTTCATGAAAAATATTCGTGGGATGTTGTAAATAAATTGATCGTACATACTGCAAAGGTCTGTCATTAATTTGCAAACTCAAAAAAATGTTTTTCGGCAAAATGCAAGTTAATTCGACACTATTACGCTCATTTCTTAAGTATAGAAAGGAAATATGCTAAAAGAGAAAATGACTACTATAATAATAAATGTTGATGACTCATATAAATGTTAATCCATTAACTTTTCCTGAGATCCTTATATCTACTCATTTCTCATAGTGAAATATAAGTTATTGACTTTTGAATGTCACATAACATTCTGAAAAGTTGGTATATATATAAAATGAAAATGTTGGTTCCTGGACAAAAAGAATAAAAAAACAAATAACTCTTACATTTGTAAATAAAAAGACAGGTTAAAGAGTTTTGTTCCTTGGGAAGCAGTATGAGCAGTGATGAAAGAAACAAAAGTAAAATATCAAAACTGCTGAGGAAAAAAGGAATTTTACTGGGGGAAGTGTGTACTAATAGCTGAAAGGGACTGAATGACAACATATGTAAGGATCATGCTTCTCTTTAGCAGTTATGTGTGGTGGACAACAGAAGGGTGGAAGCACTATAATTGTGAGGTGATGTCAGATGATGCTGAAAATAAGATGAATGGAACTAATGAAGGTTATGGACAAAAAAGGTGCCACTTTTCCACTAGTAAGAAAACAATGTCTGATGATGTAAACTTTCGAAATAGACTGATAAAATAAATTCTCGACTGACAAATGGAAAATTTCCATCACCTTCTCATTAATGTTTCAATCACACCACATAGTGGCTGAAACTATGTAGGTTCTAAGAAGAGGGGGTTAGGTAAAAAACGAAATTAAAAACTATGACAGTCTTATTGGGCTCAGGAGAAGATCAGTGGATGGAGAGGGTGAGGTGATTGACAAGGGTAGCAGAGGGTCATTTCACAGGGTGTTGTGTCGAGCACATAATTTCAATTCATTTGTGTGCTGCAATTTGGACTCCAAAATATTTAACAACCACAAAACTTATGGAAACCAGTATTGTGACGTAAATGTTTTGATGACAAAAAACAATAAAAGCTGAAGAAATTTGCTTCTAAGGTTATGTAGCAAAAGCCATTGTTGAGGGATCATTCCAAGTGGAAGGGTAAAGGTTTTTGAATTATAATTGCTTGTTGATGAACCTAAGCTATTTCTCTTTTCCCTAGACTCATTTCTTCATCTCTCTCCATAGCTGTTTCTTAATTATTCTTTTGATGCTTCTGGTCTGGATACCTCACTACCCTGAGGTCTAACCCCGGATATAAATCAGTCATTTCGTATGATTGGTGGCAAAATGGTGGAAATCGCAGGCGTGAGACTCGAGGCTATTAAACTCAGGGCTGTTGTCTTTGGCTAATCATTACAGAATAGGCAATCAAGTGCAAGGGGTGGTAGTCTGCAGAGGGCCCATGAAGATATTAGGAGCGTTCACTGAGAATGCCACGTCACTATCTCTTGTCTCAATCTTTAATGCACTGGGAATATTTAAATGTCTCACACTGCTGTCACATGTAGCATGAGAATTGTTGAAGGAAATGCTTAGCACTGAAACGGTTAAATATGTAATGCCATTGTAATTTAGTAGCATAAGGCGTACAGTAAAACCAGTCTACATTGGCCACTTTTTTGAGGAACCAAAAAAAATACATTGTCTCTCATGGGAAATAATTTGTGTACATTGGCCACCGATTCTCGGTAACAATCCATTACATTATTTACCCATGTACATTGGCCAGCTACATTCCCCCTACACCTGTACACTACAGAAGATTGTATCCCTACCCCTATACCTCAACCTAAGGATGTATAAGGAGACTTGAGTGTCTATTACGGATCTTTTCACAAGAGAATTATTTTGTTACTTTGTATCGCATTGTCTTGGTCTTCATTATGCCACCAATATAAGATAACATGCAAATAATACCCAAAGCTCAGTGCTCAACAATTGATGAGAACCATGATAGCACAGAAGTAATTCATATGTTACAGAATATTATGAATGACTTCGCTTAACACAGTCGCGTAATAGATACTCTGTATGCCTACCCCTAAACCTCCAGTGGGCTAAAGAAAGGAGATGTGTATTACAAAAATATATTATTTGATTTGCAAATACTCAGTGCTAGTGCCATAAATTAATAAATACTCATATATTGCACTCCTATTTACATGATTCTTCATACAATTCATATTACTTACACTATATTTCCATTACATCCCCACCCACTCTATATTCTGTACATTGCCACCTGCTCATGTCACTGTAGATGGCCAATGTACGCTGGTTTCACTGTATGGCCAAGCTAAAAAAAGAAAGAGTGAATAACTAACCTCATTTGTGGAATTTCAGGTATATTTGGAGGAATAGGGGTTATAATATTTGCCAGTCTGGCCAACGGAGAAGGCTGGATGCCAGATCACCAAAACACCTTCCTAGGATGGTCTTTTGGAATGGCGGTCGTCGGGTCTTTCGCTGCAATCATTGACGCAATTCTTTTCCTCACCGAGGCCAAAATACAACGGAAGAAAAGTGGCAGCGTCAAGGAATCCCAGACTCAGTTCTCCATGGAGGAGAGTAAAGCATGAGTGAAGGCGGGCGCAGAGTACAAATCTGTGCCCACCGAGCCCCTCAAGAACGAATTCAGCGAGACACAACTGTAATAAGTCTCAAGTCTTGCAAATGCCATACCATGGGTGAATAAGGGATTGTTTTATCATTGTTGTCGGTGTTTGATGAGTTTTAGTTTATGCTGATTTTTGAGAGGTGTTGTGGAATGGATGTTTTTTTTTAAACTTTACACATTTTTAACTATATTATGTTTTAATCTTAATCGGTTGGCGTGATTTTATCTTTTTTTTAGTGTTTCACTTGGCTTGAACACTTTGTTATGTTTTTCATTTCTCCACCTTGTTGTTTTTAGATGTTGTTTTAGTATGGCGCAGTGATTCCCAAAGTGGGCACTACCACCTTCTTGGGGACAGTGGTTTGGTCTTTGGGGGGGGGAAAGGGAAATTAAGATTGGGGGAGAGGGATTTGGGTACGGAACCAAGGGTGGCGATGGCTCGAAAAAGTATGGGAAACACTAGTCTAAATGATTCATTGCATGAGGGAGTTCATGTACATCAATAATGTCACAGTGGAATGCATTTTGGGAGAATTTCAAATTTACACTCCTACAAGGCAAAACTTTAATTACAATTAATTTTGGTACACATCATCTCACACAAAGTTTCTTGCAAAAAATAGTATTTTTTTACATCTATAAATATGGAGATTATTTGAATGGAGGGAATTCTTCTCCCAAAAGATAAGGATTATTAGCACTTTCAAATATTTCATTTCCTAGCACAATCATGTTTAACTATCCACTCTTTGGACAATAATGTATGCAGATATATTAATATGCCACTTTAACATATAAACTGCCTTAGAAATGTTGACAGTTAAGTTGGTCTTGGAAAACAATGTGCAAATCCTTAATGTCACAACTGTCATTTTGAATGAATTTTGGGACATTTATTTATATATCTATGTATTTTCATTTGTCTTATGTCTTTACATTTTAGCTCCATGGTTTTAGTTTCAGCTATATAAATATGTACTATGTGCATGTATGTACTATACACATACATAAAACAATGTGAAAATCCTTCATATCACAGAACTGTCATTTTAAACCAATTTTAGGCCATTTATTTATGCTTGTATTTTGTGTGTATTTTCGTTTGTCTTTTATCTTTACACTTTAGCTCTATGATTTAAGTGTCAGCTATGTATATGCATTATACACATATAGGTAGTATATATTTTTATATAAACATGTCAAATACTTGTCACAGGCTCGATGGGGAAAACAATACTCACGAGAAGAAAAAAGAAAAATCCACTCTTGAGTATTTCTTTGGCAGATAACCAAAATTTTCAGCATAAGGACACTGATGTACTGAATTTGAGAGTCAGAATCTCATTGAGCATGTTTTGTATCCCATGCCTGTGACATTTTTGTGATTTTATTCATATCTGCAAATTCTTCAAACAACATTACAAAGAAAGTATTGACTCAACACCTACATAATATGATTTATGCAATACTATTCTATAATTAGGCATAATTCTTGTCAGAGATACTTTTTAAAGTCGTTATAGATGTGTATATATATAGCAAAATATATATTCGGTAATTCATTATTCTTGAATCACTTAAAATAAGTCAGGGAATCTCATATTACCGTTGATACCACATCTATTAGAAAGCAAGAATTTGCTATTATTGTCCAAGTGAATAACTATTTTTGCTAAAGTATATATTATTAGTGTGTAATCCATCCATTAAACTTTAATTCCGTCCATTTAAGAAAGTGAATTTTACTTTTTGTGAGCATTTATTGTTTCCCTTCATGGAAGTTGCCTTCAACAGCAATGTGAGGGGATTGTGATCTGCTGCCAATGCTGAACACAAATCTAAAAAATAATTTAAATAGTGTTTGTTCCAGCCGTTCCTTCCCTAAACTTTCCACTTGTAAAGAATTAATGTTCACTGAATAGTGCAGAGTTAATAAACAAAAGGCTAACAGTAAAAAAAAGTCAGTAGCTGTTGAATTGCTTAACATTAAAACTATGTAAGTCAACATGTGAAAATGGTAGCTTAAAAGCTTGTGTTGTGAACCTGGACATCTTGACTCCAGGGGATTTAACAAGCGATAGTCTTTTGAGATCTCAGTGGTCACACAGGCCAGCTATTGTTTTTCAGACAAAAATATATCCTATAAGAGATTATATTTCAACCCAACTTAGTGCCCCAGCCTGTGCCTAAAGTAAAGTTGTAGATCAATTTTATAATAATACAAGCAGATATGGAAAAAATATTGTAATGACTATTTTTTGCTTTAGATGCACTTTTTATTTTATCACACTATGCCTCAGTTTTTATTATTTCACATCAATAGCATCACATGATATTTGAGTGTTATCTTTCCTTAAGGTTGGGAAGTATATGACACATGCCATGTTGCAATTGCTCGTGTTTCAAAGGCAAACTTGCACATCCTACAAATGGTTCACTCATGAGGTAGAAATAGTTACTATGTAGCACCTTTGAAAATTCTGATAATAGGCATAATTGTATGCATGAACAAATGAATTTGGATAATTGTGTGGAATTGCACACATCAAGTAAAATGTCCAGTTTTTATTCAAATTGAATATTGTATTTCTGTAATAGGTATTTGCTATTAGTGTTCGATGTGAGGAAAATAGGACATTTGTGAAAGGTGAGCATTGTAACTGATCCAACAGCGCAAAGGTTCAAATTGCAAACACATTGGACACGGAATGTAGTCATGAAAAAAAATATTATATTTGACAAAATGACCTTTTAATTGTCTGAAAACTATAGAAAATTTGTCTGTGCTTACATACAAAACAATGTCTATTATAATGCCTTTACTGTTATTGTCACAATTAGCTGGATGCCACAATAGGTAAAAATCTCACTCTTGGGTGAATTACATTGTACACCTAATGTTACATTATATAGTGACACCTACTCTTAAGTTTTGAAATCATGCTGATGGGCAGATTGGCTGCTTGTAAGATAATGTATTGGCTCGTTTTTTACTTTTATCAGAAAGATAACACGAGACCAAAACTTGCACATATTATCATGTATTTGTACAGAATTAATGTTTTCAGAAAATTAATTGTCTGCTTGAATTGATTTTACCTTGAAATAAAATATTTACAACCATGACCTGAGTCATTATTTTTAACTTTTTCATAGCAAAATTATTTTATTTAGAAGTAACTGGAGATGAAATGCATCAACTGGTACAAAGGATTATATCTATGGCTTTATGTGGTGGGACATCCATTGAAGAAAAAGAGCAAAAAAATTTGTAATTTTCAATGGAAATTGAAAAAAATCCTTCTTTTCCTTTGCAAACTGGTGTTGAAATCCATATACTAGGGTGTTCAAACTTCACAATAATGAGAAATAACCTACTCTTAATTGCATGATTTAGCTAGAAATCATTTTGGATAAGTGAATGCCGTTTTAAAAGTTCATACTGTACTTATTAGAAGACTTTTAAAATACTAATAAAGATGTAACAGAGTGCTGAAAATTTTTTTTTTTTTACAGCTGGGAAGTTTGTTGCCTAAAATATGAGGTAGAAATTCATCCACAGTATGTATACAATAAACGTTAGTTTTACAGACCACTGTGACAATAAATTCAATGTTATGGTGCTGTATAAATTTTCTCGTACTCTACTGAAGTAGTCCATTACTCAATGATGGTTTCTTGTGCTCTTTTTCCATTTAATCATGGCTCATTAAAATCTATTTTCAAAAAGATCTTCCTTCATCAAAGGATGCCTTCTGGAAAACAATTTTCAAGTGTACTATTTTAGTGTTTGTCCATGTGTCATGAGGAAAATGACTATGACTCTTTAATTCTACTTAGCATGCCACACCAGGAATTTCTCCTTCCTTCTACTACAGGGGAGTTTAAAGTCTGGAAAATACTGGTCATCTATATCCTGAAGCCTTATGTACATAAAGATAAATAATTATTAGTAAGATGGTTTACCTGTGAAGGTCAACTTTAACATATATACACGTTTTATTGTCTCTTTTTTACTGGTGATTATTTTACTGGTAATTACCCTGGTGAGAGAATTCGGCATGCTGGCTTAAATCAATAGTCCATTGGCTATGAAGAGTAGATAGTAGAAATGTTGTGTTTACATCATTGTTTTTGGAATCTCTTTGGATCAGAGGTGCGGGTAACAGTCAGAAGGGGATCAGTGGCGAATAGAACTCGGATGCTGAAGGTTAAATGAATAGATTATGAAGGTGTGAAGAAGGATGAAGGGGGAAGCACTTTCAGGAAAGAAAAAAAATTGATGGAATGGGTAAAACTAAATTCAAGCAGCAGTTATGCTTGAAATAAAAGATGTATGGGAGAAATGCTTAATGGAGAAGACCAAGGGATAGGTACACAGGCAAAACAACAGAACGACAAGTGTGTAAACGAATATGTTAGGTATTATAGTAGTGGATGTTTAGTTACATAGGAAGGATTTTTAAAAGTTACTGATAGGAAGGAACGGAGAATTAAAATTAACCATTGTTCAGGATGAAGGCCTATTGAATGACAGACTACATAATATAATTAAGTAAATAAAAATCCAGTCGAGATTATTGGTAGAGATGAGAAAAGGAGATTTTTGGGAATTGTCTGAAGATCCCTGTGAGCGGGACATCAAATGAACAATAGGCATGAGCAAAAAGAATTTCTCTGATTGAAGGGAGGATGGACTATAATAGTTGAAAGGAAGTTGTATTCAAAGGTTTCAAACTTTGTGAAAATCATTTTGTAGAAAAAGTTTTCCTACCCGCCATAGTTCGCCAAAATCACTGTGAAATGTATTTCGTCTGATGACCGTCTTTTAAGCTACGATAAGTTACTGATTCACCAGTAGATTTTGTCAAATATATCAATTATAATTTTCCACCAAATTATCTTTACACACAAAACCTGATAATATGATTTATGTTCTCAAATTTAGACAAAAACCATTTCTCGTTGTTAAGAAGATGGGCATGCAAGAAAGAAGTAAAAGAATATAAACATTAAATAAAAGACGGCTGGTATGACGTTTGTAGTTAAGAGAGGGATTTATCGGAGGCGGCGTCCGTTATTTATTTCTAGTTCATCAAATACCTACAGAAGCGGCAGGTTGGCGCATCCGTTTCACGTTTGGACTCAACAATTCGAAATAAAACGAAATTGGGTATTGCCAAAATCTTGCTTCTAGTTCATTCTAGAGGATTACGGTATCCCTTTGATAGTTCCTGGTGTAAAAACTATTTTAAGTTTGCAGCTCTTCGAGTGATAAAAGTCACACGAAGTTCAAAGTTTCAAACAAAAACAACCTACTCGTTAAACAGAATAACATCACCGAAACGATATGCGATATAGGCGTGGTAGGTGACATCCAACATGGTGGATTTGTTTTCAGTGGCAACATTTATGACAGTGAATGAAAACAGTCTCTAAAATCATACCGTTCTGCTTTTTATTTTTTATTTCAGTGTCATAATTGGGGGAAAATGTCTGTGGACGGAAAACAGGAGTACCATAAAGCATCAAGTGAGTAATCATTTAGCGGTAATTTGTAGAACTTGGCTGGATTGTCTATTGAGCTTGGCCTTGTTTACACTACTATTTCTGTGTAAAATTTCAGATTCTCTGGTGTTTGGCGGAATTCTGACATATATATCATGTCTCCTGCTAGTTATGGCTTTTGCGAGGTAAGATTATAAGGTAGTTGTATACAATTCAAATAATTGAAAGTCATACGTTCAACTTATTAATGACCCATGTTCCCGATTTCGCAGCCCATATTGGATTCAGTCATACGAAGAAACTTCCAGCAACTTCAAGCACATGGGACTATGGGAATACTGTTTTAAAGAATTCAGATACCCTTATTATCAGTTCAATACCCTCTTTGATGGATGCCACTACATTTTCAGTGAAAAATACTATGTGTTAAGAGAATGGCTTTTGCCTGGTTAGTATGCGTGTTTTATCAGGAAGTGGTGCTTTCAATAATCATATGTTAATAATAACTCATATCCTTAAATTCCATAGGATGGCTCATGGTAGTGCAAGCTTTTGTAACTTTAGCACTGATGCTGTCGTTCTCGTCACAAATCATCATCGCTCTCGAGCTAATTCGATGGCCACTGGAGTTTGTTCTGATGTACGAATGGCTTCTGTCTGCTACCGCTTTCATCGGCAATGCTGTTGCTGGTAAGCTCTTTTCCTGTGGTACCTGTATTTATTTTCCAATATTAAGGTAATAGGATAGAAATAAATGATTCTTAGTCACTCAGCTGCTTATTTTTATTTTTTCAGCGGTTCTACTTTTCTTGGCTGTGGCAATTTTTGGCGGAGAGTGTTGGAGAAGAGATCTGTTAATGTACCCAAACTTCAATTACTTGTCGTGGTCCTATGGATTTGCTGTGTGCTCCATGTTTTTGCATGCAATTGCTGCCCTACTCATCTACATGGTGCGTTATTTTATTGAATAAGGGAAGAAATAATTATCTTAATTTCCTCTTTCTTTAACTGAATTTTATGGTATCATATCATCATCATCAGTTTATTCATTATTAAATGAAAGATCCACAATATATGTCGCCAAGTAAGTTTACATAAAAAGAAAAGAAAAAGTGGAGATGAAATAACATCAATTACTAAAACTGCCTAATAGGTGACACTTATTGGAAAAACAGTTGTTTTTGAATTTTATTATGTTCAAAGTGGCTGGACAAGGAAAATAATGAGATATTTTATATGAAACTAAGGTAATATCCATGACGTCAAAGCAGTAGTTTTATAGAATAATATCTTATGGGCAAAGCTACGATAGATGTATGTAAATATGGAAAATACTACTGGAGGATATGGGGAAATGTTAATAGCATGATACTATGCCCAGGCAAAGACTTTGGAACCGTTTTCATTTCTCACAGTCACTAGGGAATGAGAATGCTGATTCCAGATCACAGTTTATGAGCCTAGGAGTTCAAAATTCAGGAGAATTAAAAAGAGAAGGATTTTGTGAAAATGGAATGTAGAAGCTTTAACTGGTACCAAAAGAAATAATAATTATTGAGTACCAGTGAATAAAATTACAATGGAGGGAAGTTGCATGTGGAAAGGGAGAAGAAAGTGCAAGAGAATTAGAGGCTGTGGCTGTTGGAGAGAATGATACTTAGGAGGGGGTATTATACTGCAGAGGTGAAGGCTATCCAAGATGAGGTGAAATGATGGTGTGGAAAAAATAAAAGGGGCCAGACGTGAGAAAAGTAATGCATTGCCCAGAAGTGTATAGGGAAAAATGATATTATAATTTAAAAGGAAGTGAATCTGTTTCGAGTGTCATAATATGTCCAGGTTGAATGGAAGTGACTAGTGGAGAAACATAATGCTAACAAAAGTGAGCCTATGCCATGGGCCACTTAGTTACAGAAAGCTACTTCTAGGAAGTTGTAAATTGGAAAATGCACTGTGAGGAGGGAAAATTATGTGAAATGATAAAAATATCTTAATTGTCATCCCATCAGAAAATCTTCTTTTCCTTCCTTCCAGGATTAGGGGCTGTTTTCTCAGGTAGCTGTTTGCGGCTTCACTTCCCCACCATCTCTCCCTCCGTCTTCCCACTCTTCTCTTTCCCTCATGGCTTATCATATCCCTTAGCTTTCTTTGGACTCCCCTCTCTTGGCACCATTATTATGTGTTCTTTCCAAAATGCTCTGTAATCTTGCAGTTTTTGTTCAGCGGACTGAGTACCGAGCTCTCCCCTTATGACTATGTTTCTCAGTCTATCCCATTTGATACAGCCTTTTTGCTGATTGGAGGAATTTCATTTCTAATGCTTCAATTTGTTTGAGGTCTTTTTTGTCTCGCTGTCCAGCATTCTTCATCCACAGAGCAAAAAGAGAATTGCCATTACTCTATTTAGAATTTTATTTGCGTTTCTTGTCTACTTTTACCTTTTAAGGATATTCTTACTGTTCCCCATATCCTCTGGAAACAGTTTCTGAAGCTGATTTTATCTGTTATGCCTTTTTCTTCTCCATAGGTTATATCACATCCTAAATATTGGAAATGTGATACCTGCCCTAATATGTGATTTTCGATGACAATTTTGGTTCTTAATGGGAGGTCTCCTGGGAATGCCATTGTTTTTCATTTTGATATAGAGATTTTTAGGTTGTATATTTTGCTTAGCTGTTTTAGTTATTTGCGGTTTATCCTCTCTATCTTGTATAACAACCTGGTCATCAGCAAATAGCATATATTTAAGTATTCTGATGGTCCACATTCCAAGTTCAGATCTATGCTGTCCTCCTTCAATTTCTTCAAATCTGCTTTAATTATATTATTATTATTTAGGAAGAACTGAGAGCAAGATATCCTAGGCTTGGTGGCATCTTTGGGGGCGGAGTGAGGCTGTGGTACCAAAGGCTCATAAGATATCCAAATTAGGTCTATTAATTTCAATAATTTCATTCTATCAGAAACATATAATGTCAGCAAAAGTTCAAAATTAAAAAAAAAAGAATTGCTTAACCCTTCTATTGCCAGCCTCCATTACGTATGTAAAATATGTCTTGACAAACGCCAGGACTTTTTTGAGGAATTTATGTGTTTTCGCATATAATTCGCAATATGATACGCATATAAATATATATGATTTTTTAAACCCTTTTATTGCCATTATCCAATATGTTGACTTTTGCTTCTCAGGTGAGAAGTGCCACAGGCCGATATATCGGCCCTTATAAACAATTTTAAAAGATCGTGAAAACTAAGTATAATATTTAAACATAGTAATTATATCACTATCAGTTAGTCAATTGTCTGAATAACTAAGAAAAACAAATAAATATCGAAAAAACAAAATTTGGTTTTTATGTATGTAGTTTTTTTTACATTAACAATTTCTTGAAATCCCTTGCGTGGCAATTTTCGCCAGGGTACACCTAAACATTGGTGGCACAATAAGAGGGTTAATATCACCTTCTTGAAGTTAATTTTTTTTATTTACAATCCAAACACTTACATAGTAAAATATTTATTTATATTATTTCTCTGCTCTAAAATTTAGGAAAAAGTATAAATTTAAAAAAGGGGCTTATAGATTGACCCACTGGCACTAATAATGGTTTAAGAGATGTAAAAAATATGCATGGAATGTAGTTGCCTATATACACAGGTTCTCAAGAAAACGATGTCGACAAATAATTTGTTACCTAACCAATCAGAGAACTGTGCAAAGTTGTATGAAAGTGTTTTAATTGTATGTGGTTGAAATACATTTTTCAGGATGCAAAGAAAGGCTGGGAGTACAGGAAGGAGAGCAGGAATTTGGTGGTTCAAATGCATCCAAACCCTGGCCGAAATGGATACGTGTGAGGGATGCTGTAATATATGTAGCCACTATTCCAAAGGCTGCAAGTAAAGGACTGCATGAAATCCTGCTTGCATTTTTTTGTATTCTTACCATTGTAGACTAGGAAATACAATTTGATTTGACACTGACATGATATTATAATCCCAGCACGTAATTTAAAATTTTAATGACTTCACTCTAGGTAGTACATAGTAGTAATATTAATGATAGTAATGATATAAGGAGCTTACATTTAAAAAAATTTAATGTTGAGTTTATGAGAAAAGTATTATGAAGAACTCATGCAATGTGAAGTTTTCACTTTTTCTATGATTCACTGCCAATATCATACATAGAAATGCCTATGGTAACATTTAAAATGCAATAAGTAGGAATTTCTTGAACTTAATGAGGAAAATAACTGTCAGCAAATGGTGCTCATTGTGATAATTTTACCCTGGAAATTTTGTGATCATAAGCATTCCTTTAGCAATAGTGTATGTTGGCCAAATTCCCCCCATTTTAACAGAGGGTAAGGTTTGTAACCTCCTGCTAACGAATCTACATAATGGCCGAATTTGACTGCTCAGTTTGTGTTATTCCTGTTTGCTTTCTCTGAATTTACCCTTCCCCAACTCCCTTTCCTGTCACCATGGAATTGAATCTCTTTTTGGCTTATGCAGACAAGAAACTCGATGTAAGATCTGTGACATTTTAGAAATAGGCCCTTTTGCTGTATGTGATCTATGAAATCTTACTTTTTTACAAATGGTGCCTGATATTTTAATAAAGTTCCAAATATTTCCCAAATGAAAGGTAATTTTTAAAATTTTTAGGGGTGCAGTCATCGTAAAAATATTCTTTTTCCAAGGTGAAGGAAGTTCAATTCTTTTTTAAATGTCAAAAGAGTAATTCACATTATTAATGTAATCTACCTCCATTTTCCAAGGATTTTGTAATAATAGTATATTTATATTTTCACTTGCAATTTCTTGATGAGATCTTTTCTGGCCTAATAGAGGGTAGTGCTTGTAACTGCACATAGGAGCGGATCTTATAATTTTTTAAATTTGCGTGCTGTGGTATGTTTTTGATATTATTTTAATTTTTGCAGTCATGTTAAAAATTGTGTTAGCACAAATATGTAATAGGGAAATAAAAAACATAGGTTGAAGGGTATAGTAAAGAGATAAATTAGTGACTAGTACAATTTTTTCAACAAAGCATTGCAAATGCTTTCTTGCATTAACATTATTTAGCTGAGAATTTCATATTTTTTTCATATTTGATTTTTATCATTACTCATATTTAGCTATTTTTATGTATGCCAATATTTGATGAATACCTATATTATTATTTTCCTATTAGTTGAATGTGGACCACATTTATTTTATGATATTTCCGTCCAAGGGTCTGTTTTTCAGAAATATGCCATAAGTATGTTTTTCTTAAAGATAGAAGAAATTCTTTTAAAAGAAATTGAAATGATTTTTATTCATGAAAGATGTGTCTTAGTGTATTGTTTTGTTGCCATACCTTGGTATTATAGTATTATACAGTTCAGTAAATAGTGATATTATTGCACCTTTTGAATTATTTTTGTTATAAAATTTGTTGCTGTTTCTTATATAATAGTTGAATTTTGAAGTTCTTGTAAAATATTTTATCTGTGTTTTATTTTTTAAACAGATGGAATCAATGAACATATGTTTACTCTGGTACATGTAGATTACGGATTAATAAAGGAAAGTTATTTGAGTGCCCTGGAAGTATCTTTCTGTTATTTTAACTGCCATCAACACAAGGTTTAGACCCAAAGATTGAAAGTGCTCCGAGATTTCCTGTTACCTGCCAGCTACTTCTTAGCAACACATTTCCTAATTCTTATGTTCTCCTACAACTACTTCTCATATACTATACGTGACACCCCTCAATACTTGCCAAGATCCTAACAGTAGCATTCTGAAATACATATCAGTTTCTTATAGGCCCTCCCTGGCCTACCTCTAGGGTTTTTCCCTCAAATGATCCCTTCCAAAGTGATTATCACTAAACTGTCAGGCCTCAATATGTCCTGTTATGTGTAGTCTGTAAGTTACTTTGTATTGCCAGCTTTACAACATGCTTGTTCCTTGAAACAAATAGATGTTGTCCCAGAAAAACATGACCGGTTTCAACATTTATCAAATCGTCATCGTTTGATAATGATGATCATGATTATCATTGAAACTGGTCATGTTTTTTCTGCTCTTCTGAGGGAATACATAAAAGCTACAACCTTTATTTGATTAATTGTTGAATTGTTGATTATAAACTAATCAATTAATCCTCCAGGTGAATTTTTACTTGTTTATTGGTCATTTTCTATGAATTAATTTTCAACATTCTTCTGTAGCACCACGAATCCACTGTTTGCAGTCTTCTTTTCTATTGAGATATAAATACACTATCCTCACCTAGTTTGATAGTGTAATTTCTTATTGCTTGCCAATCAATTGCAAAGGCATGCAACAAAAGTGGAGGAGGCAGTAATGGGAAGAAAATTATTCCAGCACCCTAAAGTCTGGGACACAATTGATGGCAAGCGTTGCAAAGAGAGAGTAAAGGTGTGAACTGTGGAAAACATAACTATGTGTGAAGTATAAGCAACAGTCACACCCACTGTGTACGTCAATGCATGAGGAGATGGCCAACTTTCATCTCTATGTGCATCATGTACCCTGGGAGCTAATCAGAGTTAGCCAAGCCACCTGCCATGCTTCAATTCCTCTCTGCACATACTTGTCAACTACTATCAAAATGGCTATTGTGTCCGCTAGATGAATGCTCCTATCTTTCATTTTCACATTAACATCTCTGGTCTACGTTTCTGGTCAATTGTGTCCCAGCCTAAAGACCTAATTTGCAACTTGGTGAGACTTATATGTAGATTGGCTGATGAACTACAAAAATGTATGTAATAGATAATATGTCACTGCAAGGAACCGAAAAGAAAGGAATAGAATGACAAATGAAGAAGACTGTAACTTTCCACAAATTTTATCGATAGTGCGGCAAGATGGCCGGTCATTGCTGTAGCTCTTGCAAAAAAGAAATTAATTCGCGTGAAAAACACGTAGTATGCGATATCTGTGCATTTGCTTATCATCCTAAATGTACCAACTTATCTGATCTGTCAGTAAAAGCAATATCTGATTCCCGCGAAATTTATTGGAAATGTTTTTCATGTCGCGTTCCGAAGTACTCCATCTTCAACATGGCGTCCGATATAGATCTATTAAAAAACGAACTTAAGGCCATAAAAGCCACATATAATAACAGAACGGAAAATGTAAAAGCAACGGTAACCTACACTGATAAAGTGATTCACACGAACCCTGTAGAACATAACTCTGGTATTCCTAGTGAAATTTCACGCACGAATACCCCAAATCATACTTTTTCAGTGGATAAAAATAGAAGCACAGCCAAAACTTCTGCTGAGCCTAAGGAACCCAAGATGCAGGCATCGGAAACGCAGCCAGCGGTGTCAAAAAATATTGGAACAGATAATGATGGCTTCCAAATAGTAATGTCAAAGAAGACCAAGCGTAGGTGTACGGTAATTTACGGAAATTCCCCCTTGAGTGAGCCAACTAATTTCTCGGGAATACCCCGGCGGATATCACTCTACGTGGGACGAGTTCGGCTGGAAACTACGCCAACTGACATCATCAACCATCTAGTAGCAAAATTGAAGGATAACGATATACTGTGTGAAAGGCTTTCGGCTCGTGAGAGCTCCCAATCTTTCAAAGTTACCGCTCCTTTTCGACTTCGTGAAAATCTTATGAATAGTGAAATGTGGCCTGAAGGCGTATATGTTGGGAAATTTTTCCCACCAAAGATAAACAATCGCCACTCCCTCCCTCTACAAGATGACAATGTACAAGACGAGATACATGACGAAAAAGTGAACCCATCTGATGCTAGTGCTGCGACTAGTGCTACATGTGATACCAATGGTTCCAAGCATCCACCAAATCGACCCTGGACGAGGGGCATGAACACCGGTGTAACAGTATGACTAGACCCAGTGCCTATCAATCTTAAAACCTTTAGTCGTAGTGTAAAAATTTTACATTTAAACGCACAGTGTCTGCGCTCAAAAATTAATAACTTTGAGTTGTTTTTATTTGAACATAATCCTGACGTAATATGTATATCTGAGCACTGGTTAAACACACTCGAGATCAAAGTGATCAGGATTGAAGGCTTTGATCTGGTGTCTTACTTTTGTAGATCTCAGTTTAAGAATGGTGG
>WURS02000016.1:1244468-1255005 GCA_011762765.2 Rhinocypha anisoptera | reverse complement strand
ACCAAGCGGATTTATCAGGAACTTACTGGGTCGGCACAATTCAAACAGTCTATGTATTTTTTGAACAGCCCTCGTACTCTGCTTACATAGTTCATCTTTTTGTATTCTCAAAAGGGCACACATCTTTTTACAACATATGATTTCTCTGCCTCATAAATAATACTACTAAAGTAGAACACTCCTTTTAATAAATGAAAGAAAATAAAACCCAGCAGACAGATAAAGTAATTAGTCATGCCCTGTTCTTCCACCAGAAAGGATGACTAAAGTTTTTTGTTCTGACTTCAGCGTGTTTTTTATCCTCTAACACCCTTATGAAAGTGAGGTGGTGCTGTGTGGTCCATTAGTCTGTTAACAGTCTCATGGACCATGCTCATTAGACTCTTGCACCATTTGACAGGGAAGCAAAACAAAATAAAACAGCTCCTCACTTCAGACCTAAAGAATGTTAAAAGATGTGTGTACCAACTCCTTCAACAGCCTGAACATTTCCTCCATTTTCAACTTATCATAAAAACAAGCATGCATCTATGTAAGAATGTGCCTTAAGCCAAGTCTGTTAAACTAGTCTCTTTCATTTCAATCTTGATGACATTTGGGATTTCTATCCCTGATGGGGTGAAGTTAAAGGTTTGAAGGGAGGTACAAATTTGAAGGGTAAGAACAGGAAGAGGAAAGTTTACAAAAAGAGAAGAGACCTAATTAAATTAATTTACCATTCACAGTAAAATAAATACTGTGCCTCTTTTATTAGGTACTAGAGGAGACCTTTACCATGAAACACTTGCTATTGTATTTATAACATCTCTTTTGTGGACACATCAAACTCACCACCCTTGAACTGCTTAGGCAAAAATCTAGTGATATGTAGATGTATGTACGTAGATGTATGTGAAGGATCCAGTGTATGGCCATATGTTCCTTATTCCCAAAGTTTTGCAACTGAGTAACAGTCCGTTTTATGCAGGAGTTGATGTAGGGTCAGGCCAGAACAACATGGTTTCATGAATTCTTCTCGGGATTTCCACTGGGTCAGTTATTCTTCTACCAATTTTTCAATGGTAAACTGCCATCATCTTCAGGGTGTTGACACCCTGGCGATGATGGCAGAGTTTGCTGTTGAAATTTCGGTAGCAAAATAACTAACCTGGTAGAAATCCCTAGAAGAATTCATGAGCAGTATATGCCAGGAAAGCCTCAGATCCTTCAACATGGTTTTGGTTAGATCACTGTTCTTTCCAGGAAACTAAGAACTCCAAATATGTCTGTGAGCCTGTCATCACTTTGCAGATTTTTCTCCATCTCTTTCCCACAGTTGAATTTTTCATTGGGAGATAGTGATATTCATCTGTGCTTTTCATCAAGATTAACGGAAAAAAGGGGAGAGTCAAAAAGTAACACTAATAAGATGGTGTAAAAAATAAATCACATTGTGACCTTAGGCTTTTGTTAAGTTTGTTCGACGATATTGTTCTTTCATAGTTTTTCTCTACCTAGTTTCATTTCAAAAGACAACCATTTCATGGGAGTTCCATTCAGTTTCTTAATGTCCTTTGCTCATTAATGGATCAATTACAGAAGCAGGAGAAAAAGATCGTACCTTGATGGAAATTCACTGAATTAAATTACCTTAAATATACAAGAGAACTTCCCCAAGTATCAGTATTAAAGAGTTAGGTCACTCGAAACTTATCACTCCTGATGATGTTTCTTTTAAACATTTCGCCAGTACGTATACTGACTTTTAATGACCTGATGAGTGAATTGAAGAATTTTAACAGCGAATATCTGTCTCGTACATTTAAACCACTAGATAAAAAAGAGAGATCACTGGTTTCACTGTAATACATAAACTAGAATACTTTAAATAGAAAACCTTAAAATATCACATTGGTAGTGTAGAAATGATTTAACTTTAAACAAGTAAAAACAAGTTTTTACAATTTCCCCTTCAGTCTGAGAACAAATTTCTAAGACTTCCTTGCTCTTTCCATATCAATAAATAAAAGTAATATCAATGGATGGCTACTATTTTAATAAAGTAAATATTATTTTCTAATGATTGACCAATTATCCATACTATTTAATATTTTCTGTGCAGCACTGTGCACTATTAAATTACTCCTATTTCTTTATAGACTAACAGAAAGAAATTAATTATTTTTAATGAACTCTAAAACTTCATTAAATAAAGAGATTCTAAAATGATAATCCTTCTTTTGAATTCGATATATCAATACATATATGAAAAAGATAAATACTTTTTAATTCCAGGAGGAATGAGAACATATGGGTCAGAATTTCCTTTTTTTCTTTTAAAATTTTAGTATGATCAAACATCAAGGCCTTATTCTTAATTATGAGTACTACAAGTTGCATTAAAGTTGAAAGGCCTCCAATTTTTTTTCTCCAGACTGGAAACAGATAGAAATATGCGGTTTATTTTAAAATGAGCGGGCACTATTTGTCAATGCAAAACAGAGATGGCAGCACTGTATGACAGACAGAACCTCTAGTGGCAGCCACGAGAATGAGAACTGTTTTCGATACTTAAAATGCTGACGTTTTCGGCATGACCAGCATGTAATCATTCGTGGTTTGATACGGATTGAAATTCATCATCAGTTGAAGGAGACATGTGGTGATGGAGTCATGGATGTGCCGAAAGTGCGTTCATGGGTGCGACAGTTTAAAGAAGGTGACAACAAAACAAAACAATCTCAGTCTCACACACTGACAGCGTCACAGTGATGATTTTCCAGTGGACAAAACAGACTCCTAAAGAAGCCTTCACCATGGCCATAGAATCATTGCGAAAAATGTGTACAGCTGCAGGAAGATTACACCGAGAAGTAACACAAGTTTTGTTGATTTTAAGGTGAATAATTAGTTAGAAAAAAATGGAGGTCTTATAAGTTGAATGCACCTCGTACCTTGACCTTATGTTTCCACTGATGCTATTAGGGCCATAGTTACCATTCCTATAGTTTTATTACTAAAATATACTTTATGTTACTCTCATATGGACTGCCCAAATGTTAATCAATAACCAGGTTTGACAAATAAACTAATTAAAAACAAAATAAACTTAAAGAAGGCTACACAATGATAAAACTTCTTTTTCATTTAACTTTATAGAATTAAAAATTATGTAATCTTGACCTATCAGCATATCATGAAGAGAAATATTTTAAGTGAAAATGTTAATTTAAAATTGGCACAATATACCTGTGGAAAGACACCTGAACCATCTGACTGTTGTGGTTGTTGACAAGTGGTGGTGTCTTGTTCACTGGTGATGCCACAATAGGGGAAACAGGAGATATAGGTGACTTAATGGAATTTCCATGAGTCCCATTGACTTTCTTCTCTGTATTCAGAGTTTCAGCAATTGGACGGGGTGGCACTGCTGGAGACGTTTCTTTCTCTAAAAGAGAAAAATAAATGTGAATTACACTCTTATATCATTGGCAATGTTACATCTGCATATTGGGAAGAGCAAGCTGGATGATAAATGCTATTTGGGCACAATATTAATCAACAAGTTTTTCTTAAGAGTTGCATTAAGTTACCATAAGGAAATTTTTAAATATTTCCCTTTCAATTTTGGATAATAAATTTTCATGATTCATTTTTCAATTTTTTAACAAGTATTTACGACACTGTCACATGTTACTTATTTTTTAAAATAATTTTTAAAAATTCATATGTTTATTCAAAGTGAAAAATATCACCACAATGGCACAATAATTCTAACATATAGGTACAGATGAAAAGTTTGGGATAAGCTGACACATATTCACTGCCATATAATTTTAGCATAAGTTTGATTGAGTATCATAACTGATTTAAAGCACTAATAAAATATGCATAAGAAAAAAAAGGAGCTTGAAACAGTCTTACAAATAAAATAATGGAAGAATATCTAAGAGCCAACTTATTTCACTACAAAATAAATTAACTAAGTTAATTTGTTCTTTATTTGAAAACAATACATAATGACAGACAAGTTTAAAACCAAATATTTTGACAATGACATGCTTAGACCCTGTAAAAGCAAAATAAACTTACAGGTCCATAAATTATGGTATAAAAATATAACAATATACATTTGTATACATTATATAACTCAGTAGTAAATGATAACTTAAACAGTACAAATCACAAAATTTTAACATCATGCATTACAAAAGCAAATGATCAAATTTTACAATAATCTATAGGCATGACATGACACATATTCAAATATTCTTTACTCACTATATTCCACATACTCCACAGTACGGTGATATGAAGGCTTCCTTAGTGACTCTGTCGTAAGCAACCAATTATATACAGGGAAGTAACAGAGCAAGTCAACAAAAATAAAGGCAACTAAATGAATATACCTCAAACAAAAAAGTGCCCATGTGCCTCTTATGAAAGGTAGGGTTGTGTAAAAAAAATCTGAATGCCCAATAATTTTCACAGTTTCAAAAATCAAATACATGGCTTATTAATGCTTGGTACAGTTGGTTAAGATGGCCATCAATCGTTTCTCTGTGAAAACCATATGGTACACTTCTGATTAAGATAATTAGAAAAAATATCACAAAAATAAAAAGCAGGTAAAACTACACATGTACAATAACATTCTTGAAAAAGTCATCACATTAGGGAATACTACTTCTATAAAAATGTTAGGCATAATTTTTTACTTACAAAAAATAAAACTAAGTTTAAAAAAATCAAAATCTTAAACTGCTGGGCAAAAAAAAGTATTTCATGATTTTCTACAATAAAATAATATACCAATATATTCTCTGAGAAAATAAATGATCCATTTATCCATGTAATAAATAAAATGAAACATTTATAGGCAAAGTGTCATTTATTCAATTTGCACCCTAGTTTTTACACAAGAACATGCTTGTAGGAAATACATTTGCACATTTTTTTGCATTTCCAAGCTCTTATCAATAATTTCTGATGATGACAAAAAGGCATCATAATCATTGCAAAATGAAAGAAACAATGCTATGTTACCTTAAATGGGTAACATACAAACTGCAGATATGTCCCATTCAATTGGGAGACTCCAAACATCCTGAATGAGACACAAAAGTATGGAGGAAGGGTGCAACAATGAGCAGCCTTTTACTCAATCATCCTTTCATGATTATAGTTACAAACATTCAAAACAAGTAGAGGTCTACCCCTATGCTCTCTACATGAATATTGATAGTCATTGCCATTCGGTAGGTGAATATAGTGCTCAGGTTAGACTACAATCAGCAAGTATATATCTGTACAGATATTTCAACCAATTGGATTGTTCTCTCAAATAAACTCTTCTCTCCCACAATATGACAACAAGAGGAGATAAATATGAAACTTATAATAAAAAAATACAAAACTTTTTTTTTCATTCCATGAAAGTTCTTGACATGGCTCTTAAAACTGACGAAAATACTTGAGCAATCACATCTTGGAACAAATATTCCATATTTGGAGATGAATTTTAACAGTAGTATACAATACAATAGTTACAGCGTGTAAATTCAGAAAAGGAAGGAAACCAAATAGCAACTTTGAGCTGGTGATAATTCCAACAATTTCTAGTTACTTTTTAACTCTACCTAGATGAAAAAATTGAATGAGGAAACTTTCATCCCTCTAATTCCAATCATATCTTTATTACTACCTGATTTAATTTCACCAAGATCAATCATTAGGAAGACAGCAGAATAAAATGGCATAATTTCTTTGACTGGAATATCATTAGCAGATGATTTACAAAAATGCAGCTTTGTGACTCATCATTAACCTCTGCATAACTTTTTTTTATAATTGTATATGAACACATTTAATTTAAAGTGCTTTATTTTTTTGAAAAAGCAAAGGGAAAAAATTTTGAAATTGGCAAGTAAAAAAAGTAAAACAGTTGAGTGCAATACAGAAAAATCTAACAGGCAACATATATCCCAGCAAATCTTGAAATGCTTTGGCACAATGTAATTGATACATTCATACTTCATTTGCTCCAATATAAGTCACTATTTCCACATACTTTATCCTAAAGACACTCCAAGCCTTACCAAACATTATAAAAATGTTGAACATGTTTTTTTTAACTTCACTTTCACTCATTCTTTCTCACACTTGACATTGCCAACACATAGCTCTTCTTATATCTCTTTCACATTCACAGATGTTTGAGATGCTAAAACAATATTTAAAACAACAATAATATTTATTTTACCATAGTTTAAGTCCCCAAACCATTTGAAAGCATTTAGCAAATGCGTTTTGAAGAAATTATGCTCATCAGCAGGTTACAACATAAACTAAGAACATTTTTTTTCCACATGTACAACTTGATCACTTGTTGCTTAGACTTTACTACATCCACCCATTGCTATAATAAAAAGTGTAAAATATTTGTACTTTTCTTCTACCCCCTCCCCCAATCTGTCACCCGGTTACACAGTAACACTGTTATCAAATCATTCTTTTCAACATTTCTAATTACAATCAATATTCCCTTCCAACATATGGCAGTTGCTAGCTGTTGTGATACAACATTTGTCATAATTAACACACAGGCACACAGTTAAACTCCTCCACAATAACATATTAATATCTCATGCATGCCCTCATGCACATCAACAAAAACAACTTGAGACATATTTTTTTTACTACTGGCACACCCAACCAGAAACAACCCCTATGATTAGATTTGAAAAAAATATATAGCTCAAAAGAACTACAAAAAAGCAACTGCTTCAAAATAAATATTTTACAAAAATAAATAAAACATATCACAACTTAAGATTACACAGCAAAAAAATGGAATATGGCTTCAATAATGCACCATAAAAATCTTATATCCTAAATACCCTTATCCATTGTTTACAATGTTTCTTTGGCATGATAGTATAACTAATTTGGCACAGTAATACCTGAATTTCACCAAAGAAATTGTGATCAAATGTGCCATGTAACTAGTTCATCGTGGATTCAATCAGCTTGAAATTAAATGCTATATAAAAACAGCATCTCTTCATACAATGTGTGCATTTGAAGAATAAATTATTCAAAAAGGCTAGTTTTCTTCTAACTAAATTTCATGATATAGGTTGTTCAACATGTGGAATGCCAACCTCACAAAAGCAGTCACTGAAACAGCTGCTTTACCCAAAACAAAGACACTTAATCAGGGAGCAAAAAATTAAATAATAACAAAAATCTACACAAGTCCTGCAAAACAAAATATATATACATAACATCATGCAGTGTAGCTTTATAAGGTAGTTAATATAACGATAACAGCCAATAATAAAGAAATAAAGTAAAAAAATAAAGAGTTCATGCTACAATATAGGTATGTTGGTAATGTAGTAAAAACCAAAATTACATGCAAATTATGTAATGAATACCAATACAGCATGCAGTGAAAACACATCACATTGTACTGTAAGGGAATAAAAAACATACGTGAAAATGAAAAAGTAAAAATACTCTGAGAGAGTTTGGTGGATATGGGGGCAACAGGACAAATAAATAAAATTATAATCAAATGTCTGTATGGTAAGACAAGCTAAGGCCAACAAACATATCAAATTTCAGACATAAAATGTCATTTCAATATACTGCAACATGGACTGCAGAAAATAATGGTGAAAAAAATATATCTAACAAAATATTTTTACGGATGGAAAGCATTGCTGAGATGCATACAAAAAAGTATAATATATATATAGATATATAATATAAGTATACTGCTCCCTGAAAGACTAACCTAGTGAAAACTTGTTTAAAACCAACTGACTGTTTTTTTTTAAATAGGCTTGCCGTTGACGATGGTCTTGTCTTACCACACACACGGGGAGAGCTTTGTAGGTTTTGGGCTTTTCAGTTTTTCAGAGTCTTTTTTCTTTCGAGACCAAGTGGGATACGCGAGGTGAGACACTCAGCAGGCTCAAGTACTGCCTGGTCGGGAGGAGGGCAGAGGGGTCGAATGGGGTGTGCCAGGCTTATCCCAGATAGTTCGGAAGTCCATTACGGTAATGCCAGGATGTGCCATCCATAGCTGAAAATGCAATAGAGCCGTTCTTAAATTTCGGAGGCAGCTGTTGTAGCCCAAAAAGGTTAAGGTGTATATTCAAGACAGCAAACACGAGTTAAGCACAAATGTGAGATAAATACAGAGAACTAGAGAGGAAGATACAGAGAAAAGGGGAGGGGGAGGTTTGGAAAAAAACAAGTATCTTTGTTAGAAAAAGCAAAAATAAATAAAAGGACATTAACATGAAAGATGAAGCTTGTTAAAAAACACTATATAAGTGAGGAGTATAATATTGAGCTTTTCACAGTCAAATATCAGTCAGGCTCCAATTCATTCATAGATGAAGACCACTGCCAGACTTAACAGTTGCATGAGTTTCAATTCATTTCACTCAATCACAGTTATGGTCGTAACCAAGTACTTGAGCATCAATTATACATGAAGACATGGGTGATGTATATACAGTATTTTTTTTAGTTCTAGTAAACAAGACAAGGAATGAGACAAGAGAAAAACCTTTAAAAATGTATTACGCTCACGTTCCATAATCTCAATTGATGCAAAGATCAGAAAACAGGAATGCGAAAACCACCAAGTTAATGAACATAAACACATTAATTTTGAAACAGAAAAATGATATAGCATGGTTTGTAACACTCTTTAACTTCAACAATATCAGAAGCACATGAACACTTATTAAATAGACTACGATTAATTAATACCAAACAAGGAACAGTAGAAAATTATTCTTATGCATGAATATTTTTTTAAGAGCAAAAACATGCAACAATCAGAGTTAGGAAAATTGTTAGAATATTAAAACCACACATAAACACGTTTAAATGGATTTTGTTAAATCTACTTTTTAAACTGTAAGTAAGTTCTTACATTTGGCACATTGCAGAGAGATGAATATCTAGACATGCTCAAGGCATTGATCAAATTTACTTGAAAAATCAATCTATGAAGTAATGACTTTAAATGATTTCAAAACGAGTACATTTCAGAGAATTGACACCTAGTGAAACCCTAAAACATCTATAAATGACACCTAATGTTCTAATGTTCTTCAATGGATCCTAAATCTCTTAAAAAATTATAGCACCATCTAACAGCACAAGCCATTATCTGTCATCTCATTTACTTATTTTTATATTTTTATTTATGCTTGTACAGTCATCGAATAATACCTTTTATTTGAATAATGCTGTACAATCCCATCACAGTCTGAAACATTGAATAAGTCAAGCAGTGCAGTCTCACTTCTGGGACTCATTTTATCACACATTCAAAATTCAGTCACAAGTGGTGACATCAAAAATCTGGTTAAAATGAATTTAATATGTTTAATGTTCTTCCAACAACAATGAAACTGAATTGGAGTTATAGAATTGGAATCTATTTCAACTGTGTCATAATAAAAGTTTTTAGTAATGAACAATTTATTCCAAGAGCAAAGCAATATTAACTTCTTATTACACACATTGGAATAATGATTAAATCACAGCATCAAAACTGACTTAGGAACCAGGCAACTGTAGCCTTTAGGATCAAATGACAATATGAAAGGTTGTACCATAAAATTTATCTGCATTCTTTGGAATTCACCATGGCTAAATGACTGAGCAATTTCCTTCATGTTTTGCAAGTAAGGTAACTTCAATCGGCTTACATGCAATCAACACAATGATGTGACATCTAGTGTGCCATATTTTCTTTTCTCTTGTACATCCATATATCTCAACCCTTTAAAAAAACCCATGAGTTTGTCCGTATTTGAAAACCCCTCGATTCTCTCCAGATTCAAAGGGGTTTTCAATATATTAACATGCAACAATCCAACATATTAACAAATAGGAACCGAAAACCCAGCAACAAAATAACCAATGATGAAAATACATTGGTATTCAAAAATACATGGAGAAGGACAAATGTAAAGTAAGAGAGACACAGATGACCTGGAGGCCCATTGGTCAGACAGATGACTGTTTGGGCATGTACCCAGAGTACCGCACTGGGGGAGGGGGAGGTGGTGGAAGGAGAGTGGGCGAATCCCCACCGTCTCCAAAATCCATTATTACGTCTCCCAACCCCTCCACTATGCCCAATTCTTTGTCTCTTCTCATTCTCCTTTTCTTTGGTTTCTCTATTGTTCCCCGAGGCCCAGTGTCCATGACTATGGCAGAGAAATCCACCGAGGAGGATGATGACCCTTCACCCCCCGATCCCACCTCCTCTTTGGCCTCCTCTGCAAACTCCTCCAGCTCATCCTCCTCCTCCACGGCCTCGAAGCCGCACTCCCACGGCCCTCCCCTC
The DNA here is from genome assembly GCA_011762765.2 of Rhinocypha anisoptera. Taxonomy (NCBI): domain Eukaryota; kingdom Metazoa; phylum Arthropoda; class Insecta; order Odonata; family Chlorocyphidae; genus Rhinocypha; species Rhinocypha anisoptera. Next base: position 1,244,642 of record WURS02000016.1, on the reverse strand, counting down.
ATCGGATCCATTCCGATCTCTTCCACCTCTCGACCGCTGACGGGATCCAGCACCACCTTGCACGCCTCCTCCGCCCGCACCTCCTCCACGTAATACGTCTCGACCCTCCCCACCACCACGCCGGTGGTCCTCTTCTCCGGCTGGGGGCGGGGGGGCGGCGGGGGCATGAGGGTG
>WURS02000016.1:1231828-1244137 GCA_011762765.2 Rhinocypha anisoptera | reverse complement strand
GGGTGGGCAGGCCCTCGGTGCGGGCCGAGGGCGGCGGCGAGGGCCAAGGCTGCTCCTCCGGCTTGCAGGGCTCCTCCTTGGGGGGAGGGAGCCGCCGGTCGGAGCGTACGGAGGGGGAGGAGCGGGACGAGGAGGGCGAGGAGGAGGAGGTGGAGGGGGAGGAGCAGAGGCTGGGCTGGGGGCGGTCGCTGCTGGACAGCAGCTCGCTCGTCACGGAGTCGCCCTCCTCCTCCTCCTCCTCGCCTTCCTCGGGGCGCTCCTCTCCCGACGACGAGGTGGACACGGAGGGCGGCGAGGAGCGGGAGCGGGTGGAAGAGGGCGGGGAATAGGGCGGCGACCCCGTGAACCTCCCGGGGGAATCGGGCTCCGAGTTGGTGGTGCTACGCTCGGAAATCCGCGACAGGGTGCGCGCGGGGAAGGAGAAGGAGGGGCAGCAGGTGGCACCCGAGGGGGGGCGGAGGAGTGGCGGCGCGTGGGACGGGGTGGCGTGAGGGTGGTGGTGCTGAGAGGAGGCGTGCAACGCGGCTCTCCCGCGTCGCGGGCCGCCCTCTTGCTGTTCTTGGTCCTTGGGCGTGCCGGGGGACTTGTTCCCGTCGCCCCTGCTCCCTCGGGTGCGGCTCCATCGGGGAGCCTGGGGCACGTCCTCGAGGCTCGAGCTACCGCTACTCTCGAGGAGCATCATCCGGCGGGATTCGAATCGCCGCTCCATTTCCGCCCGCCTCCTGTCCCCTGACGAGGACCCCGTGGGGTTTTTCCGCCGATCCGTCGTCAGCTGCTCGATGCTGACGTTCGGCTGCGTCTTCTTCCTCTCTTCGGCGTCCCCGGAGGAGAATGCTCGACCTCGGGGCCTCATTATGGGGGGCAGCGGGGGCGGCTTTCCGCCCTTCTCGCTTTCCCCCGTCGTACTTTCGCTCTCCGCCGTCGGGGGCGGTACGTTTGTCGTCTGGTGGACGCCGGAAGGCTTGTCCTCCACCGCCGAACTCTCTTCCCCCGTCACAGCGGGCGCGGACGTGCCCATTGTTATGTCCTCGTCGTCCAGGGTGTCGTCCTTGCTGGAGAATATCTGCGCGGGAGGGAGCCTGATGAGGGAAACGACATCGCTCGGTTTCGCTAAGTGATGGGGAGGCGAGGATGACGAGGAGGATCCGGGCGAGGGTGCGGGAGCGGGTGGGACCGTTAGTGAAGGGGCGTGGGGGAACGCGGGGAGGCCCTCCTTGATGGGGGAAATGTCCTCCGGTTTGGGCAGTTCCAAGACGGGCTCTTCGTCCACCGTGGGTGGCGATATCAGTTGGGGACTCGGCAGGTCGACGGAGGAGATTTGAACGGGCGGGGGAGGAGGCGGCGGAAGGTCCTGGTCTCCGCCGCTGCTGCTCCCGCTTTGACCGCTGCCCAAGTGTCGCTTATGGAGTATGTAAGGGATCTCCACGTCGCTCCCGGCGACGGACCAATCGACTCTCGACGACGCCTCCTTACCGCTCCCGCTCTCTTCCCCTCCCTCCTTCTCCGCCTCCGAGGAACCCGCCGTCGGCGTCAAATCTATGCTCTTCTGGTGGGTGAGGATGTGGTGATGCCGCCGCGGAATGACCAGGGGAAGAGAGGGAGGGGGGAGGGGATCACTCTTGGTGCGCCCCAGTGGAGTGTGTCCGCTGTCCACCTTGTCCAGAGCGTTGATGTCGCTCTCCACCTCGTCCTCGGTGCCTTCGAGTTCGAATATCTCGGGTTCCGCCACGGCACATCGAGGAGACCTTGGCCCTTCGCCTCCCTCGTGGTCGTCTTCGTCCTCGTCGTCGTCGTCATCGTCCTCATCGTCATCCTCCTCTCTCTCGAGGAGTTCGTAAGAGTCGTGGGAGACGTCGTCGTGCGAGAGGCCGTCCTCCGTCGAGCCTCCCCCTACTCCCAAGCTACCACCGAGACCCATGTGTACACCAACGACACCACCATCACTCTCTCCCCCACTGCTGGAACCATTGTTTGTACCTCCGGGGTAACTACTAGAATAAATTCTTTGTCCATCTGTATTGGGAGAGATAAGATCGGTGACGGCCACTGGAGTTCCGTCTTCACAATAACCATCTAATCCACCATCATCATCCTCCTCGAGCACCAGGTCCTGACAGCTGGTGCTGCGGAATGGGCGTGTCTGGAAGGCATGGGGCAAAGGGGGTGGAGGGATGGGAGGTGGGGACTGGGGTGGGCTGACTTCTGCATTCTGACCTTGAAGCCGTCTTTGCTGGTGAACTGGTATGGGTCTCCCGGCAGGAACCGTTGCATCTTCGTCCTCGTCGTCGTCCTCTTCCTCCTCTTCGTCTCGATGGAGGTGGGTGCACTCTTCGGGGTCATCATATGTGCTGGTTCCACCCCCACGCTGCATCTGCTGGACACCCACCATACCCTGGTGGTGCAGGGGGCCAAGGACCTGAGGGTAGTGGTGCTGCGGGCTGGAAGCCAGGGACGTGGGTGGAGACAGGGTGTCCTGGCGGGAAGTTGTGGCGAGAGAAGGGGTGTCCCCGGCCCTTGCCCCTCCTTCCCTGCAGCACTCCTCCCCGACCTTCTCCTCGTAATCCTCCTCGTCCTCCTGACCCCCCTCTCTGGCTGTGGTGTCGAAGTCTGCACTCCCCCCCCCTCCCACGGCTCCTGGGGATTGTGGGAGTGCTTCCTCCAGCGAGCCCAGCGTCATTGATCCACATGACAGGGATGCTGGAGTTCCCACTACACACAAGAAGATTATTGTCACAACAAAAGGGTATGATGATTCGAGCAAGGAATTCAACCACCAAAATGCTAATAGGGTAATTGATGCTATGGATAGCATTTTCAATAATAGCGTTATAAATGGAATCCAAAAGAGGGAAAGATGGAAAACTAAGTGAGTGACTGATTGAACACAATAAAAGGCTTAATGACATGCCTTTTATATAAAAATGGTCAGTATGGGTAAAAGTTAAAAACAGCAATATATATATATTTTAAAAAATCCCATTTTCTTAAATAGGTATCATACAAGCTTGCATGAGCTACTAACTTAGTTTTGAAGTTATAAAAAGAATACGGCATGTATATGGCAGAACATGTTAAATTTCTGTCATGAAGGGCTTATTTAGATGCGTATCTAGAGTGTATCTGATGATACATATTCAATTCATTTCAATAGACACACATTTAAATTATCAGTTTCCATTACTCTCCAGTAAATATTAACGCCAAAGTTATGAAGTATGCAAACTTGTATGATACTCAAACTTGATTAGGTTTGAGAAGCTCATATTTTCAAATTGGATGAATTATGCAAAACAGCTGAAGTGAATATGCTGAGATGTGAAATAGCACAAAAAAGGTTGTTTGCAAAGAAAAATGACATATTAAAAGTAATGCAAGTCAAATAAAATCTAAAACAATTATAACAATCAGTATCAATGGTGAAAAAGGTAACTAAGGGTGCATATGCCTATGGTGAATTGGCATGAACTAAGCATTAAAATATTTGATTATAAAGCAAAAAAGGAAGCTCTTTTGTTAAATATAAATGGTATGGCTAAGTGATTAGAAGATAGAAACTAAATTCATATAATTAAAAATAATATTAGCTCTAATTAATCTAAATTGGAACTAATAATATAGCTAAATTTTATAAAATGAAAGCACACAATACAAAATAGTATTTCAAACAATACATGAACTGTCTACAGAGAATAAGTATTAAAATACAAATAAATTTTTTGTGAAAAGATAAACTGAAGCCTCTTCACCATAAAAAAACAAATATGCATGTAAAATTTTATGCTAAGGAATATGGATTGACAAGACATTTTTCATATTTTGTTAAGTACAAATTATTATACAAAACATTCATGGGACCTTTGTCATACATTTTCAATACTATACACTTAAAACATTTTTACAAAAAATAAAATCACATCATAATTAATAAACATACCATCTCTATTAGCTAATAAATAGTTTTGACATGGTCAATGATTAAAAAAAGTGAAATGTATAAATACAACAACATAGTATTACAACAAAGAATACAAATTTGTGAATACAGAACATACTCATCATGCATAAACATCTATCACAAAAAGTCATGCTTCCATAAATATAGTAAATATATATTTTTTTCTTTTATTCTGACTCACTAGCCATACATACATTCAGTCACCTTTCCTGCAATGGACACACATAAACATGCAAGCACAAGTACTGCCACCTACCAACGGCATTATCTCCCAACGGCAACAATGGATGGGCAGATATGCTTGTGCCCACATTGGCTACACTTGAATGAACAGAACTTGAGTGCCGAAAGGACTGTGACCTGCAGAAGAGAAGAGAGGAAGTGAGAGTATCATTCTTTTGGCACAGATGATGCCCGGTATCTTGTATTAAGCAATAGCATCACCCTTGGATACCCATCACTTTTATTGCTCTTTAACTTTAAGTGGTTGGAGCAACTCCACGTGGAACAATGCCACATCACCCCAGAAATAAATCCTATGACTCCCTAAATTAGCTCAATGGTGAACAGAGGGCTTGTCACAATTCCAGCAACTGCTTTCCAGTTGCCCTCCTCCTTCCCTTCTGGACAAGCAGGTCAAAGTGGCAACACTCAAATAATTAAACACTGGATGAAGATGCATTTGTGACACCATGCTTCACTAAACTTCTTTTAAGGAACATCATTATGAAGATAACACATAAAAAGAGGTTGGAACCACACACAACTTGCAAAGAGAGCTCAACTCATGCCAAAAGTATATATATATATTACCATACAAAATTAAGAAATTTTTCATGCAGCCATTTTATTTTATTTTGTTGACCTATACTTGCCTTTGCTTATTTGGGTAAGTGTAAAAGAGAAAAATCCAATTTAAAAACAACACAAATGAGCCATTTAAATGATAAATTACATGTAAAGTATTCAAATAAAATAAACCTGGAACACCATACAATTACAATAAAACTTAACATGGACAGGTAGGGATATGATTTATTTAAAAATGTTTTTGTTACACTTTTCTTGAATTATTTGTACAAAATGATGAATCCTTAGGTATTTAAAACTCAATTTTTTAGCATGAATGATAATAACTGTAAATTAGATTTTAAAATACAAGTTTCAAATTAGTGATTAGTTTATTGGAAAAGCCTCTTGACTTTAATTACATACAGTGGTATACATAACAATGATTTCTTATGCTTGAGAAATTTATGCAACTACAATTCAGTAGTAATAACTAGTATTTTCTGGTGTTCAAAGTAAATGAAATGTGTTCTTACAAATGTTTTTGATTGATACTGTTTTTTCATATGTGTGCAAGCAGTGAGATAAGATCTGCAATGCTTACTTCATGCAAAATTAAAATATTACAATCAATGAAACCCAAAATTAGTTTTCTATTATAGACACGTTTTGTTTTGATTAAGATATGTTGAATGAAAATAACATTTTAAACAATTTAGTCAACTATTAAATTTAAAAGCAAACAGCCAAATAAAGAATTCTTTTGCAAATCAGGCCACATAGACAATTCAAATTATTATCCAATTTCAATGCAATATTGAGGCATAATCACGATTCTATTATCTTAAAAAACTGCCTCAAAGGAAAATGTAGCAAGTTCAAAATAATATACTGGATTCAATTTCAATATGAAAAAATTAGCTGGAGCCTGAATGATAGAGAAAAACTGCAATGCTTGCAACAGTCATCCAAATTATAATAACTAATCCTACTTCAATTCAGAGCAAATTCTATTATGATTTGAAATTGAAAAAGAATATTAATAAAATTACTTACCTCTGAAATGTTTGTCTCTTGACATAGTTTTCTCTAACATACTCAACTATCTGCTTCTGGGTCTTTCCACTATACCTGTAATGTGCAATACACAATGTATAAGCTTTTCATTAAAATATTAAATGGAATATAAAAATCACATGGTGCCGTTAAAATTATTTCTAGTATTAGTGTTGGTGATTTATATTGGTATAATGAAAATATACAGACTGATAGTTACACAAGTAGTCTGATTTCTATATGACTAAGACCAATCTCATCTATAAAGTGATATTAGTTATAAATCTAGATAGCAGCACTAAGAAACAATCATTAAGCTAAACATGAAATGCATGATTATTTAAATTGAAACTGAGTTATGTTGCCCCATAGTGGTGTTGAATAGAGAGAGAATAGTCATTTTTGTTTAAACACAGAAAAATTGTTAACTCTAAAAATTTAAATAGTTGGTTTGAGGATTAATTAAAACCTGCATAGGAATGTGTTTTACATCTTTTACACAAAACACAATTAACATCAGGTGAGACTTCATGAAACTTATGATAGTTCATAATAAGAACAACTATGTAATTCCACAGTTAATGGAAATTACAAAGTTGTTCTCATTATTTTTTACACAAAATATTCAGGTAACCGTGATTCAAAAAATGGTTCATAAATGACTGAAGTTGGAACAAGACTTCCATAACTTCTTTCTATCTTTAACAAAATAATTCCTTCAAAATGTAAGACAAAAGATACAATATCCTATGAGAATGACATTTTCATTTATGGGAAATGGATAAGTCACCAAATCACAGAGAAAGACTTGGTAGAGGAATAAGTTATATCTCAATTATTGTTACGTTCATTTTCTAAAATATGTTTACAGTACTCAGTAGGAATACTTTAAAATAAAAATGTCTTGAATTTAATCACTACAGAGGGAAAATGTTGGTGTTTTTTTGAATGATACTACAGATAATCACCAAAGTGTTGAAAAAAAAAATGCTATAAGCATCTTTGCAATACAAAAACCTTATATTTAAATGTCAAAGTGAAGATTGATGATGTGCTTACATGAAAGCAAGAGAATTTTTCTTTGAGGCACATGGTGAGACAGGAGCTATTTATTTGTCTTTAAGTATGCGTAAATGAGAGGATTTTCTGTAACAATCTCTGGTATCTGATATCAGACAATTGTTTCCCCTTAAGAGTACTACAATGATTTATCAGGTGATAGTTGTGGAGAAATTTTTGTTCTGAAAACGAGTGTATACGTCCAATAATTTGCTCTGTTTCCCAGATTTGTCCCTCTATAATTATTATCCCTTCCCCAAACTGAGGAACCAAGGAAAGAGCTTTTCATTAGCCCCTAGGCTGTGGGTTACGTCGGTCAATGTTTTCGCTGGTGATTGTGGAGAATACGTTAATGTACCACTGCCTTCATACCCTCCCTAGACCCTCCCTCCAAATTTTATGGCCCATCCTTTCCAAAAAGGTTCGAACCATCAGACTCCATTTTTTCTGGAATAGGGCATCCCTCTACAGTGCTGTTTATGATGGTTCACGACCCTCAGGCAAGTTTGACAAATGCACTCCATCTGCCGGGTTTAGGGAAATTCTTTTCTGACCCACCCTTGCCTTTTCCCTTAGTTGTCTCCAAGTTATGGTTGAATACTCGTTATAAATGAAAGTATTTACGTACTGTTTGATATCAAATTAATCATAAATTAACAAGGAAAATAAATATAGAATTCATTTTTGGATAAATTCCTGAATGAAATCTTTTGACTATAGTCGATCGTATCTCCAATACCCCCTTGGAGGGAAATGGGCGAAGTGGTCAAAAAGGGTCATCCCGGGTCCGCCACCCAATAAACCTTTGCCAGAAATGAAAGGGAAGAGTGTCACTTTTCTCCTGCACACAGCCGTCGCAAAAGAACGAGGTTGCCGCAGCTGAGGGGTTAAAGATATTAAAGACATTCAATGGTTGTAACTCAAGAGTCATAGGGGCATTGAGAGATTTTGCCAGATTCTGTCAGTACCTCCATTGAGGCAGTGGGAGTGTGTTTCAAAAAAGACCTTAGTTCACTTTCATTCTATAGTCCGAGTCTCATAATTTTTCAGTTCGTGTACTAATCCAAGTATTGAGGGGTCAACCAAATTTGTAAAAGGACATAAAAATCCTAATGTATTACATTTTTAAGAAGGGGTTAATTTTTATTACGTTTTACAAATAGAATAAGATCAAAGTGAGAGAATATTATGCCCCAGAAAGTAAAAAAATACATAGGTTAACTATTAAATGAATAGAATACAAATTTCAGATTCTGTGGAAATATTAATATTATTTTTAGTTTCACCTTTATCAAATTTTCATTGACCTCAAAATAATAATAGATTATTAAAATTCTTTGATCAATAACATTTTACTTCAAGTTCCTTTGCATATGGCTTGATAGGAAATATCATTTTAAAACATGAGAGCCAGTATTCAAGGAGTGATATATCAGTTAAGTCATAAATGGTACACTCTCATTAGTGTCTAATTCGGAAATGAGAATGAGCCAACATGACTGGGATCATAATTTACTTTTGGGATTCTTTTCTGGCCTTTGTGAATGATGGAGAATATGCAGTAGCACTGTGATTATATTTATTTCAAATCATTGAAGGCCTCCATTGAATCAGCGATTAAGTAGGTGAACGCATTACTTGGATAGCTATCTGAGTATTCAAGTAACTGCCTATAGACTTGGGAAATGAGGAAGGGGAAGAATCAGATGATGATAGAAGACTGAGTATCCCTCAGCAAGAAATTCTGGATTTTTGGGAGATTCAAATACAGTTCAGAGATTCACATAGCAGGCAGTCAATGTCAATGATTAAAGTAATTTTACATATCCTTCCCTCCCTCTATCACCAATGACAGTCTAATATGGTCTGAAACATGTCTATCATGAAATCAACCAATTCCTAGAAAATGTAAAATATAGTAGGCACTTTGTCAAACCAATTCATCATTAGTATTTCAATCCAAAGACCCATTGACTGCATGTCTACATCTTTTCCTATCCAGTGCTAATTCTCTTACCCTTTGGAAGTTCTTCTTTCCTACGTCTCTTATATTTTTCCCTATAAATTTGTCCCTCAGCCTTTCTCACAGGGTCTTCCCTTCTATTACATTCTTCATGAATTAATTATGCCTCAGTGTGTTCCATGTCCCATTCATTTTTCTCTCATTATTCTTAACATAAACCATATTGACTTCACTTCCCGTGCTCCTCTATACACCTCCTCATTCCTCTCTCCATCTGATCACTTAATCTTCAGCATCCTCCTAAAGCATCATGTTTCGAAGGCTCCTAATCTTCTCTGGTCTGCTTTTCCAATGGTCAATGTCTCTGATTCATTGAGTGCCATGTTTCATACCAATTTTTTTCACATATTGCTTTCTTGTTAGAAGGTATTATTATTTCCTTGAGCAGAGCAGTTGTCTCTTCACCATGAGTGCCTTTGTAGCTTAAGCTAATCTACTCTAGATGTCTGACTCACTTCTTCCAACTCATGTCATCCTGCTTCTGAGGTAGGTGAAGACTTCAACTTACTCTAATTTCCCTTCTTGTAACATGATGGCTACGCTCAACTTCTCTCCTCTGCATAAGAGTTTTTAGTTTTCCACTTTATTCTCATGTTCTATTCCTTCAGTACTTGTTATGTGGAATTAATATGTAGGTGTTTTCATTTCTCTGCTATGACATCTGTAAAATGTAATGCCATCTGTAAAACATAGCATGTTCATCTTTTCTCTGTTCAATTTGATTCCTCTGATGCCCTTTTCTTGTATTCTTTTTATTCTCTCTTCCAAGTGTATGTTAAACAGTCCTGCAGAGAGGCTATGCCCTTATCAAACTTCTTCATTTATTTTAGTTTCCATTTTTCATTTGCATTGTGATGGCTTAATTCTGGTAGAGTCAGTATATTACTCTTCTGTCATTGTAATCAATCCCCAGTTTCTCCATGAGTATCTTGTTCCACTGCAAATATCATTTTATTTAGCACATTTGTAAATACATCTACTTTATAGATGACCACAAAAATTAATAAAACCAAATAATGGTGAACACTTTTACAGTGTTTGGGTGAAAATTACTGAAAAATCACACAGTTAAATTATGAGGTTATGTGAAGCAGAAGTAATCATTAATTGAATATGAATATCCATTGATTGAATATGAGTATACAATGATTTCTGCTGTAAGGGAATTACTTTTAGTATTTAGATCAAGTAGGAGAAGAAATATTTCAGTATCATTATAATAATAAAATAATAGTAATAATATATAATAAAAGTAATAGTCATTCATGAGGCCCATGGCTATGTCCTACATAGTGGTTCATTCTGTTTATGCTTATTATAATAAGGGATGAAACACAATTTTTGGGGATGTTTTAATCATTTATTTGCATCACTGTTTAAGAGTGCTAGAGGATTAGGAAATCCAAATCTTTCCATCACTAAAGTTGGAGTTCTGGCTTGAGAGAACATATAGATTATATGAGAGTTCTAAGAAAACATATTGAGCAAATTCTTCTTGGGTACTTCATGCTTATCAGAATGTATCTCAGAAGAATTCACTCAATTAATTCATCAGGAAACACAGGATTTAATGAAAGTTTTCATTGTTACAAATATTAAGATTAAAAGTTGCAGGTTGGACGTAGTGGAAGGAATCCATAATGAATAAAAAAATGTACTTTTCCACAGAATATTTAATGCGTACTACACACATTTTGGCTTGCTTGGCCATCATCAGGTACAAGATCTGTCTTGTACTTGATGATAGCCAAGCAAGCCGAAACGAGCATAGTACACATTAAATATTTTTGTGGAAAAGTGCATTTCTTTTATTCATTACAAATATTCATTATTTTTACAAAGTTACCCTCGAGTTGATTGATTTTAGACCTCTGTCATCATATTTTTGCCAAACTTTTCCATTTTTATATCTTGCAAATTTAATATGAAAGGAGTTAATTCTTTTACTCCGAGTGCATTTTGCTAATTTGATATCTACAGTAAAATCATTTCCAACAAAAGTGATGTTTAAAAAGATTAAATGAGACACAAACTTTGAAATTCCACATAAAATTCCACACATATTTTATGTGGAATTTCAAAGTTTGTGTCTCATTTAATCATGAAGCAGTTCCACGAAGTCACGCTGGAAACTATTTCCTATAAAAGTGATGTATTGATTAATGAATGCCCACAGGTGTCAAACTTCTAGCATGGGTCACAATTTATGCAAACTGTAAGGAAAACAGGCATGCTAAAGCATTGTTGGATAATATAAATACCACTGATAACAAACCTGAATGATGAACCCCTGCTGAGGACTCTTTTCTTTTGCCTTGGAGTGTTCTTGATTGTTGAACATCGGAAGAAACCATGGTGTTCAACACATTTCTTCCAAAAATTCTTGCACTCATTTCGGCCCTCAAAGAAGAATTCTACTGTGTCCTTATAATAACCCTGTGAATTAGAATATCAAATTACAATCTTCAGATTCCATTATATAAATTTGACAGAAATCTTCAAAATGAGTACATATTTTTCAGAGGACAATTTTTCCAAGAAGTGTTAGAAAGTAAAACAAACCATTCCTTAATTACCAGCCCTCATGCAACATTAACACATTATAGAGAAATAAATATTATAAAACAATTACTAACTGCACTTGTTGCTACAAAATATCATAATACAGTGAAAGTCTATCACTTAGAAATTTCTTAAGAGAACTCACATATGCAAAAAATGACCATAAGCATGAATGCATTTCGACCTTGTAGGATGAAAGTCACAATTACTTTTTTTCTTATTTTATGCAAAGAGCTGATAAGTTTATGTTCCATCTTACAGTTCAAATTAGACCAGTACAAATAACGAGCGAGAGATAAACTTCAATTACTAATAGAAAATATAAATTTCCTCCTTCACCTATTTAAATACTAATTGTTGAACAATGAGAGTGACAAATATTTACAGTGTTCTGCATATATTTACAATGAGGAAAATAATCACATAAACCTGGGAATAATACAATCTCTAGGTATGACACAAGCTAGTTTGACCAAAGAATTTCTAGATACTGCCAAAACCTGATTTTAAAGTAACTTGTTATGCCCTTTGAGTAATCTCACCAGTAAAATGTTTTGTACATGATATGAACGAATGAAGGGTGATCTACCAGTTGAGGTAGGTTTTTGATGATTCTCACAGGTTAGATTATCCCTCTACATTTTAACCTGTTCTTCTTTAAATCTGCATACTTCCTACCCCCTATCATTCTTCTATCCAAAATCCCTATTCTCTTCCTACCCCTAACCCTGCTTACCCAACATTCTACCCTCTATTACAACCTTCAACAACCTATTGCCTCTGAGTAGCCCTTCCATCCACCTTTCCTGTCTTTTTTGGATCTCTCGCAGCAAACGCCTCTCCTCCCCTACCATTCTCAAAACTT
>WURS02000016.1:1205195-1216955 GCA_011762765.2 Rhinocypha anisoptera | reverse complement strand
GGGATATTCTGCGTTCTCCCGTCTCGACGGTTTCCGAGCGGCCAAGATGTTCATCATCTCCGCCTGGAATTCATGTTTGCATGCCCGCTACGGCGCACACACACTCGTTCGAGAATCATTCTGTACAGCCAGTGTGTGTATTGACTGAGTTGATTTTTTTACACCATGCAGCACGCAGTACATCACAAATATTTCCTTAATTGAGCAATTGTAACTGCTGCTATGAGAAATCCGACAATAAATACACATTTCACATTCAACAACTCTCTTCTCAGGATTTCGTAATAACATAATGTATTAGACTTTGATGTGAATGATGAGCTAATCTAATGAATGGACATAATTCGACCGTGCTCAAAGTTGTTTCTCATTTCGGATTAGAGATAAATGCTTACGGCATTGCTCCATTTTTTAAATGAATAAATTTCTTTAAAATTGGGGCACGTTCCCTTTCCTCCGTAGAAACCGCATCTTTCCATTCGAGTGATGCTTGGAGGATCGATCTCACCTCGTAACCAGTGTGTGGGAGCCACTCATGTACCCTAGTAGTGTGGGAAGATAAAGAGACATACACGCGAGTTAGATGTATACAGTGATCGAGTATTTTGGCTGGAATGATGATGGCTGCACGTAGAGCTGTATTTTTAGACTAATGTGAATGGCAGTAGGCTAAGGCCCGCCAAAAACTAACTAATGAAAGAGTAGTTGAAATGATTTGTCCCAAGACAGTCTTATGGAAGACAGAAGAAAGAGAAAGATACTGAGGGGACACATTCTGAGGCATAATACTTTGGTGAGGAGTACATTTGAAGGATCTCTTAGGAGGGCATAAATTGAAGATGTAAGCCAAGGATGACTGATGGGAAAGTTTAGAGCTCCTAAATACGTACTGGAAGGATGTACGAACGTGGCAGGTTAATATTGAGAGTTTCTACGAACCAAACTTTGATAGTTCTTTATTTTGATAGCTTGATTTTGATAGTTGATAGCGAAGGATACCACTAATTGGTATCATAGAGTAATAGAGTTTAAAAGTCATTTGCCTTGTAAGTACCCCGTTTTAACCCTCAAAAAGATATTCCCTGAAGAAAACGAAGGGTAGTTTTATTTATAGGGTACGTCGACTGCTATGGTCGTCTAGCACTTCCTCAAATCGAAGAAAAAATCCATATGGACAAAAGCAACACCCATGCCGTAGGCGGAGCTCGAACCCGTGCCCTTCGGGTTATACAGCGACCTTGCAAGCTAACACGGCCGGCCTGGAAAATGTTTTGTTTTTTTGGTATGAAGAGGAAAACCTAGGTTGTTGGTGGGTCCAGGTTATCTCCTGTCAGTTTGTTCATTACTTTTTCAAATAATCTATGCGTAGTTAGCTATGTAAAGTCACAGAATGGCCCGTTGGTATATACTTAATTCTTTTTCTTCATCGAAACAGCTGAGCCCACATGATTTTAAACCTAAGTGGAAATTTTTATTATTGAATTGGAGAAAAGTCCGATTCTTTTCCTGTTCTTTTCCACACTTAAATATTCTTTCTGTATTGGAGCACAATCAACGTTTAGCTAAGCTGAAGCTATGACTGGCAATAACAAAAGCTATCGGGGATTGACATCCGGCATCTAAGGCGGGGTCTTCGACGAGAAATTTCATCGGGATACAAAGGTGACGACTCGCCCTTGAGACCTTCAAGACGGAATTCTTTGTTATTTCACCGGGGCTCTTATTTTAACCGCAAGACTTTATCCTGCTTCATGGCACGAAGATGAAAACAATATTGGCGTTCATAAAAGAAAATCGAGGAAATAATAATTTTTTAAATTAATCTGTCATTTTTTTCTTTTCATTCATGTTCATGAAAATTATTCGGACCATTAAGGTCGATGAGGATCATTTAAAGGTAATATCATTTAACTAGTACGCGGTAGGGAACGTATAATCGCGTAAAAATAGTCAGTCAAATGGGTATAGAAATTTACAATTTTCCACAAAATAAATTGCAAATGCTTATATTCATTTTGATAAAATTCCACCATATCACGCCTGATGCTTCACTATTTAGTCAACTAAAATTGAGCTATTATATACGTTTCCTTTTAGGACAGAAGTTACGAAGACTCCGCAGAGGTTTCTTGTGGGTATTACGTTAACATAGAACGACGGACAACATCGGGTGATCAGTCTCCGAAGGTCTTCTAACGATTGCGTTAAATTTTCGCCACCTTACTCAGCATGACGCCACGTTCCCAAAATATGAGCTTGTTGACCACATCATATCCCATTGTATTGACAAATCGATGAATAAGGAAGGAAGTATTTAAATTATTGTCAGCGTATTTTTCCCACCCACTTATTTGTATAAAAGGGAGGAAAGATAATTTTTTAATCTCGTATGGGTACGCACTCTTTTTCAGGCAGTCATGCGGTGTAGTCTTTTTTTCAAGCAATCCAATTACTGATCACATTCGTATTCTCGCTGGCAGCATCCGTCCACACTAAATGCTCTAAATAAGGATTACATTACACACATCTTGGAGAATGAACTCTGTGTCTTTTACATCAATTGCTTTCACGTTTTATTTCGTTCTCACCAAATTTTATTTAAAAATTGCGAACTGGAATCGGTTGAAAAATTTTTATTGGGTTGACTGATTTACTTATAATTTTCCGTTGCATGAAAATTAAGCCTTATTATGCTACTCATATTATGCTACTCGTATTGGGTAAGATAATTATAGAAGTCATTCAAATTTCCGTTCGTTTTTTTTCTATTCCCACTAATTCCAAAGTATTACAGTACCTATCTATTCCAGTTGGCCTATATCATTACTGTACAGTTAGCCTATTGTTTGGAAGAATTCCCTACTTCTACGTATTACTCTACGGTTAATGTAACATTCTGTCACCTGGGAAAAGAGAATGAGTAAGATTGTTTTACAATTTATGGGATAAAATTAATATTTTTTACTTTTATTTTTTGGACTGCTATAGTAAAGAAAATAACACAACTCTCTGCCATCGGGTTTTGCCATCATTAAATCGAAGGAAACTGTTAATTCGGACAATTAACATGGATAATTTCGAAAATTATCCATGTTTACTTACGGAATGTGAAAACATGGGGAGTTCATTTTATCTATATGAAAACTCATTTTCGAAAATTAGGCTTGCAATACTCAACTATATGTAGTACAGAAATAAAGGTGCTGTTGAAGTTTTTATTAAATGTGAGACAAATCGCATTATAACTTAAGAAGCATGGTTAAAAGAAAAATTTGTAAGCACCAAGGTCCAAACAAACGAGTAAATTTCCGGATAAAATTACAGCTTATTTCACCGATTAATTTCGGAAATTTTTTAAAACCAGAATTTCAGTACGGCTACGTATTTAAACCAGTATTTAAACATATTTGGAATAAAATATTTGTTATCTATTGTCACATTAATGGTGCATGGTTTCAGATCCATCAATATAAATTGACAGACCTCGGAGGTAATTAATTACGCCAATCGATGATGACTAATTGGAATATATTGTATGTATAACCTTCGGAAATTTTACGGGTAATTTAAATGAAAATTTCATTAGATCTCTTTGGGTGTGTCATCAGCAGAATATTTAATTCTCCCACCGTCGGAGAATCGATCCTTGTTAGCCTGGTCGGTAGCAGGTTCGCCGGCCAACGGTCCTCGGGGTGGGCGTGGCGATCGTCCAATTGAGTTTTTTCTTCTATTCGAGGAGGTGTTAAATGACCGTAGCCATCGACTCACCCTATAAGCATAACTACTGAATATATACAGCGAGTAATTTACGTAACACGCGAAACACGGTAGTAGCGTCTGAGAAGACTGGCTCAAGTCACTCTCTTATAGGTGTTTTGTTGGTTCTAGTGATGCTTTCTTTTACGGAAGCATTGGCTAAAGGCCACCTGAGAATTTTGTTTGGCGTAGCGAGAAGGGGCAAGAGGTGATAGAAGCCAGGCAACATGTCAAGGATTTCCAAAGACGACGAAAAATGTCTCCATGTCTCTTAGGAAGTAGACGTTGACTAAAAGTGGTCGACGGCTGTAATAATAACAGGGTTCTCTTGCTGTTTCATTTTTCACAAGCATCATTCTTATCATGTCGTTGCCAGTGAGATCAGATGTAATTACCAAGAGGTGTATGACCGATTTTTTCAGTTACTGAAGTGAGTTAATTCTCCATAACGATACAAGAAAACGTTTGGTCAATTTCCACAATTTATTTCTTGGAACTACCCTAGGTTTCGACTCATCGAGTCATCATCCGGTACTACCATCAGGTAGTCATCATCAGGTTCTACCATCAGGTAGTACCTGATGATGACTCGGCGAGTCGAAACCTAGTGTAGTTCCCAGAAATTAATTGTTGGAAATTGACCAAGTGTTTTCTTGTATCGTTACGATGAATCGTTTCCACCAGGTAACGGCCGATGCCATTAACTGCGTGAGTTAATTCTTTTTGTGGAATTGAAAAAGGAAATGTAATCACAAACTGCTTTAGTTGAAAGGGATTTTAGTTGGAAAACTAAATTCCATTTATGCAGCATGTTTTGGTCCAGGGATATGAGATGACTGGAAACTATTGCTCTCCAATCATTGTTTACAATAAATTCTTCCTTTAAGACAGATACGTTTAACTAACCGGGGAATTGTTAAGTAATTAATATGAACCTTAGACGAGAAACCTAGAGGAACCATTGGGGTCCCTGTTTTCCCGAAAATTTATACCGTTTCTGTATGATACGTCTTTATGCCGTACCTTAATAGTTGGAAATTGGAACTCGAAAAGAAGTGCATGGTAGTTTATAGTAGGGGATTTATGAAAATTTTCGTTTAAGGAAATGATATATTTCGATTGATTGCAGAGAAAGAAATGCTCGTCCGAATCGCATGTATTTTTTAAATCAATTATAACACCGGCTGTTATATTTTAAATAAGTGATTCCTTTAGATACATTCAAGGAATCTACAGAAGTGATTCTCTTTTTGTACGACACGGCATATGTATATTGTTGTATCCGTTCTCCTCGTTCCAAATGTATTACACGGATGCACCCATATATATATATATATATTTACGACCGCGAAGGGGGAATATGCAGATACTGGTTGAAAAGGAACGTATTTTCTTGGCACCAATCCATGAAGGGCAGCAATAACCGCGAGGAATAAAAAAATGGAACGGGGTAGAGGGGAACACTCCGATGTTTCTCCCCTCTCGAGATCTAATGAGTCCAGTTTCCGTACCTGTCCTTTCCAATCGCCTCGTTTCGCAACTGACGACGACGGGGTGGGAAAGAAGAAGCTCGGCGCGCGGTGGTGAGAAAGAGGCGTTCAAAGTAGAGCTGGGCGATTTCAAGGAACGAATCCATTAGAATCGTATTGTGTGAATCGATTCGATCGAAAAATCTTATCCTCTGTATCGATTCGAATCGAATAATGTGAATCGATTAGAATCGGAATCGTAACGCAATCTGAATCGTAACTGAATCGGAATCGTTACTGAACCGAAATCGTAACTGAATAGAAATCTTAACTGAATCGGAATCGTAAATGATTCGAAATCGTAACTGAATAGGAATAGTAACTGAATCGAAATCGTAACTTAATAGGGATCGTAATTGAATCGGAATCTTAACTGAATCGGAACTGAATCAAATCGGAATCGGATCACAACAATCGATTCAAAATAATCGGGAATCGTATTTGAATAATCGATTTCCGAGTGAATCGAATCGGAATCGCCCATCTCTAGTTCAAAGTAATCATCAAGGAAAGGAAACCGATCCCCGGCGAGGTGAGAGCGTGTATGTGTGTGTGTCCTTTCTTCACGACGGGTACCCCATGCCGTTTCACGTCCGTCGCCAGAAATCTCCGTGCTTACGTCCTCGCGTTCACTGGGTGTAATGAGATCGCTTTCCGTGATGGCCTTCGTACATTCACATCCGCGGCTCCACGGACGCTACTCATCAGCCGTCGTTCTTTCGCTTTATTTGGATCGACCGCGTGGGTGATTGGCGACGGGAGATCGCCACCTCCTTCCGTCATTCGAATCTCATCCCTCTGAACTCCCCCGCTCTTTCTAAACACCCCGCCCCTCTCCTCTCTTAGTAATAGTAGGACGTGTACGCCCACGGCAATAGTCATTTAGTATCGCTTCTAATTACAGAAAAAGATCCCCATTGGACAAACGCATCATCCATGCCACATGCGGGACTCGAACTCGCGTCTTTTGGGTTAGCTCACTACCCCCGGGCTAAACCGGCCGACTCTCCTCTCCTTCTTCTACTTCTAAGCATAACCCTGCAAGCCGCTGCAACGGCGTGTGGCAGGGGGTGAGCCACCACCAAACATTCACGTTCACTCCCAAATTCAAATGTTAGGAGACACATTGCACTCATAATGAAGCAACCCGCATGCAAAATTAAATAGTAGAACATCATCCATAACATGCGGAACAATGTTAGACTTTTTGCTACAAAAACATGCATGAAAACAACTACAAATTCCGTCACAATATGCAAGGTACAAACGGCATCTCTTCTCCTTCTAAATTATCAACGTAGTTTCACACCTTTACCTGTATCTCCTTCCTCATCTCCTTTCATGTGTTGCCACTGGATTGGAGTATTGAATCTAGTTTTCGATTTTATTCTACCGTGCTCGCCTTAGGTCAACAGCCACCCAGCTATCCATAATCCCTACCGCGCGTGACTTTTGTTTTTTTTTACGAATAGTCTCAGGAGTTCGTTTCCGAAGCAAGGACGCGAGTGACTCCGTTCGATTCTGGTGCGTGAGGAATTGGAAGGTACCAAGGTCGTTCCGTGGAGGCGAACTTTTCAGGGTAACGGAAGTGAGCAATTTGTGAAGATATCTTAAGGCCCCTCGGCTGTAATTAGGTATTGCGTGCTAAACGAACGTGTGGGGTATTAAAATAAAGGTGCCATCATGATATATTACCTGGATAAAAAAATGGGAAGGTTAGACACGTGATTAATACCCTCCTACGATTTTTACTTCGCTCCCAAAAATAGCATGTTTACGCGCTAGGGAAATAAGATAAGAAACTGCCTACGAAATTTAAAAATTGAGGGTTGTATTCGCATTCATTCGACCATCACGGCACGATGGTTGCATTTTATCAGAAGAAAATATCCTTGAAAACATTTTTACAATGAATTTTAGTGGAAAACTAAGCTGAAAGTTACGAGAAAGGGGGAGAAAATTTCGGGTATTATAAAACGAATTTTTAAGGGTGAAGTCGTATAACGCAAACGCGAACTGAAAAGTATTACACATCATGTTTTTCTGCATCAAGACTTTGCATGCGTTAGTAAATTAGTTGGGATAAAATAATTACACATGAAAGTTCTAAAAACTTGTAAGTTGTTTGCTTAAATTAGTCGTGTTTTCATACGTCCATTTCTCAATTCTCTTGTAGGCCAAGTTAATATTATTATTTTTACTTTCAGAGAGAAGTGAGAAAAAAGAAAGAAATGATTTTATCATTTCCCGTGATCATGTATCAAATTTGTGGCGATGTGATAAATGGAGGCGGAGTATATGGGGGGCGTGAGGAGTGTAAGGAAGTTAGATTAATAAATTGAAAGATTATATTACCTACCTCTGTACTAAACTTAAGAATGATGCTTTTTAATGATCATGGATCATCAATCTATCATGGATTTCCACAAGGTGACGGCCTCCACAGTGAACTTTAAACTTAAGAAACTAAAAAGTGATTCACAAGACATTTTGAGCAGTTTTGTCTCAACTATTTGCGGAGAATGATTTATTGAGGTGAAAATTAGGATGAGTAGTGCAATAAACGCTACTTCTGATAATAATAGTAGTTAATAATTACCAAAACACATGTCTGCCTGGGATTAAGGTTCATTACAACTTTTTAGTATGGTGATTTTTATGTAATTCTTATTCTAGTAAAATATTCCAAATAAATTACCATATGACTAGTATAGCATAGTTCAGCTTAGAACGACTGTGATATAAGCCATGTTCCAGTATATTTAGACCCGATAACGGCGGTTTCCAATACCAATGATCCATCTACATAATAGAATGAATTTTTCGTCGGAAATCGGAACCGGGACTTTTATAGACAAACGTTTGCTGCACAGGATAAAGCGATTGGATGCCGTAAAGTTATTTCGGAAACTTCACAGGTCAGTTTTTCCCTCTAAGAATAATTTTTTGCGTGGCCCACACGAGAAAATGAGGAGTGCACTGTGATCTTCCATTGAAATATTATTGGTGTGACTACCTAATAAAATTACAGTAGAAGAATACTGACTGTTCATCATTTCGTGAACAGGTACTTCCACATGATTGATCAGGAAACCATTATACATTCAATTTTCCATTGAATAGCGTAACCAAGAATTCCTAGTGGGACGGACGTGTGCGGAATAAAGCAACATCTCGGTTCAGATATCCGCCCCGAAACGTGGAAACTTGTATCGAACAGCGTTGAAGTCTCAATGCCCCTTCACTCAGGGAGGGAAACGAGATAATTGAAGCCTTACAGGTCGGCGGAAAATATTTCGCCGCCCCCCCTCCCCCACTCTTTCTTTTCTGCTCCTTATAATATTTCACTTTTAAACCCCTTTCCGTCAACACGGACTCCTGTTCCATTACCAAACCTTCCTGTTGGGGCTGTTTTCTGTTGCCGGCGTGGGCGGCGGGGCGGGGGGTAAGGAGAGTCGACTTCTCGGAGCTGCGTGTGTTTGTGTTCTCGCTCCGCGATCGTCTTGGGCCGTGGTAAGGGCAGGTGGTGCCCCAGGGCGTTGCAGAAAATACCACCGTGGCATTGAGAAAGGTGTTCAACTTGGTTTATTTCTCGTCTTTCCCCTCCTTCCCCCTCCCCCAGCCGCCCCGAAACGCCACAGGCTACTACGCTCCCTCCTCTCGGTCATACGCACAACTGTTAACAGCGAGCGGAACGTGGGTTTTTCTTTCTTTTTTCGTCTCCAGTTAACTTGATTGCTTCCCTCAAGCTGCGGAGGAGACTTTAAACCGTGCGGAGACCTTATTCAAAGCGCGCCGTTTTCAATATACTCAAGTGCGTCGAGTTTTTATGGCAGCTTTCAAAGTGTAACGTTGGGGATGAGATGTTTAGATATAAAGTGAAAGATAGTAATGCGTCTCGGCCTATGTAGCTTGGGGTTATTTCTCGACGCATTCAGATGCCTCCTTGGCAGTAATCTCACATGGCATTCCGACACCTCTTTTGGCGTGTTTCACACAGGTGTTCCTCTCATAGAAGTCATCATCGTCAGTTTATAAAAGTTATTAATTAGGAAGATGATTACGTGGAGTAAATCATCGAAGGAGTAAGTATCACTATTGAAAAGATATAGCAAAATTTAATTAAAATATTGTTTCAATGGATTTGAGTTGGTGTTATGAAATTTTTGAAAGTCTCAATATATGACCGGGTATACTTCGACCTTCCTAGCGGGTGACGCTAGGAATCGGTCAATAAACTGTGATTTATATTGAAAATATGTAAAGAACAGCGGGGGAATTATTTTTTTACTCTTTTTCTATTTGCTCACACTAAATATATTTTCAGAGAAGTGTATATATTGATTCACTTTCCGAGACTAGTATAGTTAATGATTACGAGCTATATTTTTAATGATATGTACCTTAATGAAACTTGTGGCTTTACTTTTAACTATAAAAGTTCAAATACAGTGATTGAAAACAATTTCACAACAACCATAAAAAATACGTCGCTATTTATTTTCTTAATTAACGCGCCCAAGATAACGTACGAGTATTAATTTAAAACGAAAGAAAATATAAAAATCCATTAGTCTAGTAAAATGTGTGCAAATGATTTGTATACGCTGCGTAAAGAGAAGCAGGGGGTTCCACACTGCTCGAATCCATAAGAGGGTGGCGAAATAGAGTCAACGGCAGGAATAGAAAAAGTAAAGTGTTCATAATAAAAAAGGAATCGTTTCAAATTAGTTGGAAATTGGAAATATAAAAATGGGAACATACGTAATAGTTACGTTGCGTTGGCATTAATCTAAAGATGACAGTAAGATGCGTGTGCTGTATATTAGGCAATTATCCTGATAAAAAGTCTTAACTGAAGACAAAAATTTGCATTGGACTACCCAAAACATGATGCACGCGTATGAAAATTTCTTTTTAGGCATGCATAGATGTCTTCAGTACCTAACCTGAAGGTGGAATTTTGATCTTCAGAAATGCTTTGTATAAAATTCTGTTCGAATCCCTACTAGTTGGATTTTTCTATTTCCATCTAGGGCATGGATGTGTTTCGTCCTTGTTATTAAAAATGTTAAGTGCTCGCTGTAATTGGCCTATTAGTGCTGTTTGTGGGCGATTGAAATCAAATAAATAAATAAAATAAAAATACTCCAATTTCACCCGAGCAGATTATGTTTTGAATCCCCACGACAGAATAAAAACAAAGACTCCGAAATCCTAATCCCACCATGTAGCTACTAAGAGTTTACTTTCTACCTCCTACGCCTTTGGCATCGATATATCGCCATTTAGGTCGTCTATTACGGCTCGGCAGAATGTGCAGCCAACAGTTGTACGAGAGGTGATTGGTGAAACGCGAGGGAATCCTCTTCGTTATGAAATACGCACTGTTTGTGGTGACGACCAAAGACGACCAGGTTTGAAATGGAAAGTCAATTATGCCGCGCATGAACTTCGCGAAAAATTTGGTTACCAGGTCACGGACAAGACCAATCTAATGGATTCGGCCGTAAGAAATGCGAGACAACTGGGATGTGAGGGTGGAATAGCTCCACATTGATGTTTGATATCTCTTTAATAAAAATATTTTAACGCGTGTCAACATTCATATGCAGGGAGAAGTCGAGCAAAGATCATCGAAATCAGTTAGGACAAAGAGGAAACATTGGAATGAGAGTAATAGCCACCATCTGTGATGTAGTAAATTGTTACTACGTAGCTTGAGAAATAGAAATCACAGGTATTCAGCAGTGGTTTTCATTGACGATTCTGGTTAAAAGTCTTTTTGGAATTTTGACGTGTTCAGAATTTTAGGCAGACCCTACGGCAGGGAACTTGTAACATCAGGGAATATCAACATTTATTCATTCATTTTAATAGGTCATCTATCATCTTAGGTCATCTGTCATTAATTTTACATTCTGTTTAATAACAGAATAGAAAATTATTTTGATAATGTTACATTGGAAATTAAAGGAGACTAAAATAAAGTCGTTTTCGGCACGATGCATTATAATTAAGTGGGAGAAAGATGTAGGTTAAAATCAGGTTTTTTGAGGGTAAATTAACTCGGGTTAGATATTAATGCTACCAGCCTTTGGAAAAACTGGATGGTTAACATTTACCCCTAAATATTACCATTTTCACGCAATACCACTCTTACTACTTTAAAAAGTTATATTTGACAAGTTATTTATAATCCTTCCTTCCTTCCTCTCGGCGCTACAGCTCAGGGTGAGCTTTGGCCTCCTGTACAATCTGCCTCCATGTCTCTCTGTTGAATATCTTTCTCCTCCACCCTTCCAATTTCATCTTCCCAAGATCTTTTTCTTCCTCCTCTAGCCATTTCAGCCTGGGTCTTCCTCTCTTCCTTGGTGCATATATTTTCCCATGCAGTCATCTTCTTTGGCATGGCAGACTCCTGCATTCTTTCAACATGTCCTAACCATTGTAGCCTCTGAGCCTTTATGAACCG